>CM042200.1:14469065-14483952 GCA_023539305.1 Ilex asprella
GTTAACAACTCGTCAACCCGCGAGAATACCCGTGGATGTCGCATAACCCGACACCACATTAAAAGCATCCAAGTCTTAACACACCATGGTTCATACCCCATTAGGGTCCAATTTGGTCATTTAAAGGAAGGAAATTTTAAGCCCAAAGCTTGACAAAATAATTTTTAAAATTTTAGATTTTTGGACTGGCTACCGGTAGGTGTCTATCGATTATCGGTAGTTCGGGTATTCTGAAAAATCTCTACTGTTAGCTACCGGTAGCTAGAACCCTATGGACCAATGACTATCGGTAGCCTAAGACCTCCTGGTCTACGACTACCTGTTGACTACTGGTAGTTAAACCCAGATTTTGCCCATTTCAATAGTTTTTCTTTTCCATTTCATTTCAAAACTTCTCAAAACCAACTAATACATGTACAACCCAACTCAAACTCATATAACATGACATTTATACAAGTTTTATTACATTCAATAACATAGGTTGACATGATCAAAAAGAAAACCATGTTTTCTTTACTTAATTTACAAAACTCAAAATAAGCCATATCTTGGCTCTTCTTCAACCTTAGTGACCCGAATGTGGTCCGTCCACCGGCGTATACTCCGCACCTAAAATGTGTTCCCGTATAGGGTGAGCCAACGCCCAATAGATTAGATCCTATAGAGGTTACTCCCCCCTAGATGCTAATGTAATGCGTATAAGCAACAACAACACTTAACAATCATTCCATACAAGAATATGCATTCAATATTTGAATGCAACTATATCATGCCATGAAATGAGATGAGACTCACTCATGCAACTCATCCCAAGCCCTTACCGGCTCCTACAACACAATGCAATGCACTTGTGAAATGAATCGTCATTTGACGAAAAATCCATCCAATGATCGTTTGAAATAAAAATTATTTTATTATAAAACCAAATCATTGATAGGTGTTACTCATTAAATGAGTACTTTATAAATCAAAATCTTGGGTCTTTGTTGGACAACAGATTTTGGCATCCCAGCCTCCGGTTCCGTACACCATGACACTTTTCTGAAATTTCACCGCCGGGAAGTGCCTGAATCATATGACTGGGTCTTGCACCCGAGGGAGTGTCTAGCCCTTCTTGCCATACCCGACACAAGTTTTCATGCATGCCACCGTGAGACTCAATTGGATCCTCAATCCAATTTTTTCCGAGCTTACCATCAAGCACCAAGTTTGGTGTTGATCACCATGCCCACACACCCACACTCATGCATATAGCCTATGAATGTGATGCCATGATCATGCCCAACATGTAATGAACACCACATGACCAATATTTTCTACACATCCTAATATTACATAGAAATTGACATTTCTTGCATAAATTTCCATAAATCATCATAAACAGCATATCAATAAGCATATGCCAACAATACATTCAACATTTTATTCCAATGGCATCAAACAACCATCTAAAACAATCAAGGCATTTCATCAAACACCTTAAATGCACAATTTATAAAACACATAGCATGTCTCAAAATTTTTTAAGTTACAAGAACAATTACATGTAACTTCCATATATCAAAATTAAGCTAGAAGTTAGCCTAAATTATTTCAATGCTCACTTTTCCACTTCCATAACCATAGACATATATACAAGTCAGTACATAGGCATGTATAAATTTAATCCTTAATCTACCAACATCTAAAAAAGGAATGATCCAAGGTAGGAAGAACCCTACCTCAATAGAAGTGTAGAAGACTTTTATAACTCCAAAAACCTTGATTTTCCAATTCTCCTCCTTTGGATCTTCGGTGAAATCTCTTATTTTTGGTACTAGAAGTAGCCCTCGTGATGGTGATCGATTTTCCCTCTTGGCTCGACGGAATCCGAGCGACGAAACTTCTTGAAAATTGAAGGAGAACTTGAAGAACTCTCTTCTCTCTCTTAGGCGACTGAAATGAGCTGAAGAATGAGATATTTCTGCTGAAATATCCCATTTAAGGCCCTATTTATATTTTTCGAGACTTGACCCAAATCGTTCCAAGTGTCCCCTGCTTATTCAGGTCCGTTTTCGCCCCGAAACGATTTATTTCATCCCGGTTTAAGTTCAAATTAATTTTATTTGAACTTTTATTCAATTATAAGGAATTTTGGCATTTTTAATTTTTGGGGACCTTTGTGAGGTCATTCGCCACCCAATCGTCTCGAACGACGTGTAAAATCTGACTATCTCAAAATTCGACGAAATTCGACAAGGTGACTAGATTTCGCGATACGAGTCCAAATGAGAACTCAATTTTATCATCCGAGGTCTAGAACATGAGTATTTTAAATACGCATTATAGTGACAAAATGACCATTTTGCTCTTTCCGAAAAAAAATTTAAAATTTCCTGGGTTTTACATTGGTGAAAGCCAAGATAAGCCATATGATGACAACAAGCTGTCATTGGTGAGTTTCAAGCCCTATGAGCATGAGGATAAGCGTGACCCTATTCAGAGTGAATCCTTCTGTACCGAGGAGGAAAACCCCGCCATTGCGAAATTAGTCCAATCCTTGTAGGATCGCTTGGATGCACACGACACGATGTTCAAAAAATCTTATGCTAGATAAAAGCATCTGGGAAGAGAGAATGAGGAGCTTAGAGATAGGTTGAGAAAAGAAAGCGATGTAGCCGAGAGATCCGAAAAGCACAAGAGAAGTAGCAGGGAGGCCTCCTCAAAAGCTAAATACTGGCGAAACCGACATCAAGCCGGAGATAAGGATGCCTGGAAGCTTTTTATAACCGAAGAGCTTGACAGCCAATTGAAAAGACCCGAGCAAAAGTCAGCTAGAGACTTGTCCAGAAGAGCTATAGAGGAATACGGGGGAGACACAAAGGCTTCACCTTTTACCAGATGGATCGAGCGGGGCAGAATCCCAAGTATGTTCACTTTCCTAAAACTTCAGACTATATGATGGCAAGACGAATCCAACCTCACATATTCGTCATTACAGTCAACTTATGACGATCCACCGGAAAAATGAGCCATTACTATGTACTATTTTTTCAAGCAGCCTCGGAGAATCGACCATGAAATGGTTTGACAGCCTGCCCAAAAACTTGGTTGATGGTTAGAGACGGCTTGTTGAACAATTCACGACTCGATTCATTACCAGCAGTCGTCAGCCCAAAGACGTTGGGGCATTACTAATGTTGAAGAAAAAGAATGATGAAACCTTATGAGAATACACTCATCGCTACTGGGAAATGATGAACGAGATAGAAACGTACAACCCAAAGATTGTCGTGGCGTCCTTCAAAATAGGATTGTCGAAAGATAACCCGTTGTACTAATCCCTCACAAGGAGGTTGGCGCTAGATATAGAAGAGTTAATGGCATGAGTCGAGAAGTTTGCTAAAGTAAATGATGATCTTGGAAGAGACACTGGTAGGGAGCAGTTCGGTAAGAAGCAGTATGACAAGCAAAATTCAACCGAGCAAAGTAGAAACACAGGTAAAAAGATTGAGAAGGAGGGATTCCCCTCCAAATCTACATTTGTTAGAGTAAACACAATGTTCAAGTAACCCATTTACAAGATTCTGACTCAGATCAAAGGAAAACCTTACTTCAAATAGCCCAACAAGTTGGTAGGTGACCCATCTAAAAGAAATCCAAATTCCAGATGTTTATACCACCAGGACGTCGGACACATGACCTAAAACTACCATTCATTGAAACAACACCTAGAGGAGTTAGTTCAAGCATGGGAATCTCTCCCAGTTTGTGGAAAGTAAGGGGAACAAGGGTGCCGAATAAGGAGTTGAACTCTAGGGGGACCAAATTATAGTAGCCGGTGTCATCGACGTAATTCATGTGGTGACAAATCCTCATATGGCAACCGATAACTCGGTAAGGGCCTATATCTAGAAAGCATCTCAAGAAAGAGAGGTCTATCGATTGAAACTGTCACTTGAAATCGAAAATAAGAAGTTGAAATTAGACGAGTCGGCAGGGATGATAAGCTTTTCCGAGCAGGACCTAATCGAAATTCACCAGTCGCATAATGACGTGCTCGTGGTCACACTTTGAATTGCAAACTTCGAAGTAAGATGGGTGTTAATCGACCAAGGGAGTTCTTCTGAGATCATGTATATGGATCTCTTTCAGAAAGCTAGGCCTTAAGGAGAAAGATCCCAAGTCGGCTAACATCCCTCTAGTCGGAGCAGTCCTTCCGAAATGTAGGGTCACACTTCCTATTTGGATAGGGCCCGTCAGAATGATGATTGAGTTCCTGGTAGTTGAGATGAAAGTATTAGTGTACAATGCCATCATGGGGTGCACCAAGCTGCATGAGATGAAAGTGGTTCCATCAACATATCACCAAGTGCTCACGAACTTGCCTATTAACGTCAGTAAAAGAAAAGGGAAATAGCAAAGCACATGAAGAAGATTCAACTAAAAGGGCAAAGAAATAGCAACCAAAGTTCAATAGAACAGTTGTTGAAGACCATATCACTGACCCGACTGACTGAACTATCAAAGACTTGTCTAGAGTACCTCTAGACGGGAATGGAGAAAGATATTTTCTCCTAAGCTCATCATTGGAAGCTGGCGAAGGCGAGGGCCTTGTCTCGCTCTTGAAAGAGTATGCAGACATGTTCGCATGATTCACGTATACGATGTCGGATGTTCCCCTAGAGATCGCTTGTCATAAGTTGAATGTTGATCCAAAAGGAGAGATCAATCAATGCTCATTTGGTGGACCATACCTGAGATGCGTTCATCCGGGGTTAGTCCAAAGTTTTTTATCCGAAATTCACAAGGGAAGTTGTGGCGCACACACTAGAGGGAGGTCGTTAGCCCACCGAGCTCTCTCCTAGGGATTTTGGTCGCTATATATGCAAAAAGACGCCCAACAATTTGTTTGGCATTGTGATAAATGCCAATTATTTTCTCTAATAATACCTAGGAAGCCTGCCTAGGATTTTCTTCCACTATCTAGTCCATAGTCGTTCACACAATGGGGATTGGACATAGTAGGACCTATGCCGTGGGCCCCTAGAAGCAGGTGGTTCCTTCTTATAGTAGTTGATTACTTCATAAAATGGGTGGAGGTGAGCCCCTAGCAAACATATGGGACACTGCAACAAGGAGGTTTGGGTAGAAAAACATAATCACAAGGTTTGGCATACCTACTGCCCTTGTATTTGACAATGAAACTCAATTCGAAAGCGGTCCCTTCAAAGCCTTTTGTCAACAATACAGGATTCAGAATCACTACTCCACTCCTTCTTACCCTTAGAGTAACGAACAAGCCGAAATCTCGAACAAAGCAATCTTAGACGGGATCAAGAAGAGGTTGGATAGTGCAAAAGGAAGGTGTGTGGAGGAGTTACCAAGCGTTATGTGAACATACCAAACCACACCGCAACGCGCAACTAGGGGAACCCCATTAGCCCTGACCTACGAAATGGAGGTAGTAATACCATTGGATATTGGATTTTCGACCCTACAAACTGACCTAGTAGCTAGTGGAGGCAATAATACTGCTATCGCTTGGGAGTTAGACTTGCTTGAAGACAAGAGGGAGTTAGAGGCACTACGGATAGTAGCTTATCAGCAGTAAATGTCTCGGGCGTATAACAAGAAAGTTAACTCTCGCGCTTTTGTCCTTAGGGACCTAGTCCTTAGATGCATTATGGGATCGGTCAAAAATCCAACACATGGAAAACTAAGTGCTAATTGGGAAGGGCCATACAAGGTAACTCGAGTAGGTGGAAATAGATCTTACAAACTTGAAAATTTTTACCACAAAGTGGTGCCATGGCCCTTGAATTCAACTAACTTGCGAAAGTTCTATTTTTTAAGTACCTTTGAAAAATAGGGGTGCCCCCTATAGGATGTTTCTTTTGAAAAAAAAAGTACCTTGTTGAGAATATTCTTCTTTATACTCCTTGTAAAAGACTCTTTGAGTTTCTAAATAAAGATTTTCTTAGCTTTTAAATAAAGATTTAATGCAAGTATGTTAAACTCATCCTACTGCCAAGGTAGGAAGGAAAAAATCCTGATAAAAGCAAAAACTTAAATCAGGCGTAGCCACCTAATCAGATTTAGACCCAAGGTTAGGCATGATGATGTAAACTGATTAGGTAGTGATCCAAGTACGATTAGATCAACGGGTCAGTACATATGTAGAAACCGACTCTTGAGGACTCAAGGGGACTGAGTCTTAGTTTCTAGACAATAATGGAATAAACTCTATGAAGAAAGACCGAGCAAAGGCCATAATTTCTTAGAGCAAAATTTATTCTAAGTATTGAAAGGGCCCTATCTTGGGGGCAAGGGCCATAACTTCTTAGAGCAAAATTTATTTTAAGTATTGAAAGGTCCCTACTTCAGACCAAGCAAAGGTCATAACTTCTTAGAGCAAAATTTATTCTAAATACCGAAAGGTCCCTACCTTGGGACCAAACACTCCGGAGAAAGGCCGAGCAAGGGCCATAACTTCTTAGAGCAAGATTTATTCTAAGTATCAAACGGTTCCTACCATAGGGACTAAGCTCTTCGAAGAACGGCCGAGCAAGGGTCCGAGTTCTTCGAAGAAAGGCCGAGTAAGGGCCAAAGGTTACACAATATCCATAGCTTCTTTAAAAGCAAAATCTACTCTATGTTTTGGGACCGAATACATTTGAATGAATTTGATTTTGCTCACTAATTAGCATTTCATGACAAAAATCACTGAAAGTAAAGAGTGAATGCAAAGAGACTAATGAAAAGGTTCTTCATTATATATATCCAAAAAAGGAAAGGAAGATACAACTTTTTTTAAAAAATAGATAACAATTTCAGAATGTTTGTTTTTTTGGAATGGTTATTTTCAGGACGGTGGTGACTCGGATGTACTTGCAGAGGAATGACAAGTATAAAGCTCTGAAGACTGGGGTACACCTTCAACAATCAATGCAACAAGCCAGCCTTTGGTGAAGTACGCCTTCTCTAGGGTAGAAAATCTACAAAGCCAAGTCATTTTTCGCCTTCTCCTTTCCTTGTTTGAAGGCTAAATCTTCTCGTTCCTTAGCTTCAGCCTTGAACTGCTAAAACTCTTCCAAAAGATTAGAGTGATCAAGCTAGGTTTGGAAAATCTCAAGTTGGCTACATTTTCGGATGCCTTTAAATCTTTTACCTCTACTGCAAGCTTCTTATTTTCGTCAATCAGACTTAACATTTGAGCCTGAAGAACCAGCATCTCTTCGCAAAGCTTTGCGTACTCCTCATCAGTAGGCTCTTTCTTGGCAAAGGCAAACATTTGACCATGAACAACCTCCTTCATGGCCTTGTCCTTCTTTGCGATCCTCGCCCCAACCTCGTGAACATTTTGAAGTCTCTACAAACCACAAGGAAAGACATGTAAAAGGAAATTCCCCAAAAAAAAAAACTTAAATTTTCAACGAAACAAAGGGAATGAGAAAATACCAAAACCATATGTTGAATAGCCTTTCGAATGATTTAATCATCTGACAACGCCTCTTTTGCAGTTAAATCATGAAGAAGAATAACCCATCTAGGAATTTCCACTGCCACATTGAAATCTTTAGCAGCAAAGTCTCTGATATTAATTTCCCTTCTATTAGCCTTTAGAACAAGTCTGAAAAGAGGGATCACAAGCTCTTAAGGAAGAATTGCATCAGGTTCTGGAACTCTATGTTTCTTGGGGGCAGGATCTTCAGATAATACAAGGATAGATTTTGGAATATCAAAAGAGGAAGGAACAGGCTCGAAAGGTGTAGGAGGGAGCTTAGAGTGAACAGGGAGCTCAAGGATAGCATCCATTAAGACCCAAGTTAAATCATATAAAGACTCCTCCAAATGAGCTACATGATCTACCTCGACAAGGTTGGCCGTAGCGGGATCTTCGGGTTCAGCAGGATTTTGCACAGGAGCAGAAGAAGTTTCGGCTAAAGAAAAAAAGTCAAGAAAGTTCTACACCCTCTTTAGGTCCTCCATCTTTACCGGCCACTTTAGAATTCTCCCCTTTAAAAAGGAAAAGTAAGTATGGAAGAGAGAAATTCTAAAACAAAAAAAAGAGTAATATCATCAATCACCTGTGCGCCTTCATAAGGGCATCGATAAGAAGGAGTCTCATTCGCAGCATACTCTTAATTGCTAGAATAAAAAACAGTGTCATTCTCATGACCCTTGTTCGAATCTAGGAGGTGGATCACTAGGTAGCAATCTTTCTTACTCACTACATGATAATAATTATCTCCAGCTGGCTTGATGATATAGCAGCATAGGATCTCCCAAAAACCCAAACTCAAGTTAAGCAACTTTTTGAGAGCAGCCACGCCCATTATGATCCTGAAGAAATTTGGGAAGCATTAGATGGGGCACAACTTCATTTTTGAAAGCACCCATAGAAGAAGGGGGATGAAGAGGGAAGTGAACCCCATCTTTAGTAGTCGAGTATGGATGGGAATGTTCTCCCTAGTATCAATTAGAGGTTCGTTAGTCCTAGCAACACATACGTCAACATTGTTTGGGATTTGGTATTTGATTTTGAAGGAAGAAATTCTTAAGAAGTAAGAAGAGCCATGTCGAAGAAGATAAAACTCAGAGCAATAGAGAAGTAAGCTAAAGGAAGGAAAACAAGTGAAGAAGTAAAGGGAATTTGCACAAACTTAAAAAGAAATAACTGAAGCCCAAAGGACAGGCATGTAATGCAAGACACACCATCAAAATGAAGTGCATGTCTCAAGGGTGCATGCAGTGATAACCTGGGAGCATGAAACGGCTGCTAAACGAAAAGCACCTAACACACATTTCCTGGGGGCAAATGAAGGGGCATTAAAGTTACGACACATGTGAGGAGCATTTTAATGTGCTCATGTGAGGGTAACGTGGTAGATCACGTGAGGAAACAGTAAAGCAACAACTAAGTCAAGTTATGGACTCTTATCTTGCAAGGCTGGGCCGAACTGTTTAAGAGCACGACAAGAAGAGTAAGAGCTTAGTTTCAACAAAGCTGAATGTTAACAACACCGCATTGAGGGAATGCCTACTTATAATGTAGACATTTTAGTATAACAAATGAGCATAATCAACAGCTCAGGAATAGATAATATTATCTCCCTGCCCCACTAAACTCGTGATATATAGATAATATCACAAAAACACATACCGCACCTACTCTCTCTCCCACCCCACTTATTAATACATATATATTTAATATTGATGGGTCAAGCCCAAAATCATACCGAAGCCCAGATGCAATTAAAGGTTCAAATCTATAAAGGCCCCGCAGGCCCAATGAGATCCAAGCCCAGTCAAGCTTTCCATCAGCTCAGCTACAAGACTCTAGAGAGCACTCAAGACCCCTTACTCACATTGGAAGCAGTCAAAGGGAGACCCGGTCTTTTGGAGAGCTCCTCAACAGCCATACCCGTTGAGAAGAATCTTCCAATCCCACTAGTGTAGCTGAGTAGTTACCACTTAGTAGCTCCAGTCTGTTGGAAGCTAAGTATAAAATGTAAGCCCCACCAATACTTGGGGGGCATCACACTCAACGGAGCCTAAAACTCCTCTTCCTCTCCATTCTGTAAATCTCCAAGTCTCATTACTCACCGGAATCAATAAAATATCGGCAACCCTTTGCCATTCTAAAGTGGACATAGGCCACATTGGCCGAACCACTATAATTTCTGTCTCACTCTCTAATTATTTCCAAATTACTTGACTAGTGGTGTGCAAAGTCGATTTTGTGCATCATCAGTTTGGCGCCGTCTGTGGAAATGACAAAATTCTCACCCAAACACTTTATTTGTTGAATCTGTTGCAATCACCATCAGATCGATGAATCTCCCTGAAAACAATCCAGCACGAGAGGATGAGGTTGCTCCTCCACCAGCCAATCCTGTCCAGAATACACAGCAAATGTTGGAGACTATGCAGCAAATTGTAGCCCAGAACCAGAAAATCCTCCAAATTATGTTTGCTGATCAAGGAGGAGCACTACCTGAAACTCAAGTAGGAGGAGTTCCACACCTTGAGCGTCAAAGAGCTTCCCATGTAGGCCTACCCCATCATGGCGCCACCTTAGGAGCCCTTTTGGGCGCCCACCATGAGGGAGCTCCCTACGAGAGACCTCCTCCTCCAGCTCGTGCACCTCACGGTGAAGACCCTCTTCCCCAAGAGGACGAGGATGAAAACCAGAGCATGGATCATGAGAGCAATTTTCATGACAATTCTAAGGGAGCCCCTATCAGTGGGACAAAAAAATTAAAGAAGTACAAAATCAGCTAGGTGACGTCTTCAAAGCAATGAAGGCGCAAGGACCTAAGACTGTGGACTTCCTAGTTAGGCGAACTGATACGCCATTCAAACCGGACGTAGAAAATTACCCCTACCTTCCAAGTTTAAGATGCCATCAGTGGAGATCTTTGATGGTAAAAAGGATCCACTGGACCATCTGAAAACCTACAAAACTCAGATTCAGAGAGATAGAAGCATTTTTTGGAGAAATTTGTTGAACATATGTTGTAGATCTCGAAAAAATACTAGGATTAAAAAAAAAATTTGCCTCAAACGGACTCCTGAGTGAAAAGTTATGGCCATTCAAAGTTTTGCCGATTTTTCTTATAGGCCACCCGTGCCTTGGGCGTCCAGCAGCCCCTTGGGCGCCCCTTGCAGCCTCTTGGGCGTCCAGCAGCCCCTTGGACGCCCTCTGCAGCCTCTTGGGCATCCATGCAGCCCCTTAGGTGTCCCTGTAATCTCTTGGGCGTCCAGTAGCCCCTTGGGCACCGCATCTTGCGCCATGGGAGCCTTCCATTTGCTCACTAGCGCCTCCCACATGGCCTCCTGCACTATGGGAGCCACCCACTCTATCGCAGGGATTGCTTAAGGAATTTTTCTTCACGAATGATGCCACACCAAAAGTTTCGAGGGAGCATTCGCTTGTGCCTTGGGTGCCACCCACATAGCCCTGGGCGTCGCCCCTACTGACCCTGGTGCCGCCCGTGCCGAAGGCCATGCCTCTCCTCCATCTCGCCCTTTCTCCGTAGCAAAGTCGACGCCCAAGCAACCAAAGGAGCCTCTCCTCTTACCCAACCTGCTGAAGGCGCTGCCCGTTGGGGCCTCGCCATAAGGGAGAAATTCTCCTCTCCTTCTGCCATGACCATACTGCCTCTTATCAAGAACCCAACTCCATGGGCGCCGCCTCAATCCCCCACATGGGGTGCCACCCAATGCATCTTCAACATGCATTGAAGCCCTCTTCATCTCTTCAAACAATCAAACGCTCGACGAGGACATCCAGACGCCTAGGGAGTACACCTTGGCATCCAAGCTAGGCGTCCAGGCACCTCCTGGCACCCAAGCCTTTCCTGGCGCCCAAGCCTTTCTTGGCGCCCAAGCCTCTCCTAGCGCCCAAGCACCTATGCCTGGCGCCCAAGCACCCATGTCTGGAGCCAAGCCTGGCGCCCAAGCACCTATGTCTGGCGCCCAAGCCTCTCTTGGCGCCAAGCATGGCACCCAAGCACCTATGCCTGGCGCCCAAGCACCTATGCCTGGCGCCCAGCATGGCACCCAAGCACCCATGTCTGGCGCCCAAGCCTCTCCTAGCGCCCAAGCACCTATGCTTGGCGCCCAAGCACCCATGTCTGGCGCCCAAGCCTCTCCTGGCGCCCAAGCACCCATGCCTGGCGCCCAGCATGGCACCTAGGCACCTCCTGGCGCCCAAGCCTCTCTTGGCACCCAGTATGGCACCCAAGCACCCATGCCTGGCGCCTAGCTTGGTGCTCCGCCCTGGCGTCCCGACTCTTGCAGAGCCCTCATCTCTGTCCCTCTAGAACCTTTATGTGGATGGCTTGGGCGCCCCACACAAGGAAGCCCACCACTGGGACGAAAAAATAAAAGAGGTACAAAATCAGTTAGGCGACGTCTTCAACGCCATGAAGGCACAAGGACCTAAGACAGTGGACTACCTTGATTTACGAACGGACACACCCTTCGTACCTAACATGGAAAACTATCCCCTTCCTCAAAAGTTCAAAAACATATGAATATTGAGGATATCAATAGGTCCAGGCAAGTGGAATCATCTCGGAGATCGCCAAGAGCTTGACCTATCTCTGCAATGCTCTTAAGCATGCAGTCTATCTCGGCACTGCTCTTAAGTATGCAGTCTACCTCTGCACTGTTCTCAAACAGGCAGCCTACATCTCTGCACTGCTCTTAAGCAGGCAGCCTATCTATGCACTGCTCTCAAACAGACAGTCTACCTCTGCACTGTTCTCAAACAGGCAGTCTATATCTGCACTGTTCTCAAACAGGCAGCCTACATCTCTGCACTGTTCTTAAACAGGCAACCTATCTCTGCACTGTTCTTAAACAGGCAACCTACATCTCTGCACTGTTCCCAAACATGCAGACCCAGCTTAGTGACTCTCTCGCGGGTCGCCAAAGCTTGGCTTCTGCATTGTTCTCAAACAGGCAGCCTACCTCTGCACTGTTCTTAAACAGGCACTCTATCTCTGCATTGCTCTGAAGCGGGCAGCCTATCTCTGCACTGCTCTTAAGCAGGCAGCCAATCTCTGCACTGTTCTCAAACAAGCAGCCTACCTCTGCATTGTTCTCAAACAGGCAGTCTACATCTGCACTGTTCTCAAACAGGCAGCCCTCATAACTAGCTTAGCGGCTCTCTCGCGGGTCACCAAAAGCTTGACCTCTGCTCTGTTCTCAAATAGGCAGCCTATACCTCAAGTTTAAGGACCCTCTCATGGGTCATCGAAAGCTCAGTTTCAAGAGGTGAAGCTCACTTAAGAGCAATCCTCAAGCTGTCCTTGCTCTCGTGCAACCAACCCACTTTTCTTCAGGTAATTATGTAAAAATTTTAATGTTTGAAATAACATTATTTTTGACATTTCTAGGTAGGATCTTGAAGCTCATGTCGTCTACAACCTCGGGGACTGCCATTGGATTGAATGTTAACAATCAGGTCTCATCCATTCGGCACCGCCTGCTCATTGCCGCTACACCTCTGCACTTAATAACTAGAACAAGGTTTGCATGCACTTGTCCTCAAACAGTGCCCCACCATCGCGATCAGCAGAATGCCTCTCGAGCAGTGCTTCACCCAAAATGCCCAGCGCAGCACAATACAATGCTCACCCAAGCGGCCTTGCACAGCAGGATGCTTGACCAGCAGGTTTGCGCGCACAACAGCGCCTAGATAGGAGCCCAGCACCAAAGGAGCGCCCAAAGATTTGCTTGCCCACTACGTAACCAACAGAAAGGCGCCCAGCTAGCCTCCTTAGGCTCCCAGACCCTCTCTGGCGCCCAGCCAGCTCCAACTGACGCTCATACCACTCCTTCTGGCGCCCAGGCCATCTTAGGCGCCCAAGACAAGTCTCCTCTGTAGGCTCACATGCCTCCTCCTCAGGCACCCAGGCCATGCCTCCTCTACAGGGGCCCAGGTCTTCTTAGGTGCATAGGCTCTCCCAAGTACCCCAAAAATACTCAGAAGGATCTATGCTCGGCGTCCATCGCCACCACAACAGGTTCGCCCAAAACAGTGTCTACTCGTCCAAGGCAGCCCCGCCTTAACCAGAGGCCCCTCACCATCACCATCAAGGTGCCCAAGGCAGCCCCATCTCGCCCAAAGTGGCGCCCATGTTCATCTCTCCCAAAGGGGCTGCAATGCTCATCTTGCCCAAAGTGGCGCCCAAGGGGCTGCCATGCTCATCTCGCCCAAAGTGGCGCCCAAAAGGGCTGCCATGCTCATCACGCCCAAAGTGGTGCCAGGAGGGGCGCCTAGCATGGTCTCTTCACCCAAAGTGGCGCCCGTGATGGTCCTTTCGCCCAGATCAGCCGAAGCAACGCCCAAAGGCGCTCTGTCCAGCTAGCCCAGCTCCTCACCGAAGGCGCCCAAGTGATCCTCGCGCCCACTCCTGCTTGGGTCAGCGCCTAAGCCATCACCTGAACCAGCACCCGCGGCACCCGAACAGTCCTCGCGCCCAATGCCGCCTGGAGTAGCGCCTATGGCGCCCAACTTGCTACCCGAGCCAGGCAGTCCGCTCGCCCACCATGGTTCACCTCTCCTCTAAGAGAGGAGTTATCTAGCGGAGGAAGTCTACACTACCAAGAGCTCAAGACTCAAGAAAATGCCCCTTCTCCAAGTTGTCTAGGACACGAGGCATTGGGGGGCAAATGATGGGTCAAGCCCAAAATCATACAGAAGCCCAGATGCAATTAAAGGTTCAAATCTATAAAGGCCCCGCAGGCCCAATGAGATCCAAGCCCAGTCAAGCTTTCCATCAGCTCAGCTACAAGACTCTAGAGAGCACTCAAGACCCCTTACTCACATTGGAAGCAGTCAAAGGGAGACCCGGTCTTTTGGAGAGCTTCTCAACAGCCATACCCGTTGAGAAGAATCTTCCAATCCCACTAGTGTAGCTGAGTAGTTACCAGTTAGTAGCTCCAGTCTGTTGGAAGCTAAGTATAAAATGTAAGCCCCACCAATACTTGGGGGGCATCACACTCAACGGAGCCTAAAACTCCTCTTCCTCTCCATTCTGTAAATCTCCAAGTCTCATTACTCACCGGAATCAATAAAATATCGGCAACCCTTTGCCATTCTAAAGTGGACGTAGGACACATTGGCTGAACCACTATAATTTCTGTCTCACTCTCTAATTATTTCTAAATTACTTGACTAGTGGTGTGCAAAGTCGATTTTGTGCATCATCAACTATTACAAAACGTCAACCATACACTTTTCCTTTACCCAACAAAAAGCAAACACGTTATTTTCTCGCTCGTTTTCTTATCTATTTATTATACTATTTAATGCACACGTGTGTTGCACGTGGATATTTTTTATTTATAATTTTAGGTTTTATTTTCTTATTCTTTATGGTAGGAGTTG
>CM042200.1:14497498-14513343 GCA_023539305.1 Ilex asprella
GTATAAGAGTCAGGTCTAAGTTTTGGAGAAGAGTTATGGATGGGGGTATGGTATACACCAAAGGAAAGTTGGTATTTCTAGTTGAGTAAGAAGATGGATTTTACTAAAGAGGGATGGGTTAGGGGGAGAGAGGTTGGGGGGACAGGCATTGTTGGTCTGGGAAAGGGGAGGGGTCTCACTGATCTGGGCGTGAGTTAGCAAGTGTTTAATAATTTGTTATATTTTTTTAACAATAAAGAGTAAAATGTTGTAAAAAAATTGACTCAAAAAAAGAAGAAACGGATATTATGTAAATTTTTATGTCAATTTAGACGATAAAAAATGGACGGCATGAGTCAATTGGAATAACGTTCAAAATTTGGAGAGTAATTTGTTGAAATTAAATGAGAGGGAACTGATTGCAACAGAATTGAATGGGGCAAATTATAATTAACCCCTAAAACTATCAAATACGTATTTGATTAATTCAACTTAAATTCATTTCAAAATATATCCTATCGAATCCGGAGTTGTTGGCATAGAGGGTGGGTGAGAGTGCCTTGGTTGGTTATTTCCTCGGGGGTTGTTGGCGTCGAGGGTGGGACCCAGACAAGTCGATCGAAATCAAATAATATGGTAGGCCCAGCGGAACTAGTGGAAGGTTGGTGTGTGGGTTGGTAAAATCGGTACCGTGCTCCGGTTATATAATATTATCTCCAGCGTTAGATCTAGCATCCTGGACTTCTTTACTTTCCAATTCAAGGGCCATTTACACTACCTTTAGCTGTGCTTTGGTGGCGGTGGTGTGCAGTGGTGGTGGTGCACATTGCATTACATTGAGTGAGAAATGAAGGTGATTGAGAAGATCCGTGAGGCTGCGAAGGAGGACAAGGTGGTGTTCTCGTTCGAATTCTTCCCACCGAAGACCGAAGATGGTGTAGACAACCTGTTCGACAGAATGGAGAGAATGGTGGTTCACGCCCCTGCGTTCTGCGACATCACTTGGGGCGCCGGTGGTTCCACAGCCGATCTGACACTGGAGATATCCAATCGTATGCAGAACATAGTGTGCGTGGAGACCATGATGCATCTCACCTGCACCAACATGCCCGTGGAGAAGATCGACCACGCCCTCAACACCATCAAGTCCAATGGGATTCAGAACGTCCTCGCACTCCGTGGGGACCCACCTCACGGCCAGGACAAGTTTGTCCAGGTCGAGGGTGGCTTTGCTTGTGCTCTTGATCTGGTATGTTTTGTTCCTATATATATTCTTCATTCCTTTCTCTGCTTCTTGCATTACATAACTACGCTTAATAATTGGGTGGCTTCTGGTTGATTTATTTACCCATCTGATCTGGATCTTATCGGATCTAAATTCATTATATCTCTGATTGCTGTTTTGGGTACTCTGTTGGAAACTACACTTGATCTTAGGTGTTATAATCTACTACTACATATCTTAATTTGGTATGTGTGTTATTGTAACAAGTAGCGGAAGGGTGGTATTGTAATACTTTTACTTGTTTGAATTACACGGAAAAATGGAGTGTGTTAATGTATCGGTAGGATTTAGGAATTATGATTGGAAATGCCATATTTAGTTTAGTGTTAGTGGTAAGCGGAGTTGGGTGGAATCCAAAATCTAAGTTGAACTAGATTGTAATCAAAGTAAATAAAGATCTTGAATTTGAGTGTTCAATTTCCTCCTATGCTTTATTTTTGCTTCCAGCGTTACATAATGTGATCTCATCCCTCTTGCCTACAACAAAGTGATGTCGAGATAGACCAATATTGGAAGAATTCCAACACTTTATTTAGTACTTCTAAGCTGATCCGTTGTTATGTTAATTATGTTTCTGTGTCTGCAGGTGAAGCATATCCGCTCTGAATATGGGGACTACTTTGGCATAACGGTTGCTGGTTATCCAGGTGTGGTTGTGAGCTCATTTGCTTTGTTTTTATTCTTTTTCGTCTTCTCATTTGGTATTTACTGATAAATCGTTATTCAGCATTTATGACAATAACTGTGGTTTTTAACCTTTCTCTGCAGAGGCACATCCTGATGTCATACAGAGTAATGGTTTGGCTACACCAGAGGCATACCGGAATGACCTTGCTTATCTCAAGAGAAAGGTTTTTATTGCTTTTATTTCCCACAATTATGTGCATTCTTACAATATTTTATTGGTAATTACAGTCTTACTCCTTGATATTTTGAAATGGAAGGATACCCCATTTAAGTTTTTGTCTGGTCTAAATATCTCAATTTTGTAGTTTTACCCTCATGCCTCATCCTTTTATAATATTATATTATCAATATTTCAACACTATTTTATTTATTTTACTAATTTATATAAAAATAAAGAATAAACAATAAATTCAAAGAAATTTTTTATTTTTGTACTCGTGGGTCAAAATGTCAAGAAAAGTGGTTTTATTTCCTTTGACAGTAGGCAGTTTATTATTTTTAAGTTTTATTATAGTTTTGAAATATGGACTTTTAGTTGAAGAGATGGAGATAACAATCATTTTTATTTTCTTATGTATAATAATCTTTAGCCTTTTATTCTATTTTACTTTTAATTTTTTTTAAAATGGGCCAAGAAAGTTGATTTGAGGATAAAATTGACATTAGGGGGAGAAGCTTTTATGATATCATCACTTTTATCCTGACACATGATGGTAGGGGTGGTGACCGAAACTAGAGGGGATAACCGTGATATTCCCTTACAAGCTTGCCGCCCATAACATCTCAACCAGACCAAGATTAGTGTAATTCGTTTCACTTGCAGCTATGTATGAGAATGAATATAATGTCAGCACTAGTTCTTTTATTATGAAACCATTTTGCCAAAAACTCACCCCCAACACCCAATTGGTGTAATAATTTTTTTTAAAAAAAATTGTTGTGTGGAACATTGCAATAAAATGACACTAATTGTTTTTTTCCTTAAAACTTAGTTGCTTATAGTAAATATTTTCTATGGTGGATATTTATGAAAGTGGCCATGAATTGTTGAAGATTGGATGATGTCGCGAAAAGTTGTGACCATTATAGACTTGTGAAATGTCATAGTTTCATATCCGTTCTACATGATCATGTAATCTGATTAATCATATCATGGGTCATTGCCTACGATGGTTGTAAAATGCGCAGCTCACAACCGCTAGGTTCTGCGTTGGAAAATGAAGGCAACCTCTTTGTGCAGATAATGCCAAATGTAATGTACTTGAGCCACACCTCATGATAATAGGACCGAGATTGAAGAATTTGACCTATACCGTAAAGTATAATTTCAAATAGCAATTTTTTTAGTCAATCACTTATAATGATGTTTTGCAGTTATAAGTAATGACCAGAACGTAGTTCTAATCTAAGAATTGTTTTGCTTCCAAAGGATTCTGAGGAAATAACTAACATGCTAGTGTAAAAGCAGAACAAACATTTGCATATAACAAATATTGATGTTTCTTTCAGCCATTTATTATCAGAGCCTGCATAATTTAAATGTATATTTTTGTTTTTCTTTCCTTCTTGTCTTCCTTTTTCCCTTCAAATCAGTATGATTGTATTTGGTTTGTTTGTGTGGCATATGAAGTACAAATAATGGCTCAACTAAAGGTGTCTTTATTTTATAGGTTGATGCTGGAGCAGATCTTATTGTCACTCAACTTTTCTATGATACAGATATGTTCCTCAAATTTGTGAATGACTGTCGTGAACTTGGAATATCTTGTCCCATTGTTCCAGGCATTATGCCCATTAACAACTATAAGGGCTTCATCCGCATGACTGGTTTTTGCAAAACAAAGGTATGCCATCTTCAGGCATTGACCATTTAATAGGAAACATTCAGGACTATTATCATTCTCGTTGCATTCGTCTTGATATGTGGAATTTTACAATTTTTTACTAAAAGGGTTTATGAATGCTCTGTGGCCCATGTAGTTCTGTGATTGTATCACACCTTTATACTGAGAGTGCTTAATTCTATTTTTGATAGGAAATATGACTTTGTTAAGTTCTTGGTTTCCTTCTAATGCATAATAATCCTTGCTAGGAGAAAATTGTGGTCAGAAACAGCTTGGAAACGCTGGGGATAAGTAAACTAAAAAAATAAAAATGAATTGATCTATTGAGATCAACTTTCCAAAATACTTGCCTGCATGAGGTAATAATGTTTTCATTTGAACAGTACCATCATCTGGTCAGATGAATTTGGTCAGTTTTGTAGATCCTCTTGTTTTGCGTCTTCCCAAATAACCCACTGTATGAATCGTTGGCTAGTATTTGAACCTGTTCATGTCCCCATGGATCTTGGATCCCAACCTCCAAGAACCTGCTACAAGCGTTTCCAATGTGGTGACCAGTTAATTGCATCATTTTTGCCTCTTTTACCAACCACTTCTAGCACCTCTATCATAAGAATCTGATTATCATCAACTTGCCACTATCTGTGCCACCTTGTACCAGACCACCTCCTCGTGATAATTTATGAAATGTTAATTTTGGGGAGCATATTGATATTTATTTGAGTATAAATATGAACAAAATATTGAAGGATGAGACTGAAATTGTGAGGATTCATCTAGGAGACTGATGTTTATGCTTTTCAAATATAAATTTTGTCATTGCTTGCATAGGCAGTTCACGTGTTGATCCCAACTGAAATTTAGGATTCGCTGTTTTGGCCAAAGATTTCTTAAAAGTTAAATGCACCAACTTATAGAAACTGTATATATAAATTTGTCTTCAAGCTCCT
Organism: Ilex asprella; assembly: GCA_023539305.1. Classification (NCBI taxonomy): domain Eukaryota; kingdom Viridiplantae; phylum Streptophyta; class Magnoliopsida; order Aquifoliales; family Aquifoliaceae; genus Ilex; species Ilex asprella. The sequence continues at coordinate 14,502,244 of CM042200.1, forward strand.
TTTTTGACACCCCAAAATCTGGCAATTCATAATCATATGAATTTTTGATATCCTATACTCATGTCTGTGGTTGTGCAACAACAGTTAGTTTTTTTTGGACTTTTCTTGGTTAGTTTGATATAATCAGTAAACACTGGGAGAAGCAAATTAGTAAAAATCTGATATTGAGTTGAGCTTGAGTGCAAATATTTTGGTTTCTTCCGAAAAAATGTATAAAACTTTTTATTTTTTATTATGCATTGGGATTGATAGCATGTGGCATATTGAAGATCGTTCAGGTCTAGCTGCTCTCTGCATCTTATGTAATTTGTATTTAATGACCTATTGTAGGTACCATCTGAGATTACTGCTGCCTTGGAGCCCATCAAGGATAATGAAGAAGCTGTCAGAGCCTATGGAGTTCACCTTGGAACTGAAATGTGCAAGAAGATTTTGGCTAGTGGGATTAAGACATTGCATCTTTATACGTTAAACATGGAGAAATCAGCTTTGGCAATATTAATGGTTGGTTCTCCTATCATATTTTAATAAAAAACTATGTGGTATAAAAAATCATTGGTTTTTTTGAATAAATGCCTATATTTGAAGTTGAAGCTTATGATAGACATGCATTTGCAGAATCTTGGACTAATTGAAGAGTCTAAAATTTCAAGGTCCTTGCCCTGGAGACGGCCTACAAATGTTAATCGTGTTAAAGAAGATGTTCGACCAATATTCTGGTATGCATTGTAGATGGAAGTTGAATATTATATTTCACTTTTTTGGCATTAGTGATGCACAGCATTGTGTGAAATCTCTGGTAGAATCTCAAGATTGCATGTTGGCCAACAATGGCAGGGCTAATCGTCCCAAAAGCTACATAGCAAGGACTATAGGTTGGGAGCAATACCCACATGGACGATGGGGCGATTCTCGTAAAGCATCATATGGAACACTGTCTGATTATCAGGTAAACATGAATTGTCATATTCAAGCCTTTAAAGTTGGCACTTCCTTAATGAGTATAATTAGCTTATGCTTAAGGGTGTGTTTGTTATAACCCAAATTCAGCCCATAAAGTATTCGGCACTTATTGAACTCAGCCCATAAAGTATTCAGCACTTACTGATTAAGTCCGTTTGATAATCCAAATTTAAAATCTCTTAATATGTTAAGTGCTCGTTAAAAATAGACTAAAATATTAAATATGATATCTCTTAATTCTGAAAGCTGAAAGCGCTCAAGAGGAGCATCATTTATAATTTTTTTAATATGACAATTTTACCCTAAAATGTTTCAAAATTCTATTAAAACTCTAATGGTCTTTTCTCCAAAACCATCCAATCTCCCTAATTTCCACTCTCTATCAAACAAGTTAAACAAGTAAGTTTTTCTTCTGCACACACACTTACACATAATCTCACACACACACAGAGAGGTTATATAAACACAAAAATAGATCACACAAACACATATAATGCAACACACACACACGCTGGACACACATCGATCAAAACACAAACACACACACAGAGCAAACTCACACAAAGAAGACCCACACACACACACATACAAATTAACAACAATTTTTTAATGTGCAAATTTTTGAATTAGATTTAGGATCCTATTCAAATTAAAAAAATAAAGTCCCTCAAAGAATCCTATTAAAATTTTATCAAAGTTTTCAAATTAGATTCCTTCGAGTAAAAAAAGATCAAAATTCATTTAGATTCCGAACATTAGCAAACCCATTCATAAGCAACCGTAATATTTTATTTTGTTTATAATCCCAGCTGACATTATCGAAAAAAATACCTTATTGAGAGTTACAATTAAATACTTACTTATTATAATTTATTTGGTGTGAAGTTATGACTAAAAGATGTCGGTTAGAATTCATGACAATTGACAATTTTTAAGTGATCAATTTAACTTGAGTTAATTTTATTATGTTTCTTAAATGTAGACTGCAATGTAATAATAGTGATTATAATTTATGAATTACCTGATATATCATATTTTTTAATTAGATAAATGCATGTTTCATAAATAATTTCAAACTAAAGAGTGGAGGGGTAAAACTATAAACTAATTTATTTTTAGACATTAGCTCGATATACTTATCAAACGATCTAATTCAATTCAGTACTCAGTTTTTGGTTTTATCAAACAACACTTAAGCGTGTTTAATATATCTCTGACACTGTTTTATCTACTTTGTTGTCTCGTCTCATTGGCATGCTGAGTAGGCTTTCATGTTCTGTTTTTTAGTTTGTATCTCATCATCTTTTACTTGCTCTTAGTGTTGTTAGAGATCATCATTTTTTGCTTGCTTCAATTTTTTTATGAAGGTTTTACCATCTATTAAGTTAGGAAGAATTCCTTTGCGGAATTCGAAACTACTCTATCCGATAGAGTTTGCTTGTCAATTATACTTTAGTTGATGCTTGACAGTTAGTGGACGTCATTCACAAAAAGCATGTATGTATATGTCTGTTAAAGAGGAGAATGAAAGAATGGAAAAGAAATTAAGTAATGGAAGGTATATCCAAGATTTGGCGAAAAAGAAGAAAAGCAGAAAACTAGACAAAAAGCTATTAAAGCAATCCAAAATCTACACAATTCAACTCAACAAAAAATTCCCTAACTATTTAGAGTTGCTTAGATGAGTCATGGTATGTCATCATGGGACCACAACAATCCCTAATCTTCCTACAAATTAACAAATGTGTCATAAGAATAGGACTCCTTGGGAGCCAAAATTGAATGAAGCTCAAGAACATTCTCTTTATCTTTAAAACGTAGCCTTCACCAAGTCATAGCCCAAAACCCCATCTCCTTGTGATATGAAGCATGAGTGGCCATGGAGGTCTAGACTGGAGCCAAATGTGTTGTCACGTGTTTTTATGTTTAATGATTTACTTAGTGGAAGCATATGTGATTACATCTTATTTACCTTTTAAGAATAGTATAATAATGTGTGAATATCCTGTATAGTCACATTTGACTAGAGCAACACCTACCAATATCGCATAAACAACCAGCTTAGTTGTTACAATTCATTATGTGCAACAATCATTTATATGATATGTGGCCTTCTATACACACAAAAGTAAGTTTCCAAAAGTTACATTCACAACTTCTATGCTTAACCACCGAAACGTTGTCTTATAATACATGAAACCTTCTCCTATAGTCTCCTTCTATGCCTTGTAATAATTTTCAAGAAAAAATTGAAGGTTTCCACGGATATCAAAATTCCTATCAAATATGCTTTTCACAATAAGTTTATGAATGTAATTTCAAATCACATATTATGTCACCTTGCCGTTCTCAATTTGAGTCTCCCGGCTTTGAGTCCACCGGTTTGGATCTATACTGGATTTGATTCTCCCGGCTGGAGCCTATTTTGATTCTGACATATAATTTAGTCCAAGTCCTTTGATAATCCATGGGCATTAAAATGTAGTAGTCAACACATAAACACTCAAATTTGCATGTAGTAGCATTTAATTAAGACAAATATAAAAATCACATTCTAAGTACCTTAGCTTTTAACTGCACTTCATAACTCTTGATTCCCTCTAACAAGCCTACACTATTTGGTACACATTACTGTCATCACATAACACATTGTAGCACTTCTTACATACTCTCATTTCATAAGTACTTAATGTTATTGTTGATCCCTAATGATCATTATTACGTACTTGTTGCAATTGCTCATTCTTTGCTCTTCAAGTAATAGGAAAACAACAATTTCAGTCCTTTTAAATCTCTTTGGCCTGTACCTCCAGTGTTTCCCTTTCTATCTCATTTAAATCTTCAACTGATGCATTTATTTCATAATCCGTCAAATTAGCCTGTTATAGATAAAAAGCTTCATAACCAAAGTTGTACAAACTTAAACTTCACAAGACCATTGGCAAATAGAAGTAGACTTAAAGAACTTTATATTTGTTCAAAACAATTTATCAAACTAAACCTTAGTGGTAGATTTTCAAGTTTCAGCAGATTAGGGTCCACTTTAGAAATTCACCAAAATTGGTGTGTTTTCATCCTTTTTGCATCAATCCAAAGCCATAAGAACTTTTTACTACTCTACTCCAAACCAGGAAAGTTTAAGAATCATAAACCAAGTGTAACTCAGAAATTATCCCAAACCACTTGCTCTATAAAATTTCCAGGATCTTCAGAAGTGTTTAAACTGCATTATTAGCAACTTACTAGTTTGAGTGAGTGATATTGAAGTTCATATCGTATGAAATGCCTCTAGAGTTCGTAAAATTAGAGTAACACAATAATTTCTTCTTTAATTCTCGTCTCTTGATTGTAAGAAATTTGTTTCTTTTTGATTAAATTGAAGAATACACACTCAAGATCAATAATTGTGTCGTTGAGATTTATTCCAAGCCCTAGGTCACTTCCTTAGATTTTCTTCTCATTTCCTTTCTTTTTCTCTTCTTTTCTTTACTTTTCTCTCATTCTCTACACAAGCACCGCCTTTCTATTTCTTTTAACTACAATATAAATATATAATTACAATATATACATATATAGGTGGGACACTTGTTTTTCTTAGAGCTTTCTTTCTCTTAGAAGCATCTTTAGTTTACCCAATTTTCTCTAGCACTTTCTCCCTCATAGTGATGATTTAGTCTTGAGGTACTAGGTTAGTCTTTTTTTGTGGTTTCTATTAGTTTCAGCTGTTTCCTTTCATTTTTGGAGGTGATGAAGACTGAGAAGTGTACGAATGAAATGCACAAACACACACCTCTTAGAGAAGTCAACAATTTTGGCTTTGATTAGCTAGGCTAATCTCTTGACTAGACAATGTCCAACTTGATTAACTTAAGCCATCTGATTAGGATTCTTAATCAAGTAGTAACTTCGACTAAATTGTCCTTTATTAAGTCTTAATCTTACATTAATCATACTTGGTTAACTTAATTTTTTGTATATATTTCCTTATCAAAGTTAATGAATACGAGTATATAAGAAAAAGTGTAAAGCACAAAGGACTATCAAAATATCATAATATGCACATTGATAAAATATATCGTTATTAAGGGTTATCACACACGTTCAAACAAGCATCTTTATATTATTTTCAAATATACCCTAAAGGCACAACGGTTATGTGATCAATCACAACTCTTTTACCTTCCACAGTACACAATTACCCCTTAGCCTTTCAAAGCCTTGATTATTGATTTAGAGAAGAAATTAGCATTCCTTGCAACAAATTAGTGCAATAATAAATGATTTGTTATCCATTCAGGCAAACTTTGACTTCTAAGCACCAAAAGCTTAATTTTTTATGGTGTTTATTGTCCATTCAAAAAAATCCACCTTGCAAGGTTTTTAAGCCTTGCAGAACAATCCTCCGCTAAATCTATAAAAAAAAGTGGTGACGTAAACTCCCCACCCCCCAACCCCCACCCCTAACACCCAAAACAAACAAAAATGAACCTCTTGCAAGAATCTCTAAAACAAATCTATAATACTCATCGTCTTTATCATGAAACACTAACATACTCAAAAAATAAAGTTTGTAATTCCGTTGAAGTTCTATGAAAATTTGGAATTTTGAAGATAATTCCATATTTTCCTATATACTCGTTTCCTTGTCGCCCACCCCTTCCTCCTAATAGTTGTAGCAAAGCTCTCTCCCTTACCCTCACCCTCACCCTCACCCTCACCCATTTTTTTTGTGTCTTTGTTCTTCCTCCTCATTTGACTCTTTAATCTAGCCTAATTTTTTTCGTCTTTTCTCACTCCAAATTGTTAAAGTCCTTATTTTGTTACTTAAAATCTTCCCCAAGCAAGCATTTAAAACCTTCAGGCCTAGTGATGGTTTGGTGTATCTTCAATCCTATAGCGTATCTTGAAATGAACCCTCTTCTTCGTGCCTTCCTCCTTCAGCCACATTTTAGAGGTTGACATACTTTTTTGTCACGTTAAGCCTATGTTCTCTAATAAAATATGTATATCATATGAAATTGTCTCAAGATAAAAAATGACTTTTATATCCAAGAATGCTTTCCTCCATTCTTGAGATGCTCAATATAGCTCAGGCATACATAGGTGGAGAATCTTAGTTGTTTGACTAAATATAGTTCTTTCCTACCAAAGAAAGATTATCAGATCTGTCAAATTCTAGTTATTATGAGTTTTTTTTTTTTTAAGAAATGAAAGCTTTTATTAAGTAGAGAAATAGTACAAGGATGGTGGACAAGAAATCCAATCAAAAATACATTAAGGACAATACAAACATAAATTACACTTGAAAACCAACTCCCTCAATCCCTTAACTACATGTCAATAGATTTTTGATTGGTCAAAAGCAAGAATCGAAATATCATTTCGAAGTACCATTTCGGTCAGCTCAAAAACGGAAACGTTTCGGAGAATCTTGGTTGTTTGACTAAATGTAGTTCTTTCCTACCAAAGAAAGATTATCAGATCTGTCAATTTCTAGTTATTATGAGTTTTTTTTTTTAAAGAAATAAAAGCTTTTATTAAGTAGAGAAAAAGTACAAGGATGGTGGACAAGAAATCCAATCAAAAATACATTAAGGACAATACAAACATAAATTACATTTGAAAACCAACTCCCTCAATCCCTTAACTACATGTAAATAGATTTTTGATTGGTCAAAAGCAAGGATTGAAATTTCGTTTCGAAGTACCGTTTCGGTCAGCTCAAAAACGAAAACGTTTCGGAAACGCAGAAAAAATATGAAAACATGTAGAAATACAAATGCAATCCATTTATCTAAATTTAAATTGGATAAATTTTTAAATTTAAACATGTAGAAATACAAATACAATCCATTTATCTTTATATTTATAAAGATAAGTTAAATAATTGATTAATTTAACATATTTATTCGGTTAACATCCATTTATATAAGAATAAATTTAAATTGGAGGGAAAAAAAAGTTTAACATGAGACGAAAATTATTTAAATTAGAATATTATCCAATTAATAATATAATTTTATTATAATACTAATTATTAATTAATAATACTAAGTGCAACATATTATTATAATACTAATTTATTAATTTAAATTATGTTTTCAAATTAATAAATAATATTATTTCATTAATATTAAAATCATTGTGTACACTATGATTAAAACACATAAATACTTAGTTCTAGACATTTAACACAGTGTTGTTTCGATCGAAACGGTCCGATACAGTGACGTTTCGACTGAAACTTTAGAATTTGGGGATTCAACCCATGTTTTGTGTCGGTGTGTTGAAATTCTGAAATGTTTCAGACGTTTCGACACGACATTTTGATCCTTTGGTCAAAAGTATAATAGTATACCTTTCTTCCAAAGAAATTTTACTTAGATTTGTCCCCAAAAAAATCTGAATTCTATGGCTTAACTCACCTCAACACGAATGTGGCACAACCACGTAAAATCACTAACTCCACCAAAACTTGAAACCACCTATGCCACCACCACCACCTACGATAGCGAAGCGTATCGCTCCTTTTGTCACCATCACCACCACCGCCTTCTCAGTCCAACTGAAACCCGTTAAATTGGATTTCTTTCTGCTTTCTAAGTCCATCATTGTTTATCAATTACTTTAGTTGGCAAACCCCCGTTGCCACCACCTCCTTGGCATCTTCATTGCTTCTACCAAGAATTCCTATGATATTGATATATATATATATACACACGTGTGTGTGTATACTTGCACCACGTGCTTTACACGTATAAATTTTTATTAAAACATTTGATAAAATACATAAAAAAAATTAATTATGGTAATAAATTAGATATTATCTCATGTTTATCATACTTAAATTGTTTGTATTCTCTTTATAACTATAAACATCAAAGGGACTCATTTTCTGTGATTGTTTCATTCAAGCTACCAAGTAGTAAGGGTTATAGATTTTTTTTTTAAATGCTGCTTTTTTTTTGTCTTTCTTGCTTTTGCTTTGTGCCTTAGTAATTTTGCACCAAATTATTTAGATTGTAGATGAATTGAAAAAGATACATATATCAATTTTTGGGCATTAAAGATGATATTGTATCAATGAAGTTGTCGATGTGTATTAATATTAGGGTATTGAGAAAAAATAATAATGTTGTTTTTATATATCATATTAAGCGTAACCAAACCATTCAAAAGTTTTGCATGATATGATAGAGATTAGTTTGTTATTTAAATATTAAGAGATATAATGGTAATTTGTATATGAAAATACAAACGGACATGTTGGCCTTTATAGTTTCTTATTAGGGCAAATAGTAAATCAAAATTTTTTTATGTTAAGGCACTTTTGATAGTAGTATAGATATAGATGTTATGTAATTCAAGTGCTGCCAGCACCTATCAAAATGTATCGCCGCCACCACCCTTGGTCTAAGCCTCTAAATTGCACCCACCACCATCTAGACTTGCCAAAACTAAACCATGAAAAACCCACAATTAATCCTTTTCCGCCACGTACATAAGCCCACCAACTCATATTGCCTCCCAAACCTCGTTAATGGGGACTAAGTGAGTGTTATTTTTTTCAAAAGATTATTTCGTAGGTATTTTGAGGTTTGAAGACTTGAGAGCCGTGAATGGAATTGACTAGGCAAACATGAACATAAGTGCACACCTGCGTGCATGCTAATGACCCTATCCATGGTAGTTTTAGTCTGTTGAAGTGGTAGGCCAATATATTGTGTTAAAAGCATATGTTGTTGTTGAGTTTGTAGACCTATATTCATGCATGTATTTTCTAGGTACGATTATTCATGGAGGTGGAATTGGTGAATTGCTTGGTTTTTTTATCATTTCCATTTTTCTGCCTAATTCAGATGACGTGTTGCTGGTTTTCATGGAGGTTGTGATGGTGATAATGGTAGTTTGCTTGACATTGGTGGTGGTGGGGTAGTGGTAGGGATGCTGGTTGGGGTTGGGGGAGAGGGGGGAAGAGAGTCTTAGTTGAGAGAGTTGGTTTAGTGAAAGAGGGGTGAATAAGGGCAGAAAAGTAAATCTATTGTTTATATTAATCCCCATCCAGGTAATTATCCCTTGTTTAATTAACAGTATCATAGTGGATCTAATTTCAGTTATTGTCTTGCAAACTTCTTTTTTTAATTATTGTTGAATCTGGTTGGAATTAGTTATACCATTAATTTAGAAATTGGTTGTCTTTAATTATTTTAGCGTAGGAGTTCTTTGTACTGTAGATATTAGCCAGCTCCAGTTCTGTAAAGATGCTCTACAAATTCATTGCATATTTTTGCTATCATTTAATGATAAGACTCCATTATATTGCTTTCTTATATGACTATGTTGCAACTTTCACAGTTCATGCGACCACGGGCACGCGATAAGAAACTCCATGATGAATGGGCCACTCCTTTGAAAACCGTTGAAGATATTTGTGAGGTATTTTTTGGTTTTACAAAGTGATCGTGTCTTTGACATTTATCAATATGATTGCATGTATGAATTTGGTATTTATGGAACCATCACATTTCAGAAATTTGTAAAGTGCTGTCTTGGAAAACTGAGAAGTAGTCCTTGGTCGGAATTAGATGGGCTTCAGCCAGAGACAAAGATCATCAATGAACAGCTAGGTGATGTCAACTTGAAAGGTTTTCTAACCATTAACAGCCAACCTGCTGTTAATGGAGCAAAATCTGACGCCCCATCAGTTGGTATGTGCTGTCGATGTGTATGCATGAGCATTTATTCTTGACTGTCCTGTGAAATTTTACTTATGTTGTACATATCAACTCCGTTTCTATATATAATTTATATATTAATTTATTGGTGCTACTATGTGAACCAAAGTCTTGATCTTATCACATATACTTGATTAATTTGCACTACAATGTCTCATACACTCTCCATTTGATTCCCATTTTGTGACACAAGGCACGTAAGTTACCTTCACAGATTACCATTAAAATGAAATGGGCTAATTAGAAGTTTTGTACCCTGTGAATCATCAGAATTGTTTTGGCTTCTTTGTAGTCATAAAAATAACGAGTATGCTAATACTTTCATCTCTCCTTCGTTATAAAATATCTTAACTTCGAAACTGTTCTCGCAATTTGTGGCGATGTTGACTTCACCAATCACTTGGCGTGGAAAATATTGTTTGCAGGATGGGGTGGGCCTGGTGGGTATATTTATCAAAAGGCCTATGTGGAGTTTTTCTGCTCTAGAGAAAGGTTAAATGCTCTTGTTGAGAAATGCAAGAGTTTCTCATCTCTAACCTTCATGGCTGTAAACAAAGAAGGGGGTTGGATTTCGAACATCAATCAAACCGATGTGAATGCGGTGACATGGGGGGTGTTTACAGCCAAGGAGATCATACAACCAACTGTTGTGGATCCTTCCAGCTTTTTAGTGTGGAAGGACGAGGCATTTGAAATCTGGTCAAGAGGATGGGCTCAACTGTACCCAGAGGGTGACCCATCAAGAAAATTGCTCGAAGAGGTTGGTGCTTCTCATACGCTTACTTTCCGTCTCGAGTTTATTTATCTATCTACTTGTTGTACATCTCTTTCCTCTTGTAAAGTATTCTTGGTAGCTTTCAAGGGATCACAGTGTTTTCTTATTGTGCTTGCAGGTGCAGAGCAGCTACTACTTGGTCAGTTTGGTGGATAATGATTACATCCACGGGGATTTGTTTGCTATTTTCAAAGATTTCTGAAAATGAGAAGATTTATCCAGTTGTCAATCTCTCTTGAAGTGCCGATGAATCCATCCGCATTAGTTCTTTTGGCTTTAATTATTGCTATTTTTGTTAATGTGTTGGATTGTAATATTATTGATCAATAATAAGGCAACTGGGATTCTAATAAATCCTGTCAATGTGTTCGATTATAAGCTTATAGTTAGGTGGTAACGCAACTGGGATTCTGTTATATTCCTTGCTCCATAAGCAAATTGCTAATGTAATGGCAGCTGATCTATACGCAAACAATATTTGCTTCCTATGATGAACTTCTGTGTCTTGAAAATTTATGTGAGGGCGAATGCATTGTAGATTGTGGCTTATCCTCATGATGCTGATTCTGTACTAATATCCATCAAGCTGAAGAAAAAAAATTACAAATGCCCAATTTGTGAGTTCTA
>CM042200.1:14513443-14548468 GCA_023539305.1 Ilex asprella
ATAGGCTAACACTAAGTAATTAAATACAAAAGTTGAGTTATAATGAATGTAATGAGGCCATGAAATGTGAAATATTATATGCTCATCACAAGGAAGTAGATCTTCTTAAAGGAGTGTAATTAATTGAAGGTGTTTCTGATTTATCAGAAGAATAATATCTAGAATTTTTCCTAGCAAATTTTATCAAAACATCACCCTGAGTGGACTGGGAGATCTGAGTTATTTCCTCATTTATTTCTGGTTTTTTAGGGATTACAGACTCCAATTGCCAAGTTTCTGGGAACTGGATTGCTGACCATTTAATGGTTTTAGGAACTTCAATTTTGTTTTTAATTGTATTAGTTTCAATTAAAGTGGTTTGACTTTTAAGGTTCAAAAGCTTAGCTTCAGGACACAACGTGTTCATTATCTAATAATAAACTTTATATGCAAATACAATTATATCTGTGTCTTCTTTATAATTATAACCAAAAGTTTTAATGTTGCATGTTAAAACATCCAAAATATTTTTATCAGTCAAAGATACAAAAAGATTAGGAAAACAATTAAAATAGACTTGACCAGTACTTAAGCTGGACTGCATAACACCCATTAAGGATTGATAAAAATCAAGACATCTAGCATCTCTTTGTGCTAACATAAAAGAGGCATTTAATCCTTGCAAAGTTGGTGGTTTCAAAACAATTTGAACTAAGTCTATATGCAAGAACTTATAATTTTCTTGAGCCTTTAAGATCTCACATTCAGTTAATAGTTGTAAAATATCTCCATTTTGGTCAAAAGAAATAGTCCGTTCAATTGTTTTTATAGTTAAACTCGATTTAAAATCAAAAGTACCAATATTGTAAATTTTCTTAGTGGGGTACTGGGGTATATCCCAGTTCTGCAATTTATTTTCAATATCAGAGAATTCTATTTCTTCCAAATTTTTAACATAATCATCTTTATGATTTAGCTTAGATTTAAATAGTTTTAAAGCCATAGTGGTAGGTTAAAGTGGGTTTTGTCGATTTATATGTTTCACTATTACTATCATCAAGTTGCTACTGTAATATGTCTTTTAATTCCATTGCAGTATTACAGCCATAAATAAAGTTACAAAAATTCTACTATAATAATTTTTCTCAAATCCTATGGTTAATTTTCATCTAGTTATAAATGATTTTCCCATTCACTAACTGTTGAGTTGGACTGTACTTATATTACAGCATTCTTATTTACTTTCTGTAAACCTATGCTTGCCTCACTATGGGAATACAAACGGCCTAACTCATCCATGAAAACGGCCTAAAACATCCCTCCGGTGACTCGGGCGTAGTTTCAACAAAAAGTTCAGAATAAGAATAAACATTTGTAATACAACTAAGTACAACAAAAAGTGATTCAAAGAGCAAAATCATCATAACAAGATTACAACTAACAACAGGACATACAGAGAGTCATTATTATAACGAAATTAAAGTAACAATTTCATAGCGATAGTAGTACAACAGAATTAAATCACCATTACAAGAGCAACAGGAATCAGTAATAGATCTGCATATAAATCAACAGAATATGTTTAAGCTACCATTAATATTTATATACAACTATATATATATATATATCTACCTCTACTTGGCTCTGATACCAATTTTACGCAGGATAGCAGTAGCTATATTAAACTACTATAGATATATGCTCTATAAGAGACAAACTATACAAAAGAAACTTTTATTATATGAAAGCTTCTTTACAAAAGATACTTACAGGCGTAGGTGGAAGGTGGAAGAAGGAGAAGACTTTTTTACAATAGACTGGTTTAGAGAGGATGCAAGAAAAGAGAGAGAGAGAGAGTAGGTGTGAGTGGGGGATAGTAAGGGAGTGGTCTATGTAGGAAATGATGTAAGGGGGCGGTGCTCCACAGGCCGGGCCTGCACCCTTTTATATAGAGGGCGAACGTGAAGTCCGGATTTCAAAATAAAAAATACTATTCACAATTTTATACTATTCACTACTGTACATTAGCGTCATTGCATACGTAAGAAATACTGTACATATTTTACTATTCACAGCTTTAGTGACGTCATGGCATACGTCACTTCTTCAAGGTCGGTTTTATACGAAACATCAGATTTATCAGAAATTTGTATGGTGATGTCAGGCGTGCGTCACTTCCATAGGATCGGTTTTATCCAAAACTTCGGGTTTATCCAATTATTTCCTATGGAGTAATTTATACAAAATATTAACATTATTATCATCACAGAGATATATCTCCTTATCATAATTTTACATCACCATATTGTAGTTTAGCAATGTTCCAATAATTTTAAAATCATTCTTAGTAGGGATATATCCCAGGGACTTTAGAAAGTCGTCATCGAAGTTAATAGGAATTAATTCGTTCCTATCCTCCTCAACTTTCATTTTCCCTTTGCCGTTTATGACACTTATTGGAGTATTAGTGATATCCCTCTTCATAGTTCTACCAAATCCAAATGTGGTCAAAACCTGAAGACGAAATTCCTCCAATATTGCAACTTTAAGCTGCTCAGAATTTAGATGGGGGTTGATTCGCTTTATTTGTTCTTTTAGAACTTTAAGGGGATTAAGTCTAGTATTTATACTGGTAATGGGGATAACAAAATTAGTAGCTAAACTTTGAGAATTTTCCTTTTCAAGAAATTCCTCAAAATTCCCTTCTTCTTTCCCCATGTCTATAAGACATTGAAAGAAATTAGTAATTGATGTAACCAAATTAGTTTTATCCTTTAAGGATAGACCTTTTTCTTTATATAGGTCAAATAATTTTTTCATAGAATCAAAAGGATATATCCTTTTAATGATGTTGAGAAACATTAAAATATTCTCCTGTTTATATGGAGCTGTAGTGGAAATTATAGAGAGATATTTATCGCTAGACAGAAGATCTTTATTGTCAACTTTATTTGACAAAAGAGAAGGACCAGCCTTTTCCTTATCACCTTTATGTGATTTTTTTTCTTAGTAGGGAAAACATACGTAGCATCTTTATATGCCTTATGATAATTATCCTTATATGGATCGAAACAATATGCATTTTTATATGCATAAAAAGAGTTTTTATACTCAATAGAATAGATTGCATGTTTATATGCTGAATAGTGTGTCCGAACCGTTATACCACCAAGCTTAGTTAATATGTCCTGATAAAATTCTTCAGGAACCAGAGTTTCCAGCCATTGTTTATATCTCCAGTCATAGTACCAGTTGTTTATTTCAAGAATAATACAAAAATTAGAAGATTTTCTTTTAGCTCTTGCAATTCTTAGCAGAAAAAAAGAAACATCATTAGTTAGTTGGTCTTCCATAGCATTGCTATAAAGACACCATACAGATACCTTGCAATAGTTCTTTTGACAGGTTGATGCAAAACTAAATATATCTTCACCTGCATGATTACAAATACAGTCAAGAAGTTCGGAAGAATTATAAATAGGAATTAAAGAAAATGAATCTTGGGGAGAATTCATTTCTTCAACTTCTTGCTGAGATTCTGCAATAAAATTTTCAGAATAGTTAGAACATTTATTAGTAGAAAATAACATAGTTAATTTATTTTCTATAACTTGATTACTCAATTTTATTTGAGGTGGGGTTATAAATTCAAACAATGTTTGTTGACCATTTATAGTAGTCAAAATTCCTTTAGAGTCAATTCGTTCGATAGGTTCGATTAAAGATAAAAATGGTGTTCCAAAAATAGTTAACTGATTTAAATTATCAATGAGCATAAAAGTTGTAAGAATTCAAATTCCTTCATTACATATCAAACTAAAATTACTTTAACATACCATTTCTGAAAAGTTATATCTTTTAATGTATTTAAATAGTCATTGTTATAGGAATAAGATGTTGATGTTTTATCAACATTATTGTTGTTGTCTTTAATGGACAACTTTTCTAAGGCTAAGACTCTAGCCCGTAAACTCTCAATGTCCTTTTTGACAACTAGCATTTCTTTTAGCAAGTTTTGAATCGTAGAAAGGGCAGCTTCTTTTATGTGGAGGGGTTTATCTTCCATGTCACTTTCAGATCTTTTAAAAATTTCTTTTAAAGAATATGGTAGAAATAAGTTTGGTGACAGAACTGCTTTATCACCCTTTTCTTCTGGATTTATCTGTAAATATTGTTCAATAATTTTTCTTTTAAAGTCTAGGTCTTGGATTGTATCAATAAGATCAAGAATAAAATTTTGTGACTTAGTCAAAGTGTTTAGATTTAATCCATTCATGGCTAAAATAGATTTGTAATAATTAGTTTCTACCTGACAATGGGAAGAACAAGCTTTATCTTGTGTGGAAAGGTCGTTATCAGAAAAGGAATTACTAATTTCATTAACACAGGGATTTTCTTGAGAAGAATTATTAGAAAATTCATCCAATTCACTTTCTGAGTTTAACACAATTTTTAAAAAAATTTCTTTATCATAATTCTTTTTATAGAATTTTTTGTCCCTTTTATAAGGCTTGGGATAGGATTTTTTTCTTATAAGATTTATCTTTTGGGATGTCAAGACTGTAGGCAAATTGATCACAAAATTCACCTAGATCTTTTCTTCCAGTTAGTCTTTGTTTTTTAAGCTAAGCTTTAAGATTTAAATCATTATAGAGAGATAATCCTTCTGAAATACATTCCAAAATTAGTTCTCCATAGGTATAATTTTTATAAGGGATTTTAAATCCACCATGCCTTTGCTTTAAGCGAATCCTTGTTTTTTCAGCAAATAAACTAGGTAATCCTGAAATAAATTTTTCTTTCCAAAAATCATTATTAACATCTGGTCTTAGTAAAACTTTAGCTAAAAAAATATCTTTATACTATCTAAAATGGGTTAAAGTAGGACAACTTAGATTCATTAAAAGTTCTTTACTTTTATCAGTATTTTGGAAACCAGCTCCAACAAAATATTTTAATAAGGATTGTATTAATGTATATACAACATTTTCTTGGGTGTTTATAGCCCCATTAGCGTCTGTTGTTATTTTAACAGCGGTTAAAATTTCATGTTGTTGGTTTGGGCTTAAATAGTTATCTCACCTGCCTATTAATTGACCGGTAAATCCAGCAGTAACAAATTTAGCAATTGTAAAGTCAGAATTATGATTAGCTTTACAAACAGAAGCATACATTAAAATTTTAAGTAAAACTGATTGAATTAAATATTCATACATACCATCAATATTCCATTCATAAATAGAAGAAGCATCATAGCCACTTTGATCAATAAAAAATCTTTCCTCATATAAAACATCTTGAGGAGTTAAGTGTGGAAAGTAAGCTCTTAAGGGAGGTGCTTGCTGATATTTATTAGTTTTTGGTTTAGAATAGTCAATTTTATTTATTTGTTCAGTTTGTATTTTTCGTAAAGAATCTCCAAAATTTTGAATATCAATATCAGATTTTTCAACAACTTCATCAGATATTACATTTAAGGATAAGCCTTGTAATTTATTTTTGAGCGCATTTATGAACTCTTCTTCAAGTTTATTATGAAGATTAAAAGAGGAAGTGTCAACCGGTTGTTTTTATATTTACCTTTTCGATTTCAACTTCTTTTAAAGAAGTGGTTCCATTTTTATTCTGTTCAGTTAGTAAATTTTCAATTTTAGTCAAATGTTATCCTATAACTTATAAACAAACATTAGTGTAGTTGTTTTGTCTGACTGAGACATTAGTGCCTGCATAGCAAGCATTCATGACTATTTCGTCAGAATTATTTAAAGTCAATTTTATAGGTTCAATAGTTGGGGGATAAAGACTATCTATAGTTTTTCCATCCAAAGTTTCCCATTTATGTTAGAATTGTTCAAGTATATTTAATTGAGTCATAGTTGGCGGAGCATAATATGTTAAAAACCAATTAACAAAAGGAACAATTTTCTTTTCCCTTTCTATATAAAGGTAAAACATTTCTTTATAATTTTTAAGTTCTTCAGGACTCATAGTTTTAAAATACCAATTCCTAAATTCTTCATATTTAGGAAGATTAAATTCAGCATTAATTTATTTTCTATTAACAACAAATTCTTTTTGGTGTATATCCATAAAGACTATAGTTGAAATCCGATTTCGGATGAAGTTGGATCTATATAATCCTCAGATTCATTAAAAAGGTCTTTATTTTGTTGGTAAATTCCATGTAGGATTTGATTATGAGAAGTTTTTACTCCTTCAATTATGAGTTCCTTATCTCTTCTTCGATTTGGGATCGATGAAGTATATCTTCTTAAAGGAGTGTAATTAACTGAAGATGTTTATGATTTATCAGAAGAATAATATTTAGAATTTTCCCTAGCAAATTTTATCAAAATATCACTCTGAGTGGACTAGGAGATCTGAGTTATTTCTTCATTTATTTCTGATTTTTTAGGGATTACAGCCTCCAATTGCTAAGTTTCTGGAAACTGGATTGTTGACCATTTAATGGTTTTAGGAACTTCAATTTTATTTCTAATAGTATTAGTTTCAATTAAAGTGGTTTGAGCTTTAAGGTTCAAAAGCTTAGCTTCAAGACACAAAGTATTCATTACCTTATAATAAAATCTATATCCAAACACAATTATATTTGTGCCTTCTTTATAATTGTAACCATAAGTTTTAATGTTATAGGTTAAAACATCTAAAATATTTTTATCTGTCAAAGATACAGAAAGATTAGGAAAGCAATTAAAATAGATTGGACCAGTACTTAAGCTGGACTTCATAACACCCATTAAGGATTTATTAAAATCAAGACATCTAGCATCTCTTAGTGCTAACATAAAAGAGGCATTTAATCCTTGCAGAGTTAGTGGTTTCAAAGTAATTTGAACTAATCCTATATGCAAAAACTTATAATTTTCTTGAGCCTTTAAGATCTCACGTTCAGTCAATAGTTGTAAAATATCTCCATTTTGGTCAAAAGGAATAGTTCGCTCAATTGTTTTTACAATTAAACTCGATTTAAAATCAAAAATACCAATATTGTAAATTTTCTTAGTGGGGTACTGGGGTATATCCTAGTTCTGCAATTTATTTTCAATATCAGAGAATTCTATTTCTTCCATATTTTTAACATAATCATCTTTATGATTTAGTTTAGATTTAAATAGTTTTAAATCCAAATTGGTAGGTCAAATGGGGTTCTGTCGATTTATATGTTTCACTATTACTATCATCCAGTTGCTACTGTAATATGTCTTTTAATTCCATTGCAGTATCACAGCCATAAACAAAGTTACAAAAATTCTGCTATAATAATATTTCTCAAATCCTATGGTTAATTTTCATCTAGTTATAAATGATTTTCCCATTCACTAACTGTTGAGCTGGACTGTACTTATATTACAACATTCTTATTTACTTTCTGTAAACCTATGCTTGCCTCATTACAGGAATACAAACGGCCTAACTCATCCACGAAAACGGCCTAAAACATCCCTCTGGTGACTCGGGCGTAGTTTCAACAAAAAGTTCAGAATAAGAATAAACATTTGTAATATAACCAAGCACAACAAAAAGCGATTCAAAGAACAAAATCATCATAACAAAACTACAACTAACAACAGGACATTCAGAAAGTCATTATTATAACAAAATTAAAGTAACAATTTCATAGCGGCAGTAGCACAACAAAATTAAATCACCATTACAAGAGCAACAAGAATCAGTAATAGATCTGCATATAAATCAATAGAATATGTTTAAGCTTCCATTAATATTTATATACAACTAAATATATATTAAATTAGTATTTTTGCTTTAGGCCTTCAATTGCCTTAAGCCACCCCTGACAAGCATATGCTAGTTCCTTCTTCGTCACCTTTAGCTGGAAATGAAGAGACTGGATCTCCTCCTCGCAGCTTTTCTTCTCACCAAGATCAGAGTAAAGGTTCTAGAATCAGTAATAGATCTGCATATAAATCAACAGAATATGTTTAAGTTTCCATTAATATTTATATACAACTATATATATATTAAATTAGTATTTTCGCTTTAGGCCTCCAATTGCCTTAAGCCACCCCTGACAAGCATATGCTAGTTCCTCCTTCGTCACCTTTAGCTGGAAATGAAGAGACTGGATCTCCTCCTCGCAGCTTTTCTTCTCACCAAGATCAGAGTAAGAAAGGATCGTGATAAGAATGGCAAGCTCGGAGAAGGAAGAAGAAGTTAAAAGTAGAAAAGAAAGCAAAAAATCTTAGTATGATTGAGGGTTTACCTTCCCAACAATAAGGGTTAGGTTCTTAGTTACACATGATGGTCCTAGATCAAAAGTGGCTTGCACCTCGTCTTTGTGGACAAACTGGTGAAGTTGAACAATTGCCTCCTCCACGTTGTCTCACATTGTCTAGGGAATGGCCGCTAGACTCATCGGAGGAGATGGCATAGTGCAGGACTTCTCCTAGGTAACACCTGATACCTTACCCTTTCCTTTCTCGGTTGAAAGAGGGAGGGCAGCTTCCACCTGAGGAATTCCATAAGGTTTGGCTAATCCAGCACCGAAAGCTTGAAGGGCAACGTCCCCATGGAGTGAACCTAATTGGAGGATTTGTCAATCCTTAATTAGGAAATTCTCTAACGTATAATAAAATAGTTAATCTAAATAAATCCAAACAATGTCAATTACAAGCATTCATCATTCCCGAAGTCTATGATAAATCAAAAAATTGAACAACCAAACACTCAAAGTCATAAAAACCAACAAATCAATTAATTAAATGAAAGCTCCAACAATTCAACCCAAGCATGTGCATCTAGCTATTCAATTCATTGGAATCTCAAGTATTCATCACATATGGAATAATATTTCAAGAGATTATATAGAGAGAAAGCTTTGCCAAAATAAGAAGGATTGAATTATTAAAAAAAACCTCAAATGAGTGACATAGGATCTAATTTATTTATCCAAGTGCATTAAAAATTCCCCTAACCTTAGTAAAAGGGATTAGCCACCCAGGGAGAATGAAGTAATCACAAAATTAATGTACGAAATTTTCCAGATCTGGTATAAAACCCTCAACTCTCTAGAAAATACCAAGGTCCTCCTCCCAAAAGAGGAAGAAGATTCATTTCTTGTGTTATCGAGAATTTCTCATTGGACAAGAGCATGGACACAAGTCTGGATTCGGTTTTTGTGACATCAAGACATTAGAGGCGGTTCAACTCGCATCTGACGTCGAGTACTGGGAGCTCAGCCTAATTTTTGTCTCTGATACATAACCTCGCGTCTGGACTTGGAAAATTGACCGATGGATACTGCCTTTAATTCTTCAACCATCAATTTTCTTCTTTCCTTTGTGTATTTCACTCTCATGTTTGCCTATTTGCCTCTTAGTCTCACCATTTTACCTGCAAAACAGACAAACACCAATTAAATTATGATAAAATCAAATATAACATTAAACATGTATAATTAAGTCCAAACCCGTGACAATTAGCTCACAAATGATAGGATAAATATACAATATTTAGGCTAATCAATGTATCAAATATTTTGTGTGGGTGGTTTAATTCATTTTAACAATTTTAACCCATCTAGATGTAGAAGAAAGACCATTTCCAGAAGTGATATCTTCTTCTATGATAGTCTGTGTATCCTCACCCGTGATGTGTGATGTAAAATTGCCTTGCCTTCACTAGAGGAAAAATTGTCATCATCACTCTCAATTAAGGCTTACCCAGCACCTTGTTTGCTATGCAGGTACAACAATGCACAAATTATCACTTTCTAATTAGTCATGGCAATGTATTTTCTCATGCACCAATGCAATTCCATGAGAACACACATGATGTAAAGGTAATGTCACGGAAGGACTAAAGCCATCTGATGCATTTGGGTTTGATAGATGCATTCAATTATAAATTCAGTCTTTTCCTTTATGTGGTGTATCATAGAAGAGTGCACAGCTCAAACAGAGATGATTTGGATATACAATTTAATTGAACTGCTATCTAATGGTCTTTTATGTTCTTCATTTACATGCTTCTTTATCGATCTATTACTTAATTTGGAAACTATAATTGGAACAGTGCTCACACCAATTCTTCTCAATAATGATACGGGCTAAAAAAAATAGATTTGGCACGTTGCCATTAAAAAATACATGCATGTTCTTACGATGTGTAGTATTTGTCACTAATAGCGCATTTTTGGATTTTTTTTTTCACCTATTCAATATACACTGAAGGGTAATGAACACGGATATATTTCACCTTCTTTTTCTCAAACACTAAGTAGTGCTCCTATTTCTAGTATCACCAAATGATTTTAGGTGCTAGCATAGTCATATGTAACTTATGTATAGTGCTCATGGTTACGAGATGCAGTCAAGGATTAGATCTCCAATTATTGTACTTTATTTAGTGTTATCATATATGAGATACTCATTACCCGTGCCTGAAGGTAACACATAAAAAAATATAACTAATTATCCATATTAAAAAAGAATGGCTCAAAAACATTTATACCAATATTTCTTTTAAAATGACCTGAAATATACCGTCGATCATATCTTCAATATTAATGAAATTATCATAAAAATGTAAAAAAAAAAAAAAGCTCCCCAAAATAAAACCACATATACAAATACCTCAAAATAACACTACATGTAATTTATTACCATTGTCACCATTCAACCCTATAACACAACATAATTATAAAAACAATGCTATTGAGACCTAATTTACTGACATAATTTGCTGACCAAATTCATTGTGACGTTTGGATTGACTGTAGGCCTCATCAAACATTAAAACTTGATGTTGATCTAATGATTTCTATGAAGCCACATTATTATGTCAGCAAATTATGTCATTTTTTTAGGTCCAAATAGCATTATTCAATTATAAACTCAATTACTAAATTTTTAATCCAAACTATGTAATAAATACTTCAAGCAAAAATAAATAAATACTAACGGAATATAATTAAATTTATAATTTTTAAGCAATAAATAAAATCAATCAAATTTTTCTCCGTATAAAGCTCATAAATTTATCACCACATTCATCTACAATGACAACATAATTATAAATTTAATAACCAAATGTCTAATCCCCACATGTAAATATACACAAAAAACACACCCACACACTTTTTGTTTGTTAGTGTCAAATCCTCCTAATTAATAATTGATATTGTTAGAAATACAACAACTTAAGTCTTTAAGATAAAATAGTAATAAATTATGGTCTAATTAAAAATTAATGTTAGAAAATTGTCAAAATACCTCATAATTCTTGTCTAATTAAGTTCGTAGAAGGATGAAAACTCGTTCACATAATCCTAAAAAAGCAATAAAAATTATTATATTCAACACCACACAATCATGCCCACCCACATCCATATTGCCAACCATGTATGCAAAAGAAGGATAAAAAATCTCAATCAACTGTACTAATTATTTTTCTTTAAAAATATAGCACTTTCCTTTGAAAGATGATCCCATAAAATATTAATCCGTTTACACCATTTATATGCTTAGTAATATAAAATCAAAACAAAAGTTGAATCATCGTGCAATGAGTCTTTTTTTTACCACAATTTATATCCTTAGAAAAAATTAAACCCAATGGCATATCACAATAAAAAAGAAATGGTGCTTGATACTAAATTGGATCAAGAATTAAAAGCAAAAGAAATAATGTCAAACAATGTGAATTAAATGCCAAAAAAAAAAATTGTTTGCAAAGGAAACCCAAAGCCTGTTTTTTTACTTTTGGGGGAGAGGGTTTCATTCCAATAGTTATGGATGGCAATTTTTTAAATATAGGTTTCAATTACTATGAGGTAACTACAAACATGGAGTTTATTTTTTTTTTGACAAACATGGGATTAGACTATGGTATCTTTTGAAAGAATAAACTGTCATGGACTTTGAAGTACAACATGTATTCAGGGAAGGAAACCACTTAGCAAATTTCTTGGCTAATAAAGGGATAGAAGATGGATGATTCAAGAGGTATGATTGTTAAAAATCTCTACTATATCACCACAAAATTTTAATCAGGCAAGACTTCCTACTGCTTACAAATTCTTGAAAGGGATAGTAATTTCATCATAGGTGGACATCATTGCTTCAAAGAAAATCAAAATCAAAATAAACCACACAACTCACAACTATCGTAATACTTAGTCTGATGGCCATAGCCATTACCTAATTCCAAACCAATTCAATCAAAAAACATGGATAATAAAATTTGGGTGCTACAAAAAAAATGAAATAACAACAAAATATAAAATGTCCACCAATTCTTGATTAAATAAGATGTAGACTATCTTGAAGAGAATGATGTAGAGGAAACCAAACAAAATGAGGAGGAATCCAACACACCAGCTTTCAACATTTCCAACAATTGTCACTCCTTCAAAAAACAATACTCTGAGAACTAAAATGAAACCAATACATAAATGAAAAAACGACTATAGCTCAAGAAAAATAAAACTTTGAAGCCAAATATCTCAATCCAAATAGAAGACTGGATTGGTGACCATCGTCGTTGTTTGATGCTTTGACGGATGATGACAACCTTTATGTATATTGTCCTTTACACGATGGCATCTCAGTATGTTTGACTTGATTTCAATTTCTTTCAATGCCCTGTTCCATTCTAGGGTTAGAATTTATGCTTCAAATGGAGAAAAATGGGAGAGAGATTAGGCAAAGAGAGGCCGAGAAGAGAGATAAGTGAGAGGGAGTTGATGGAGACAGAAACGTGAGGTGAATGGGAAAAGAGAAATAGATTAGACAAATAAGTGAGAAGGCGAATGTGAGACTAAGAGAAAGATGTGTATTTGAAAGAGAGATATATGGGCAAAAATTGGCTTATTGGTTAGATCTTTCCAGTCGACTCAAGCTATATCCAGTATTTCATATTGCATTCTTGAAGTCGTATATTGAGGAGTCAGACGACCCTAGCAAATATGTTTGGCATCGGGCTCTTCTAACAATCAAGAAGCAATTCACTAAGGTTGCAGTATCCATTCTTGACTACAAGACTAAAGGAATGGGTAAGAAAAATAAAAGGACTCATTATCTTGTCAAGTGGAAAGGAAAGGCATCGGAAGAAGCTATTTAGGAGAAAGAGACAACATTGTGGCAGTTTCAAGATCTAATCAAACAATATCTTACTACCCTTCCAATGAGGTCGTTGGGTACTTCAGGCGGGGGTGGTTTGTCACACCCTAATTGACTTGGGTGCAAAATGGCAAGTCTTGGTAGCACCTTGCACCAAGGCATGCCATAAGTTGGAAGCAAGGTAATGCAACTAAGTTGCTTGATAGATTGTGGGAACCCATAACTACGAGAGACCACCCGACTAAGCATGGCAGCATTTGGTGGGCTCAATTGAGGCAATGTTAGAGCATGGCTTCGAATTGCATGGCATGTGCTTGACCTTGGATGCTTGATAACTCGAGGGCAAGGATTGGCTGCTGAATTGTGGGGACATGTCAGACACATGCATTTGACCAGACAGTTGAGGGGAAGTTGTTGCACAAGACCTGGTCAAAGAGAGACCGTTGTGGGCAGTTTAAGCCACAACCTGATCATGGGTATGCAGTTAGAGGCGATTATCACATTCGTTGCTGAAATGGGGGGGCTGCCTACCACTTGTCATGCAAAGAAGCAGCTTAGCTGAACAACTTGGTTGAAAATTAGCCATGACCATGTGTATGAGTGGCTAGTGGGCCAATAAACCTTAGGCAATTGGGGGTGTCATCTGTCATAGCCTCTGCATAAATAGGGGTGTCAGGACAATCTGTAGGGACGGAGAGTCCTTGACTAGAATTTGAGTTCCTTGTATTTGAGTGAGTAATCAATAAAAGTTTTGAGAGTGTTTTTCGTGTAAATTCGTGTGTGTTGCATTTGTGAGTGTGTGTATCCCATATTCGTGATTGGTGTGACTGGTTGCAGTGTCAACGCCTTCACGGACTGCCTCTGTTGTCAGAGAAATCGAAAAATGAGAGTTACCCCGTGACATTTAGCGTGGAGGCAACAAAATTCTGTATCAACAATACCTTATTTTTACAAAATTGTAAAACTTTGATGTTGTTACATTTTTTTAAGTGCAATGCACTTAGTTCACCGATAATAATGTTTTGTCTAGTATGATGAAAAACTAAAAAGATGAAAAGTTAAAAGAATAAATAAGATATCAGATTTGGTAAGAAAAAAAAATGAAAAATGATTGAAAAGTAGAATTATTACCCTTCCTTCAAAATTTCTAAAATTTATCCCTCCAAAATATATGTTATGTAGATGTATATCCATTAATATATGCATACATCCTATTTATCTATTATATACCAAGAACACATTAATTTTATACATATAGATACAACGATAAATTATGCATCTATATTTTTTTCTTTTCTTCCTTCCACTTTTTCATTTGTACGAAACATAAAAAAAAAAAAAAAATTACTTTTCATCACTTATGCCAAACACAAATTAGAAAGGAAGAAAAAATTCATTCCCTAAATAATAAAAAATATATCACTTCTACTTTTCGTCCACTTAACTGGAAACGCGGTGTAAAAAAAAAATCTAAAAAATATTGCATAATGCATTATGAGAAATTTTCTGAAAAAAGTTGTCACGTGATGACAGAGTTTTGGTGGTCTCGTGACACAAAGTCCATGTAAAAGACGTAAAGTAGCCAAAACACACGTGTAATCAATTAACATGGCCACAAATATCTTGAATAATTCCAAAATTGTTAGATTTGTCACTTTTAAAGCGGAATAAAGTAGAAACTTGTAATTGTTTTTTGTGTCCAACACTAAATGCAAAATTATTTTTGAATGCCTTCACCATATATAGAAGCCTCCAAGAAATTTGGATTTTTGTGAGATGAGTTGAATGGTTATAAATATCAAACAAGAATAATTCGATAGCAATGTGACAAAAAAAAATTATTTGAATATTATTGATTTAGTATTGTACAAATCATTATAAAACTAGATAATTTTTAATTAATTTTATCAACATGGATCGAGCAAATTTTTAGTTTATATAAAAGACTTATTGATGCTTGGTACAATTAAGGAAAAAACAGTTTCTTACCTTAAATTTTTTATTCATGGTTTATACGAGTGGATACTATTGTGACATAATTATTAAAAAAATGTGTCATGTTATGATTAATCAAAAATTTTAGAGTCAGTCTGATTAATTTTAGAATCAAACTTAAAATAATTTGTTCCGAATTTAACACAACAGAAAATGGCACTAAAACTGACTCGACTTAATCAACATGTTATTGAAAGTTTTTTAGTTGTTGATGTGTTGAAACGATCAATATTATCGAGATGTCTGCTAGTGGTCCAAAGGGCCATGCCTAAAAGCCCCATTCGAATCTCAGGTAGATCAGTACTTTTCAGTTCAAAATTTTCTGCTCAACCTCTTAAAGGGTACTTCCTGCTACAAACGAGCTTATCAGCTAAAAATGCTAGAGAAATGCAAGAAATTCCCCACACTTTTTAATCACTAGTTGATGCAAACGTGCATTATACGTGAATCATTTTAAGTATAAATTATTTTATATAATTATTTAAAATATGTTGCACTTAAATCATTTTGAGTATAAATCATTCTATATAATTATTGATGGTGTGATTTTTGAGTGGATGAGCAAAGTCAACGAATGTAATATTAAGGTGAGATTAGAGTTGCATGGCTCGTGGAATGGCTTATGGAGGTGGAGGCAGGTTTTTGTATGGAGATAACAGTACAGAAGAAATATAGTAGTTCACCAGCTATAGAGCTTGGCTACTCCACTCTTTAATGAAGGCTCTTGCTCCTTTTTCTTTATTGATAACTTGAATTACAGAATAGTGTTTATGTCTCTAAGGTCTCTCGTGCCTCAATGGAGGCACTGTTCAGTATATATAGACTAATTCCTAGTTCTAAGGGATCTACACCGAGATCATTGTCTTGCATCCGTGTGATTTTTCTTGATTTTTGGGAGAGGATCTTGGTTGGTTGAGAGTTTTATGCCTTGAATATAGCTTGGCTATTATTTCGGGGGTGTATTTTGTTATCCAAATGTCCCCACGCCATTCCTTTCAATATCTCGTTTGAATGAAGCTGACCTCTGATTCCCGAGCTCTTTTGTCTTGATTGACCTCCTGATCTGACCTAGAGGTCTGAGCTCACACTTAGAATAATTTTTGGTATCATCAATTGTTATCAAATTTTTGTTTATTCCAAAGTTTGGGACATTCGTAGAGCTATGAAATTGCGAAGACACTTGAAATTTTATTGCTATTGGATAACCATAAAACAATTCACCTTCTCTCCGCTCTCCTTCCTCTTCTAGTTTCGTTGGAAGAGTTGTGAAAGAATAAATAAAGGTAATAAAAAATGATTTCCTACTAAATCGCCTCATCAGTCATCCATATCTAGCGATGTAGTTGTTGCAAATGATTGGTGATGTATACTCAAACCTTTAGGAGATGAAGATTACGTGATAATAATTATATTTGAGCAACTGAGAAAAAATACATTTCTCATAATTTATTTCTAATTTTTCACATTTCTTATTGGAAATTTGTTTTTACTGACTCACATTTTTGTGTTCTATACATTCCTCATGCAAGGGGATAGGAAAGCATCCGTTCTTAGCCCCAAAACACGCGAAGAAAGACTCTCTCTAAATGGAACAGACTTTGCTCTCAATTGGATATAAGATAATTAGATAATAAGTCTAATTTATAAGTATTAACCAATTAATATCTTGGGTTTTTTGCATGGCACCCACTGATCAAATTCATAGTTATCAATAGTTTTTTGAAGGCAATAATTCACAGGTATGGATAGTTATTTTTTTGTAACTAAGTATTATATCCAATGCTTAATTACAAAATAAAGAATTATTATGAAAAAGAAAAAACTTAAAAGAAATACAATGTAACGATTAGCACATGCAATTAACTTAACTATCATTTGAGGCAAATATCTAATAACTCATTTACTATGCGTTACATGATGAGTTTTTTTTTTTTTCGATCTATCTAGCCTTGTTGTAAGGTAAATAGTTTACAGTTGAAGATACTATAAAAGCAACGTAGCGATTAAAAAATTGATGCTCACCCTTTCCCAGATCATCGGAGTCACCATGGACAACTACAGCCCTTCCAATGATGGAATGTGGTCTAGAGAGTAAATTCTATAAACAATAACCCATATTAAAGTTAAGCGTTAATCTTAACTTACACCTTGAAAAATTATTCGAATCTCAATTTTTACTCTCAAAGTTTAAAAATATTAATTTACACTCCGAAAGATATAAATATGTATTAATGTACACCTAAGACTAACTCTCATCTATTTTGCCGTTAAAAAAGTTTAGGTCAATTACAAACTGCACCCTGAAAATTTAAATATTTCACATTTATGACCCAAAAAGAATTTTATCCATTAATGTTCGTTAAATAACTCTCAATTGTATCGTATCATAACATTTTTGTGTCGTGTTCAAGTCAATAAAAAAATATTTTTAATAAAAAATATTTTCGTGTCGAATCAATTACGTTGTGTCTTATATTTGAAATTTACGAAAATTCATATAATACTATTTAATATTTTTTTAAAATTAAAAAATACTAATTTTTTGTCTATAATACTTGTTAAATAATTATTTTTTATCTACAATTGTGTTATTCATATCTAACTTTAATTTAGTTGGACAATCAAATTATTTGTATCTAATTGTAGACAGAAAATAGTTATTTAACGAGCATTGTAGACAAAAAATAGGTATTTATAATTTTTTCAAAATTTTAAAAAATATCTTTTATTGACTCAAATACGACACGAAAATGTTATGATATGATATAATTGAGAGCTATTTAACGAGTATTAATTGATGTAATTTTTTTTTATCATAAATATAAAATATTTAAACTTAGAGGGTATAATTTATAATTAGTCCAAACTATTTTAACGGAAAAATAGACATAGTCAGTCGTAGGTGCACATTAATACGAATTTATATCTTTCAGGATGTAAATTGATATTTTTAAACTTTGAGGGTGTAAATTAAAATTTAAGTGATCTTTTGGGATATAAGTTGAGATTAGCCCTAAAGTTAATTGTGCAATGCCACTCTGTATGTGCAATAAAAATAACTATGTAAACTAAAATTATACTAACAGTGGTGATACATACAATACACGAATTTCTCTCATTAACCAGGAACGAAGTACAATATTTAAGATAAAGCGGCTATATTGATAGATATCTATGAGTTTTTTTTTATAAAGGAGATATATGATGGGGTGGAAAATTTTCTAGTCAAGATTAAATAGAATGTACCATCTTCACCAACTGTAGCATTGCCAAGATCACCGGCATGACGATCGTCATCCTCTAGAGCACCATGCACTTTTCTTACAGGATTGAATGTGGTCCTGCAAATTGGCACGATCAAAACCATATTCATTGAAGCATCATCTTGCTTGTTCCCCATCCCTCAATTCTCCAAGGATACCTATAAAATGAAGATGACAATGGAGAATAAAGATAACCTGTTGACATGCAGCCATTTGTTGTGTCACCAGGAGCATGGACATGGAAACCATGAGGACCAGGTTTCAGGCCACAAAATGATCCTGAAATTGTAGTTAGACTTGAGACAAAACAAAGAGAATAGTCCTAATTCCAAGTTCAGTGATTTGTTGATACAGTTGATTACCGCGATAAATTTACAATTATCATCTCCTTCTTTGATAAAAAAGATGGCGCCACTTACTGTTATCCAAAGTTTGTCTTAAGATTGTTATTCAAAACAATGTGTATATAATTAGATTTAGGAACCTTAATAACTGTTGCAAATATAAAACAAAAAACCTACAGTTTAAAACAAAATAATGAACTCACATGGACGCTAAACAACAGCAACGATCAGAACCAAAAAACAAGAATTAATAAAGAATAAATTTGAGCCATATATCCACAGTCTCCTTAAGACAAATTTGCTCCCACTTGGTGCTCAAGGTTGATGAGTAATTGTCTCAAAAAATAAAACAGATTTACGTTCTTAAAGAAGCAACATTTCAATCTTCAAGACTCTAGCGAACACAACTTTGTTCAATTTATTTGAACCGACGAAAAAAAACTACGATGCAACAATATCTATTTAGAGAGAGGGGTATGAAAAATAGAAAAATTGTTCCTGAATTTCTGTGTATTCCAAATGGCAGTAGGGGTTGCCTTTTTATAGACTGTAGGCATCTGTTCAATTAAATTGAATAGGCAAGGGACGCCACTATCTATCCTATTCAAAGACACACTCTAGATGACGATAATTATATGGCATGAGTTTTAAAAACCAATTTAAAATACGGTTGAGTTAGGCACTAGATGGCAAAAGCAGCAAACCGCAAGATGAGGTGAAACGACCACAGGAGGGGGTGTGTGACGCCCTAAAATCCGGGAGTCCTTTATCAACCGTTGATAACTCATCAACCCACGAAAATACCCGTGAATGCCGCATAACTCGACACCACGTGGTAGCATCCCTTTAACCGGGATTATAACCCATAATTATAATTCGGGTTCAATTATTCATTGGACCCAACCAAGGTCTAATATACCATGATTTATACTTCATTATGGTCCATTTACATCATTTGAGAGAAGGAAAACCTAGGCTGAAAGCATGACAAAATACCTTTAAAATTTCAAAATTTTGAAAACTGTACCGATACGTGTACCGATATGGTTAACTCTCTGTCGATTTTTGCCTGTTTCAACTATTTTTTATTTAAAACTCATTCCAAACCCTTCCACATTCATTCAATACATGTTTAACATCATATATAAAACTTGATACATATCAGTTCTATTACATTCATTTACATAAATTTATATGTCAAAAATCAAGTTTTCATAAATGTTTTACAAAACCTCAAAGCAAAGTCACATCTCAGCTTTTCTTCACCCTTGATGGTCCAGATGAGAGCCGTCCACCGGCGTGTACTCCGCACCTGAAATGTTTTTTCATATAGGGTGAGTCACGTTCAATAGAGTATCCCTTACAGAGGCTACTCCCCACCTTGATGCATATGGAGTGTACACATGCAACAATCAACAATCCATAACCTTCCAAGCAAGAGTATGCATCCAATGTTAGAATTTATCATGTCATGTCATGAAATGAGATGAAATTCACTCATGCAATACTACCCGAGCCCTCACTGGCTCCCACAACACTATGTAATGCAAGTGTGTAAAACCTTCATCATAGATGAATTACCTCCAATGCTTGTTTGAAATAAAATCATGTGTTTATAAAAATCAAGCATTGTTGGATGTTGCACATCCAAGAATATGTTTATAAAATAAAATCTTATGTCTTTTTTGGGCAACGAATTTTAGAATTGCACCGTTGGCTCTGTACACCTAATTCACTTTTTTGGACTTGCACCGACGGAAGTAAATAAATCAATAAACGGGTCTTACACCCGAGGGAACGTCTAGCCCTTCTTGCTATACCCAACACAAATTTTTTTTCATGCATGCAACTGTGCGACTCTGTTGAACCATGGTCAAATGGTACCAACCCACATATCAACCACCAAGTATGGTGTTTGATCAACCATGCACTCACGCATCCACAATCACGACTCATGCCCATGAATATGATGTCAATGCTATGCCCAAGGTGCAATGCGTGCCCAATGAGCAATTTTCACATATCAACATATACCATGACAATTTATATCATATGCATATAATTTTCATGGACTATCACCATGCTAGTATATCATAAAACATATGTCCACATGTCAACAACAATGCTTAAGCATGTTACTTCAATTGCATCAAAACAAGAATTTCAATCACTCAAGGCATTTCATCAAACACCTTCAAGGCACTAAACATGCTAAACACATATCATGCCCCAAAATATCACCAAGTTACAAGAACATACAAGTAATTTTCCTACATCAAATTCAAGCTAGAATTCAACATAATTGATTTCCATACCAACTTCCTCATTTCTATGACCATAGATACGTCTTAGGTCAATTTTAATATTAAACCTTTTGTCTATCAACACCAAAGGGTGGAATAAAATCAAAGTAGGAAGAACCCTACCTCTTGGAGCGTAAAATGGAAGCTAGAACTTCAAGAACACCAACACAAGCCCCAAAACTCTTGATTTCTCCAAAGTCTCCTCTTGGATCTTCGGTGAAATCTCTCGTTCTTGGTATGGCTGCGTAGCCCTAGTCAAGGAGATCGACTTAAATTCTTGGCTTGACGGATTCCGACCGACGGAACTGCGAGAATCAACGAATTTTTTTTAATTTTCTCTCTTTTCTCCCTCTTTCTATCCAACGTTGGAACCAGCTGATTTGAAGAGATATTTCTTCTGAAATATCTAATTTTTAACCTTATATATAATTTCCGAGGCTTGGCTCAGATCGCGCCACACGCCTCTCACTTATCGGGGTCCGTTTTCGCCCCGAAATGATTTATTTCATTCCGGTTTAAGTTCAAATTAATTTTATTGAAACTTTAATTCAATTATACATAATTTTTATATTTTTTATTTTTGGGGACCTTTATAAGATCATTCGACACCCAATTGTCTCGTAAAATGTACAAAATTCGACTATCTTAGAATTCGACAAAATTGGCCTAGGTGACTAGATTTCGAGATACGAATCCAACAGAGAAATCCGTTTCCTCATCCGATGTCTAGAGAACACGTATTTTAAATCCGAATTTTAGTGGTAAATGACCATTTTGCCATTTTTCAGAAAAAAATCAAATTTACCCGGGTTTCACAGGGCGCCCCAAGCCAAGGCACCAAGATCTTGGGCCCACTTGCCAAGGTGCCAAAAGGCATGGCACCAAAAGCCTTGAGCGCCACCTGCGGGCTCAGCTGCTTGCTTTGTCCATTGCTCTGATTTGATTCATTTTTGACCCAATTCCAAATCCAAAAATTTAGTCTAATATACTAATATAAATTGATAATTTTTTAGACATAAATTCTCATTCAAATATTAATAGCTATGAACAAATAATTAAATCATGGTCCCACTAATTTCAATGTGTGAGTCCTATTTTAATTTATTTTTCATAACCATTTTTCCAACAATCTCCCACATGAATGAAAATTCAATGTATGATAATGTAGACACTAGTTCAAGTTTAGGTTAATGGTTACTACATCTGGATAAGTAGTTAGTAGCCTTAAACTTTCCGCAGTGAAAGACTATTAGATTTACTTGGCTAATCAATGGACTTGATGTCTTTGAACTGTCAGCCGTTTGTGTAAACCAAGACAATAGAATTCATACAATTTTCCTTCAGACACAGTTGGTTCTCACGTTTGTGTTCGATTTGGCCTAGAATACCACTTGGTTTTATGAGTAATATTAAAGTAATCAGCCTACGATTCTCATAGAAGCGACGCACCACATTCTTTACTCGCACAGGTGATTTTTGATTAAGAGTATCATGTTATACCCCACTTGGATATTTTCAAGTCATAAAATATCATCAAAAGTGTAACTTATCATAGTTATCACGATAGACATGCACTTTTTCATCATAGGAATGAAAACGAGTTTAAAAAACCTCCTCAATGCGTACTGAGTTACACATAATTCGGTTGTTCCTTTGAACTTAGATCTTGAGATCTCCAGTCAGCTAAGTTAGATTGCCATTATGGTGACTCTTGGTTAAATATTAGGCTTTAAGTTCATTCCCCTCGATAAATTTTTCACTTGTTTTCTAGTCAAACCTTTTGTAAGTGGATCCACAATATTATCTTTTAACTTCACATAATCAATGAATATAATACCATTAGAGAGCAATTGTCTAATTGTAATGTGTCAATGACGTATGTGTCTAGACTTACTGTTATATATACAGTTATATGCCCTTCCAATTATAGATTGGTTATCATAGTGAATGCATAATGTAGGAATAGACTTTGGTCAATTTGGAATATCCACTAAGAAATTACAAAGCGATTCTAGTTCTTCTCTAGATTTATCTAAGGAAATGAATTCAAATTCTATGGTAGATCTAGCAATACAACTTTACTTTGAGGATTTTCAAGACACAGCTGCACTACCCAAGGTAAAAACATATCCACTCCTGAATTTTGAGTCTTTAGTATCGATATTCAATTAGCATCGATATATCCCTCAAGTACAGTTGGGCACTTTGTGTAGTGCAAACCATAGTTTTGGGTATGCTTTAGATATCTAAAAACCATAATACTTGCTTTCCAGCTGTCTTTTTTGGGATTACTAGTATATCAACTTAACTTACTCATAGACTATGTTATATCCGAACGGGTACAATTCATAATGTACATTAAACTATCAATTATACGTGCATATTCTAATTGAGATATACTTTTGTCATGTTTCTAAAGATGGATATTAACATCGACAGGTGCTCTTACTGGTTTTATCTCATACTACTTGAACTTATCAAGTACATTTCTAATATTGTGAGTCTGAGATAGTGTGAGTCCATCTGACATTCTATAAATTTTAATTCCTAGTATAACGTCAGCAACTCTTAGGTCTTTTATTTCAAACCTATTTGTCAACATTCGCTTGGTAGCTTTAATGATATCGTTATTGTTGCCTATAATTAGCATGTCGTCTACATAAAGACATACTATTGTCCGAATTTGATATTGACAATTTACGTGCAAGTATACACGATTAACAAGTAATAAAGTGATAAGTAGAGTATCATTCCCACAGAGAATTATTGTTAATAACTTTCAAGTACTAACTTTATATCAATTCAATTTTATTTAAACAACTGGAATTGAACTATGAATTCACTAATTTAAAACTAAATATAAACTTAATAATCAAAGATTGAATTTAACAGATAAAAGAGGTTAAGATTACAACTTCCCCTAATGCTTCGTATAAATCTTTCTAACTCTCTTTCTAGTTAATTTATCAAAATAAGTTGTTAACTGAGAACTCAAAGTTATTTATCAAACCTCTTCCTATAGTTAGATAAAATTATCTCTCTCAATTAAATTACTATATTCCTATGCAAAATAATTTGGAATAGATTCATTAAGCTCAAACTCTCATAAAAGTTACACACGACATATAGGTATATTCATATCCTATACACAAACTCAATTATTCAATCCGAAGAAGAATTAACCAAACGCATGTCATCATATTTCTATCTAAACCTAGAATTCATCTCCTAATGTCATCTAGGTTATCAAATTAATTGATGGTCAAACAATCATATATTAAATACAAAATATGAAAAACAACTCATATATGATCAATAGAACTAGAATCGAGAATAGATAAATTTAACTAAACATTAGGTTCCATTGTAATCTTAATAAAAACTTAGTTCATAATGTAATTGAAAAAAAATTATTTTAAAATTAAACAACATCTCAAAAAATCAAGAAGTAAAAGTAAGAGAAAATAATGAAAACTTAGTTACAATCTTCAATCTCTCTCTAGCCTTCAAGCCCGATTTTCGTCGTGTCGATTCCTACGATCTTTGTCTTCAATTTTCTTTTAATCCTCGGTATATTCTTTTGTTAGCAGCCCCCAAAATCAGTATATATCTAGCCCCACTCAAACCCTAGCATATATGTAGAATTAGGATTTGAGTTAGCAAGGTCTTGAAACGTGTACCAAGGAAAAAAAAGAAAAAGAAAGAATGGACAAGAAATGGACGGTTGTCCAAGTAGTGTAAGCAAACATGGCGTAAGCCATGACATTATGGGGCATGGCTTTGGCTATAAATAGCCAAGCCCAAGCCATGCAAAAATCGCACAGAAGAGAAGGAGAGGAAAGGAAGGGAAAGAGAGGGAGGAAGAAAAGAAGGGACAGAGAGAAGAAAGAAAAGGGGTCAAAATTTTGTTAACCGCTTCTGAGTAAAAAATTTCTTTTGGTAAGATTCTTTTAGTTATTGTTTAGTCTATAGATTCGAGTTACTTAAAGTTGATCCTTATTAAATATTTTTTGATCAAATTTAAGTATCATTATTTTTCGTTAGTTATTCCAGAAATTATTTTAGCTTAACTAAGCTCTTATTATCTATTGTTATTCTAAAATATTATTTCGATTACTTTGTTACAGTACACGGTATCGAGTAGAAGTCAAGGCAAAGGTATGGTTTCTTTTATCTTTTACTATCATTAATGCATTTCATGCATGTTTGGGAGTTTCATATTAAATCTATTTTTTTATGGATTATAATATCGTTTTAATCATGGGGTCAAACTGAGATTTTATAAATAAATCGTGATCATGTACATGTTGTAATTTTTATTTATATCGAGACCCTGATTATCTTATGAAACCACGTTGCATAATAGATGTTTTTTTTTATTATTATTTAATATTTGGTTTGTTGTTGGGTCTGACTACGATATGATTTTATCTTGTGATTTTGGTAAAATTATTATGAATGCACATAATGGAGGGCAAAGGGTTAGTAGATGTGTGATCCTTGAAAGGATTCACATGATTTCTACTAGTCCTTGGGTTCACCGGTTAGTAATATCAGTTGTTGTGGTAGCCTGTGTGGCACCACATAATTTTTGATATTGGTGTTTTCAGAAAAACAAGAATGGCATTGGGTTCCCTAGGGTGCAAGACTCCAAAGTTTTCTCTAGAGGCAGTTCATGCGTAGACTAGAAAATTGACGGATTGATATGATCGACATGTGCTGAAATTTATTTATTTATTTGATTTATTACTTTGCCCTATTCCTGCAATTATTCGTTATTTAAGTATATTATGCATTGTTTTAAAACCTTGATAGTCATTGATAAAAGTTATCCTACTAAATTGGTGAGCTCATCCCTATCTAACAATTTTTTAGAGACATGAAGCTAGGCAGGAGGATAGGCTGAAAAGACAACAGATAGAGTCTGCTATTATTATTACTCTTTATGTTGTATCCATAATATCTGAGATGGTCATGCGAGAATTATGTACTCGTACGCGGAATATAGTAATATAAGGAAGGTTATCGTAAATTCGGTGTGAGATTATTATTTTTTTTATCACGCCCTGGTATTTTATTTTTTTAAAAAGAAAATTTTTTTTCGGGGCGTGACAAAATCGATATGCACTGTTGTTATGGGCATAATCAATAAGTACACAATCAATGATTTTTGGTCCTATCTTAACATTTTTAGGTTTAGGAACTACCATTTTTGCTAGATACTCCAACACTTTTAAGAATTTATAGGAAGGTCTTTGACTTTTTCATAATTCATATGGTGTCTTATTAGTTTTCTTGTGAAGCACCTTGTTAAGAATATAATTAGTAGATAATAAGGCTTCCCCCGACAAGTTTTGAGACGCTCCCAAACTTGAAAACATAACACTCATCATTTATTTCAATGTTTTGATTTTTGTGTTTAGCTACGCCATTTAATTAAAGTGAATAAAGGGTAATCGTTTGGTGAATAATTCCATGTAGTGCAAAAAAATCCTCGAAAGGAGATTCATATTCACCACATCTATCAGTTTTTAGTAACTTTATCTTTCTGCTAAGTTGACTCTCAACTTCATTCTTATAATATTTGAACATATCAATAGTATCATCTTTACTTCTAATTAAGTAAACATAACAGTATCTTATACAGTCATCAATAAAAGTAATAAAATATTTTTTATCACCTCTTGTTTGTACAAACTTTAAGTCACAAACATCACTGTGAATTAATTAAAGAGGTTCGGTACTTCTTTCTATTGACTTGAAAGATGTTCTTGCCAACTTTGATTCCGCACAAGTCTCATATTTATGATTTGGGTCAATAGACATCTTAGGCAAATTATTCAAAATAACTAATCTTCTAATTGTATTATAATTAACATGTCCTAGTCTAACATGCCACATATTAGAAGACTCAAGCAAATAAGAAAAAATTATCTCATCTTTATTAATAATAGACTTTGGTACAATAGTTATTACATTGAGCTTAAAAAGTTCATCACTCATGTATCTCTTCCCTATAAACATCTCATTCTTAGTGAGTACAAATTTTCGGATACAAAGATGAACTTAAAGCCATTTTGGCTAAGCAAAGAACAGGACACTAGATTCTTGCGAATGTCAGGGACATGAAACACTTCATTTAAGGTGAGTTCCTTGTCGGATGTCATCTTGAGTATCACCTTTCCATAGTCTTCAACCTTTGAAGTAGAGGAATTTTTCATGTGGAGTTGTTCATCATGCACTATCTTCTTTGTAACTAGAAAGCATCCACTTATTTGAACAAATGTATCGAGTGGCACCAGTATTAACCCACCTCTCGTTGGGGTTATTCAACAAGTTACATTCGGAAACCACTGTAGAGAGATTCATGTCGGATATCTCCATTGAAAGCTTGTCCAATTTAGTCATATTTTCTTGAGCATTAGACTTCTTGTTGAAGTTCTTTGGCCTACGACAATCCTTGGCGATATGTCTCGATTTGCCACAATTATAGCACTTGCCCTTGAACTTCTTTAATCCTTGATTTGGACCATTAGCATTATGTTTCATCTTTTTGTTAACTTTTATTCCACCTTCTACAATGTTGGCTTTGGATTCCATAGAATTAAAAAATCTACTTTTCTTCTCGGATTTGCGATTATCTTCTTCAATCCTCAAACGAACTATCGATTCTTCAAGTTTCATCTCCTTGTGCTTATGCTTAAGATAATTCTTGAAATTCTCCATTGGAGTGGTAATTTTTCTACAAGCGTAGTCACTTGGAATGACTCACTAAGAGACATACCCTCGGAATGGATGTTATTAAAGATAACTTGAAGTTCCTGAATTTGGGATATGAGAGTCTTGGAATTCACCATTTTAAAATTCAAGAATTTACCGACAATGAATTTTTTTATATCGGCATCCTCGGTCTTGTACTTTTTGTCCAAGGACTCCCAAAGTTCTTTTGCAGTTTTCACAACACTATACACATTGTATAATGCATTGTCTAACTCATCGAGGATATAATTTCTAAAAAAAAAATCTGAATGCTTACAAGCATCAACAACAACCACCTTTTCCACATTAGTTTCATTCTCATTAAGTGAAGGAACATCTTCATAGACAAACTTTGCAAGGTTTGAGGTGGTGAGATAGAAAAGCATTTTAGATTGCGAACGTTTGAAGTTCAAGCCATTGAACTTCTCGGGCTTCTCCCCATGAGACACTTTCACGATAATAGAAACAACTGTTGTACGAACAATAGTAGGAGAAATAGAATCATTTCTAGTAGCTATTTCTGTTACACAAATAGAAGCAATACAAGTCTTGTTTTAATTATGTAAAGCACTACTAATTCAAACTAAACATACAGAATTTGGTTTAAACACTTTAAAATAGTAAACTAACAAAATACAAAATTTGGTTTTCAATTTGGGGACAAGGTGCCAAGGGCGCCTACTAAGGAGGAGGGCGCCAACGGTGAGGGCCATGGAGCGCCTATCAAGGAGGAGGGCGCCAATAGGTGGTCCTGGAGGGTGCATGCTTTGGAAGAAGGTGCCTCTAGAAGGGTGTCTACTTTTGGGGAGAGGGTGTCTCCTAGAGGTGTGCCTACTTTGGGGAGAGGATGTCTCCTAGAAGGTGCTACTAAAAAATAATAGAATACAAAATTCTATTTTTTTTTATTTATTAAAACAACATATTGAACACAAGAACCAGAACACAAAATTTTGTCTTTAACACAACTGTCTTAGATTATAACAATATGTAATCTAATTATACAACCAAGTCATAAAACTCAAAATTTATCTTAAGATTGTTATTCAAAACAATGTGTATATAATTAGATTTAGGAAACGTAATAATTGTTGCAAATCTAAAATAGAAAGCCTAATGTTTAAAGCAAAATAATGCACTCACATGAACGTATAACAACAACAACGATCAAAACAAAAAAATCAGAATAAATAAAGAATAAATTCGAGCCTTGTATCCACAGTCTCCTTAAGATAAAATTTCTCTCTCTCGGTGCTCAAGGTTGATGAGCAATTGTCTCCCAAGATAGAATATATTTACATTCTTAAAGAAGCAGCACTTCAATCTCCAAGACTCCAACAACATAACTTTGTGCCTTGTACTTGAACTGACGAAGAAAAACAATGATGCAATAATATGTATGGAGAGAGAGGGGTATGAAAAACAAAAGAATTGTTCCTGAATTTTGATGTGTTCCAAATGGCAGTAGCCCCCTTTTATAAACTCCAAGCGCCTGTTCAATTAAACTTAACAGGCAAGGGACGCCACTGTTTATCACACTTGTTCAGAGACACGCTCTGGACGATGGCAATTACATGGTGTGTATTTTAAAAATTAATTTAAAAGATGGTCACGTCATACACTAGACGACGAAGGCAGCAGGCCACGAAGCGAGACGAGGCGAGATGACCACATGAAGGGGCGCCCAAAGCCAAGGCTAAGGCCTTAGGCGCCATTTGCCAAGGCACCAAGAAGCAAGGCGCCAAAAGCTTTGGGCGTTAGTTGCAGGCTCTGCTGCTTGCTTCGTTCACTACTTCGATTTGATCCATTTTCGACCCAACTCCAAATCTAAAAATTCATTGTATTATACCAATGCAAATTGGTAATTTTTAGACATAATTTCTCATTCAAATATTAATGATTCTGAACAAATAATTAAATCATGGTCCCACTAATTTCGATGTATGAATCCCATTTTAATTTATTTTTCATAACCATTTTTCCAACACTAACACTCTCATTGCTACTGAGAACTGAGACAACTTTCAACATTGTTATGTGTGATTTAAGCAAGTGACAATAACATTATTTTATTAATTAGCTACAATATCAATAAGTATGATAATCAAGTCTTATTAGCCAAGTAAACATAGGAGACCTAACATCAGGTAGTTGGTCTACTAGTTTACATGGATTGAGATAATTATGGACATGCATAAAGAGAAAACTCACGAGGATAGAGTTTAAATAAAATTCTGGTAAAATAAAAACAAAAGACCCAAAAAAGTAAAACACATAGAAAACTTTCATAACCACCACCAAGAACCCCCGTAAAAAATAGATTGAAGTTATGATAGATTTGTGTTCAAGTGGCACAATACCTTCAATGGACTATAGGGCGTATTCTACCCAAAGACACAACTAACTATTATAGGAGGATGCCCACAACCCTTCCTCCACCCAGAAAAAGTTGTGGTAACAATTCAACCATTGAATGTCCTCCAAATTTCTTCATTGTGCTAACTTCTCTGTATGGTTGAGTGACAAATTAAGGGTCATTGAAGGGGTCCCAATAAGTTTTCATGCTCCATCCTAGTAAAGCTGAATTCCATTTTGCTATTTTTTCTACTTTATCATGTGTGGTTGTGGGTCAGTGTGTGTGTGTTTGTTTCACAAAGGAAATGCCATTAAAAGGATTCCACAAATTTTAATAAATTTAAGTATATTAATTAACAATACATTCATTTTTCATTGCTTATACCTCTGCCAACACAAGTGCACAAACACAAATAGAGTGCATGAAAATTCAAATAACCGTAACATATTAGACAAAATTTCTAAAGCCAAATTAATAACTATTAGCAAATTGTATCTAACATAAAATTTCTCGCAGATATCCAACCAACTTAAACATAAAGAAAACCAATATCCAAACAATAAATTCAAAATCCAATTCAACAAAAGATTACAACTGGCTATTCTAAGAAGACCTTTAAGGAACCAAACTCCAAAACAGGAAAACAAACTAGAAACTCAAAATAAGTACAAAATTAGATGAACAACATAGATCCAATGAGAGACATAAACTTGAACACTACCATTGACATGATTTTGTTTTTTTTTTATTTTTGGTCTTCTTCTTACTATCCTTTCATGTTTTGGTCAGCTGTAGTGCAGGTGCGGCCGTAAACCCTTTTGACTGCATTTTATTTTTTGTCAAATTCACAACACAGAGAGATAAAACAACCAAAAAAATGTTAATATCATGTAACTACAGAAAAAAAAGGTTTTGAAGGCTCACTCAAAGAGTTGTTGGATTGAAATCATCTCCGAAAACGATGATTTAGGCACCTGAAAATTCAGATCTTTTGAGTAGGGTACATTTTCATTAAGACAATCCATCGTGTTGGAGTTTGACCTAAACTCTGTAAGTGTTTTATTCCTTATTTATTTAGTATTGATTTACAATTAGATTTTTAATGGGTTTAAGAGTTTTGACCTATATAATATCCTAGTTAGTTTAGGATTAGTTTATTAGTTAAAGTCTTATAAGTCTTCCTTTAGTTGGTAACCAAAATATTTTCTCCGGAAGCTTTGTTAGAGAATCTTTGATATTGGAATATTGTTGTTTTTTTATCTTTTGATGTGAACCTTTGATGCCGGCCTTTTTTAGTTCTTTTATTTCTTGATTTCTTGTTTTGTTTTCTTGGGATTTGATTAAGTTTTTGTGTGTGTGAGAGATATTTGAGTGTTTGATATTATTTTGAGATCTTACATCTAGTATTAGAGCCAATTTTAGAGATGGAGAACAGGAAAGAGTTTGTTCAATGCTCCGTGGAAAAATTTGACTGGAGGTCAAATTTTCAACATTGGAAAACATATATGGAGTTGTTTTTCAAGGTCATGAATTTTTCAGATATTGTGACAAACGAGTTCATAGATCCCAGAGATCTACCAACTCACACAAAAGCCTAAAAGGATGAATTGATAATTAATCGGAAGAAAGACAACAGAGCATTAATGTACATCTATGGAACAATTGATTAGTCAATTTTTGACAAGATTGCTCATGTTTCGATTGCAAATGCAGCATGACATGTCTTGATTTATTGTTATATTGGACAAGACAAGATGAAAAAGGTTCGGTTGTAGACCTTACACAGGAAGTTTGAGCTTTTTCAAATAGGAAAATCAGAGAGTATATCTGATTATTTTTTGCGAACGTTGGTTATTGTCAATCAGATGAGAGTCAATGTTGAAGATGTGAAGGATCTCCAGGTTATGGAAAAAAAAATTCGGACCTTATCAATGAGGTTCAAATATATTGTCATAGCTATCATGGAATCAAATGATCTTGATTCCTTGACAGTTGATGAGTTCCTTACTAGCCCATGAACAAAAATTGAATGAAAAGACTGAGACTTTAGGAGAAGCCACTTTGTAGACTCAGACGAGTTTCAAAAAGGAGAAGGATGCATCCCACAATAAATTTTAATCAAATCAGAAGTATCAACATTCAAATAATCAAGGTACGTAGCAAAAATACAAAGGTAATAATTAGGATGAACAACATGATCATTCCAAGATAAAATGCTACTATTGTGGAAAATTAGGGCACTATAAAAGGGATTGCTACAAATTAAGGAGACTTGATAATAGGAATTATCATGCTAAAGTTGCAGAGGGCAATAATGGTAATTCAAAAGCTTGATTTTTTACTGATAGTGTAGTGGATGATGTTCAAAAGAATAAGTGATATCTAGACTCAGACTGCAGTAATCATATGTGTGGTTACAGGGAGATGTTTACTATATTGGATGAATCTGTTTAATCAGACATTAAATTTGAGAATGTTTCAACCATCCCCATAAAGGGAAAAAGTAAAATTTCTATCAAATTAAATTATAGGTCTTTGAATGCTATTTCAAATGTTTATTATGTCCCTGGTTTTAGCCATAATTTATTGAGTATGGGGCAATTGTCAGAAAAGGGTATGATATTAAAATTTTTAATGGACTTTGTACAATCAACGACAGCCGCAGGAGACTAATAGCAAATGTAAATATGATTCCCAATCGTTTGTTCCCTTTACAAATTAATTGTCAAAATTTACCTTCTTTTAGTTCTGAAATTTCTGGAGAAAATTGGTTATGGTATATGCGGTTTGGGCATGTAAATTTGCATAGCTTAAATTTTCTTGCTTGGAAAAAATTAGTTTTTGGTTTGCCTACTAGTAATATTCCTAGTCAAGTTATTGAGACATATATTTTGAGAAAAAAACATAGAGATCTTTTTTCTTGATAAACAAGCTTGGTAGTTAAGAAGACCCCTTGATTTGATTAATTCTGATAAATAAGTCTGGTCATCTAAGAAACAACAAGTTGTTACTCTTTCTACCACAGAAGCAGAGTATTGTGCTACCCAAGCAGTGTGGTTGTGTCGCATGCTTGGATTTTTGCAGCATGCACAAAAAATTCCTTCAAAGATTTTCTATAATAACAAGTCAGCAATTGCTTTGTCAAAAAATCCTGCTTTTCATGGAAGGACCAAGCATATTCTTGTGAAGTACCATTATATTCGTGACTTGGTTATTGATGGTGAGATTGAGATCTTGT
This sequence comes from Ilex asprella, assembly GCA_023539305.1. NCBI lineage: Eukaryota > Viridiplantae > Streptophyta > Magnoliopsida > Aquifoliales > Aquifoliaceae > Ilex > Ilex asprella. The sequence continues at coordinate 14,546,778 of CM042200.1, forward strand.
ATTGTTGTTCAAAAGATCAAGTTACAGATATTTTTACTGAGCTACTTAAATCCAATGTGCATGTGAAACTGATCAGATGATGGAGATGATCAAGATTGAAGAGTTTGGTTCAAGGGAGGCTGTTGGAGTTTGACTCAAACTCTCCAAGTGTTTTATTCCTTCTTTATTTAGTATTAATTTATCATTACAATTTTAACAGGTTTAAAAGTTTTGATCCATATAATATTCTAGTTAGTTTAGGATTAATTTATTAGTTAAAGTCTTAAAAGTCTTCCTATAGTTGGTGACCAAAAAAAATTCGGCAGAAGCTTTGTTAGAGAGTCTTTGATATTAGAAGATTGTTTTTTCTTATTTTATCTTTTGATGTGAACCTTTGATGCCGGCCTTTTTATGTTCTTTTATTTCTTGATTTCTTGTTTTATTTTATTGGGCTTTGATTAAGTTATTGTGTATATGTGTGTGAGATATTTGAGTGCTTGATATTATTTTGAGATCCTACACATTGTACAATAACTTTATGACACACACATACACACACTCACAGGAGGAGCAACAACATCAAGGTGAAATTATAGATTACTTTTGCCCAATCTTAAAAAGGGGCCTTTCGTATATTGGTTGGTAGTTATAAAATTCATAAGAAAAATTCCTCGATAATCAAGAACACCATTGTCCACATCTGAGAGAATTAAAGAGAGATACAGAGAGAGGGAGAAGTGAAGAGGAAGGGCAACTGTTTGTTCTTCATCGACTGATGAATATGCAAGAGAGAGAGAGAGAGAAGAATTGCAACACTCAAATTTTCTTGTTTAGTAGTAGCGTAGAGGTGATTGATGAACAAGTAATCAACCCTACAACAACCATAATGATTTGATAATAGAGACAAGAAAAAACCCCTGAACATATATATACGTTTGCATGCTTTCTCAAAAGGATGTCTAAAATAAAGGATATAATTGAAGGGGAAACGAAAAAGATAGAGGAATAGAAGGGACAGGCAGAGAGACAGTAATAGGTGAGAAGCAAGTAATACTACACTGATCAAATTTTGGGACTAAATTTATAGCCCAAATAACATGGCAGTATATTATTTGAAATTTTTATTGAGACCAAAATGACATGACACCAAATAAAAAAGCCCAACTCAGCTGTCATGTCATTTGAACTTCAAATTTGGTAAGTGTAGCATTACTTGAAGCAAATTGGATGTGATGATAAGATTTAGCGTGACATTAATTATAGAGGATAAGAATGGTATAGTTGCATTAGTGGAGGGTAAATGTGGATTTTTTTCAAGTATACTGATATTTTACAATAGTATAATAAACTAGTATATTTGTACCTATCACTTATAGCCAATAGGCCATACTCGATATGAGTTTAGATTCCTTATCCAAGAAACCATAAATTACGAGTTTAAAAATCAATCTCGTTAAAAAAAAAAAATTTTTTTATTAAATATCAGTATAAGCAAATATACTTTATAAAGATTAGGACCTTTTAAATTCATAAATCATACTTCACAAACCAAAATAAGATTGATTATTTTATGCAAAATAAGGTTCCACTTAAAATTGTGAGAGTGATTACCATTAAAAAAAATATTTGATATTGGGATGGAAACTCTATTTAGTTGGCCATGGTGTTTTGGTCTGGGCCTGGTCTGGATATATAAATATATATATATATAT
>CM042200.1:14553468-14571085 GCA_023539305.1 Ilex asprella
ATATATCTTATCATTATATCTATATATGAAATTAATATATACATAATATGTAATTTATAAATATGATATTTGTATATATCAAATGATATATAGACAAATAACATATATTTTAACACACATAATTAATTATTTATTTATTTTTTCTCTTATGCTTTGTTTGGTATGATGAAAAAATAGAAGGATAGAAAGTTAGAATGATGAAAAAGTTGGAGGGATAAATAAATATTATGTTGGGTAAGGAAGAAAAATATGAAAGATGAAAAAGTTGATTAATTAACTTTCCTTCCAACTTACCAAAATCAATCCCCCCAAAATCGGAAGGAAAGTGGATGAAAAGTTAATTATTTGTGTTGAAATATAACTTATTTATCTATATATCTTTTAATATATACATATATTATTTATATATTAATTTCATATAAAAATACAATGATAAAATATGTATTTATATATATATATTTTAAAATAAAAAAATAAATTTTTTAAAAAAATTATATTAAAAAAATATTTTTTTCATCTTAACTAGTGATGAAAATTTTCGAATCAACACGATGACATAACTTGAACTCGATATGAATTTTATGACATGGAATTGATTATAATTCAACACAAACTTGAAAATGACCTGATACGCGAACAAGAAATATAAAAGACTCATATTCAGTTCAATCAGTTAAACTCAAAATTGACACTATCAATCCGTCTCTATGGTAATAAACATTTTTTCTATTTTCTTATTTGTATAGTAATACTAAATTACCATAAAACTAGCATGTTTAACTAGTCGTATAAACATAAAATTTTAATTATTTGCAGCTATTTATTAAACACTAACATAATTATTATATAAAAACGATATTTTTACTTATTATTATTCTTATATTTATTTAAGTTAATTGTTTAGTTTGTAGGAAAAATATTACTTGGATTCAATTAGGTGAGAATAAAATATTAGCGTTTAATTTTTTATTCAAAATTTATGTGGGTCAATACGAATATTAACACAACACGAAAATAAACAGGTCAATTCACAACTCGACAAAACACAATTAGTTAAATGAGTTGAGTTATGTTTGATTAATATTTGACACAAATCCGCAATGACTTAGCATGAATCTGACACGACACGACTCGATTATTACCCCTAATCTTAGCAAGCACAAAAAAAAAATAGTCATATTTATTTTTCATTCATCCAACCAAACATAAATGAAAGAAAGTGTATCATTCATACTCTCCTTTCTTGAAGGATAAAAAGTGTATTTCTCTTACTTTCCATCATTCCTATCAAACGAAGTATTAATTTAGAGGGATTGATTTTAGTGAGTTGAAAGAAAAGTTAATCCATCTATTTTTCCATCATTTCTATTTTTTTCTTCTCAAACATAATATTTTATTTATTTTTCAAACTTTTTATTATTTTAATTTATCATTTTATTATTTTACTAATCAAGCCATTATTTTGTCAGAAATTTTGTACATTATGTGCATCTTTATTGATTTGTCCATTTTTATATTGTCTTATTTTGGTACACATTTATTGATACATTTTTTGATATTAAGTGTCGTGTCACTCACCCTCTTTAAAGCATAAAAATGTGTGCAGGTCATTAAAAAATCCAGAGAGTCCACGAGAAACGGACTCGGAGACGTATTCACGCGCACAGCCGGCAGCCCAAACTGTCATACTCTCGTGAAAGCAGCTTTCAATTGCTTGCGTGCTGCTGTCTCTTTCTTCTCTACTAAAAGACACTTTCTCCGGTCTCACTGCTGAAAATATCATCTCTCTTCAGTTGCACACGTGTATTCATTGTTACTTTGCATTACTTTAGAGTTTAGCCCATAAAAATCTCTAGTCTCTAGTAGCCTAGTAGAATGTGAGATCTATACTTGTTTCTTCATCTCTGATAGCATTGTCTCTTTGTTTCTTCGATACCAACAAACCCCACCTTTTGATTCCCTTATTTGCTCTTCACTCTCCTCCACTTCTTGATAAACTCCAGATTTTCTTGCAAAATTTAGTGACAAAGTGACTTGGATTTCAAGGAAAGGTGACGACTGCTATATAGCTCAAAACGGTTTTGACTTTTTCGAGTCTTCGATTCAGATACATAACAAGATGGTCAATATTTGATTAGTCTTTGAGTACCACTCTGTGTAATCTAATCTGGGTTATCTCAAATTTCAATTACTCTGTATAGTTGTATTTTTCCTCACGGAAGTTCAAAGATTATAGGTGGGTTTTGTACCATTTTCTGAGAAAATTTGGAAACAAGTGACTTTGATTTCAACTAAAGGTGACAATTGCTATTGTTTCTAATGGGTTTTGTTTTTTGGAGCCAGATTTTGTATATAACTCAGTTTAGTAGACAATGCTCAACTTGGACTAGTTATTGATTCGTTTTTGTTAATTTCAATCTTAATGTTTTGAATTTCCTAGACTCCTATGTAGAATCTAATAAATTACTGCTGGGATTTGATAGATTTTGAGAAATTTCATCCGGGAACAATCCATTCTGTTTGCGTAAAATGGTGAATTTGGGATTATTTTCTGGGAACAAGCCTGTGAAGTTGGCAATTATAAGCTTCAGAATACCTTATTATACCCAGTGGGGCCAGAGCCTTCTGGTATGCGGTTCCGAACCAGTGCTTGGGTCGTGGAATGTGAAGAATGGTCTTTTGTTAAGCCCTTTTCACCAAGGTGATGAGCTAATATGGTGTGGAAGTGTACCTGTCCCGGCTGGGTTTGGATGCGAGTACAGCTATTATGTGGTGGATTATGAAAGAAATGTCCTGAGATGGGAGGGTGGAAAGAAGAGGAAAATGTTACTGCCTGATGGGGTTCAGGATGGAGGGTTGATGGAGCTTCATGATCTTTGGCAGGTGCTGCTTTGTTCTCTGTGTGTGTTTTATAAATTTAATCTCTTACTTGTTTCTCTTTTGAGGCGAAATCTTTAGTTTGTTGCAAGAATCTTTTTGTTCCTAATGTTTTTTAAAGACAAAATATTATGAAGGAAACATTCACTCGAATATACACCTGCGTGATTCCCTGATATGTTGGGTTGTTAGGGTAATCAAACTTTTGGAATCTTTGTTAAAGGAGTCAGTAAAGTGTGAATAGAGAACACACTTACCGGAATTAGTGCTCCACGTACAATTTTCCAGTTAACTTGGATGTTATGTTATGATAAGCTCTTTTTGGAATATGACAAGCATCCCATGTTTAGAAGTTCTGATATTCTTAGTTCTCTTTTTACTTTCTTTTCCTCGTGTTCTTGGTGACCGTAGGGAGTATTAGTTGTTTCCAACTTTCTGACCATGAAGTTTGTTCTGAATTCTGAGTACTATGTTATTATGACCTTTACTTTTCCGGAATTAGATATATACCTGCTTTTGTGGCAGTTTTACCGATGCCCATTGAGCAGGAATGCCCAGAACATAGTTAACCTGTATAGAGCTGCTGCACTGTATTGCATGTATGAGTTGGATGGGACTTGTACGAGGGAAAGATGAGCAGGCACTTCCTTACTCTTTCTCCCCCCAGATCAGGTCTTTCCAGTGCTAGGATAACATTGATACCTTGTACAGGACTTCAGCTTAGAAGGATATGCCCAACTCCATTTACTTATTGGATTTGAGGGCTTTCTCATCTTCAAATGCCTAAGTGTGTCTATTCATCCAATGAGTGGTCTATGGTGTGCAACATGTTTCTGGAGCTTTTGATGACGTGCAATGTTATGTTTTTTTTTTGGTGAGAAAGAGCCATCTAGTTGTTGGAAGGCTCTTTTTTCCGCTACAAAGTATTATCTCCTACATTTCTATATTTAGTATACTCACGCTTTCATTGTATTATGTAGTTACTCCAGCCAGCAAAAGCTGGGAAATTGTTGGCAACTTATTTTATAAAGTGGGCTATAAATATATTTTGATACATCAGCAAATAATTTATTACCAAATTAGCCAATTTAAAGAGATTCTGTTTCTTGACATCCACCCCTGTGAAGCCTCCATTAATAGGGACTAAACTATGTGTCTGTTTCTTTACATGGCTTTTGTTTAGCTTTGACTGAACTTGATTTTGCACAAATTTTTGTCTCTGTCATGACCTTGGACAGAGAGTGTTTCTAACACTTTGGTGAAGTAGTTGCTTGCAAAGAGGGTAGTTTGTTTAAGAGCAGGACAGGAGTTAGGAGGGGTCTGGGACTTGGGCACATTAACTCAAGAGGTCTTATTACTTGCAATTATTTTTATGTCCTGAGAGACATACTGCACATTCGCTTACCATAATAAAGTGCTGCTTCTGATTTCAACTTGGCATGACTGTTGTAAAACCATACAAGAAAATTAGCATTTGGAGGAGAAACATTGATTTTGGAAGAAGTCCCTTTATATGTGTAATACAAAGTTACAGATTATTCTTATCAATTCTATTGTCAGCACACTTGTTTTTTTGTTTTCCTTCAGTAGCAGTATTAAACATCGATTTTAAAACTTGTTAACTTCAGAAATTATGCAAATATCGCTGACATATTGAGGAGAAGCTTTTCAATTGTCACCAGAATGATCTTGTGTCGCCCTGAGGCCGCTTGCTATAACCCTGTTAGGGTACCGGTTTATGCTGTGTGCATGCCATAAATGTTGTGCAACAAAAGCACAAGTTACAAGGTGCAGTGGGATATCAGAAAGCAGTGGTGAAAACTTAAATGGTTGGTCTTGACAGTCTTGGTAGGATAGCAGATTATGTGCTGTTCCACTCTTTTTAAGGCTAAGCCTTTTATGGCCCCTTTAAACATGAGATATAAGTTGTATTATACTTATCCACTCTTTGAAAAGTTTTTGCTTATGCATTCAGCAGCCTTTCACTCAGGTGATTGCATTTCTAATTGTCATCAATTATTTAAATTGCTTTTATTGACTCTGTAACTTGAGCTAGATACTTGCTCACCTGCTCATTTTTTGTTATTGATAGAAAAACTTGGAATAGTATGCTTTAAATTAATCCTTTTTCAGCACCTCTTCTCTGCTTTTGTATTTTGTACGAAATTCAGAGTTCATCACTCCATTTTGTTCATTTGTTAACTGAAGGGAGGGGGCTATTTGAGCTTTCTGTTGTCAGATTCATTTATAATGATGGGTTAACTGGTTTTATTGTTTTCTTTAATCTTTTGGTAAGATAAATATTTTATTATGTCAAAGGAAAAAGCTACACACTTTATGGAATACAAAAAAGGCATGCAGAAGAATTGGAGGACAAGGCATCCTATGAAAAATCCTTGCATAAAAATAAAAACAGAAAAAAATACATCAAATAACAATTCCACACCATCTATCCAACCTCTAACCTGATATTATACAAAAAACAAGATTATCAAAATCATCTGTCACTGACATCATTTTTATTTAAGGCGTAAAGCAAGCCGAAGCGAACAAGTCTAGGCGAGAAGATAGTGGCGAAGCGAACAATAAAAAATAAAATAAATATTTTAGTTTAATAACTTCTAAATATTTAAATTGTTTCACTTGATAAAAACTCAGAATCACCATAAATAGAGAAGAAGAATCCCATCCAAAATAAAACAATAGTATAGAAACACAAAAGCAGGATCCCAGCCAAAATAAAATAGAATCAGAAAAAGAAGAAGCAAGAATGAGTAGCAAAAGAGGAGAAGAAGGACAGAAGAGGCAGGACCAGAAGTAGAAAAAGAGAAGAGGAGAAGGAGGAAAGAAAATAACGTACCTGTGTTATGTCAAAGAAGAAGACAGAAGCAATAGATCTGGTAAACTATTAGCGGCCTTTTATAGGTACCAAAAACTTCAAGCTAGTGTATTATCTGCCTTATAGAAGCCCCTAGTATTTAGAAGGTTGCACAACAACTAAGGATCGAAATATCGTTTCGAAGTACCGTTTTGGTCAGTTAAAAAACGGAAGCGTTCGAAAATGTTTCGGAAATGCAATGGAAACACAGAAAAAATATAGAAACACGTGGAAACATGTAGAAATACAAATACAATCTATTTATTTATAAAGATAACCTAAATAATTGATTAATTTAACATATTTATTTGGTTAACATCCATTTATATCAGAATAAATTTAAATTTGAGGAAAAAAAAAGGTTTGACATGAGACGGAAATCATTTAAATTAGAATATTATCCAATTAATAATACAATTTTATTATAATATTAATTTACTAATTAATAATACCAAGTGCAGTATATTATTATAATACTAATTTGTGCAATATATTATTATAATACTAATTTATTAATTTAAATTGTGTCTTCAAATTAATAAATAATATTATTTCATTAATATTAAAATCATTGTGTATACAATGATTAAAACACATAAATACTTAATTCTAGATATTTAACACATAAGTTATAATTAATAAAAATGACTTACAGTTATTTAATATGTCAATTTAACAAATAATAATAGTATAAAAGAATAATTATAAAAAGGAAAAAAATAATGATAGTTATGTATAGTTAAAAGTAAAAAATTATAACGCAGTGGGGTATTAAATGTAATTGTTCATACTTATAACAAAAAAAAAATATAAAAGGCAATACAGTTGTTTCGACTGAAACGGTCTGACAGAGTGATGTTTCGATCGAAATTTTAGAATTTTGGGATTCAACCCATGTTTCGTGTCGGTGTGTTGAAATTCCGAAACGTTCGAAACGTTTCGACACAGCATTTTGATCCTTGACAACAACATGGTAACAGTTCATTCCTACAATCATAAGCGTAGACATATTCACCTAATGCCTTGAAATTGTTCCAAAAACATCCACTACCATTTTAAGATCAGAAATTTTTGAACATCCCTTCTTGGGAAAAAATATCATCAGCTAATTGTAAATAAAAAAACTGACCTTTTATCTCTTCTACCTATCTCAAAACTTTCTGCCAAATTTTACCTTTTTTTCTCTCTCTTTATTATCTACTCAACCCGTCTTCAACCAAGGGGGAAAGAAAAGGAGACAAAGGATACCTTGCGGCAAAGCTTTAAAGCCTTAAACCTTCCTCTTAGCTTACCATTCAAAATTATAGAGAAATTCACTGAATGTAAACAACATGTAATCTGCTTCCTCTATCTTTTTCAAAAACTGTTGTTTCCAAACAAAATCCAAAAAAAATCCTACCCTATATAGTCATTAATTCAAAATCGAACTTGAATATCGTCCATTCTTTTTCGGTTGAACCATACTCATCCACCATTTCATTGGCCCTAAGACAACATCTAGAAAATTCGTTTTCCCTTATCAAATGTATTTTGAGTTCTTGAAATTGTATTTCCAAGAACCTCCCTTAATCTCAAAGACAACATTTAAGCTATTATCTTACAAAGACTTTTTACCAAGCTAATTGGTCTAAAGTTGTTGCTTTTAAAAAACTTCTTTTTTTCAGAATAAGACAATAAATGTCATTTGTATAACTGTTAACCACGACACTTTGGGAAAAACTACAACCAATTTCAATAAATCATCATTGGTAACATCCCAACAACCTCACTTTCTCCTCATCATAAGATCTATTCCTCCCCCCTCCCCCAAGTTTATTCATACGTCTAATTTCAACATTGGGGTACATCCTTTTGTACTCTCAACATCTATAAATAGATTTTTGTTATAGACCTCAATTTCTAATTCAACGTCAATCTTTTCAAGCTCTTTCATCAGGTTTCTTCATCATTTTCTCTTATGATATGTTGCTCGTCTCAATTGTGATCCACAACAAGATGATTCCCCATGCCTTAAGTCCTCCCTCCCTATGTATCGAAGTAGGATTTTGTTTCAACAAAAATTGATGGCTTCACTTTGCATTTATACCTCAAATATGGATTCGGATCACGCTCTTTTAAAATGATCTTCTTGTTTCGATTTAATCAACCCAACAACCAAAGTTCCAATGGGCCTAGAATTGTCGCTTATAAGATGGGCCACAATAACAAGAAGCCCACGAGACTCAGATTTGGCTTCACATAAAACAACTGTATGGATGGTAGATGATTTACTTCTAAATACCTCAACTGTGCATAGTGTCAGTGTGTAGTGCAAAAAAGACTGACGTCATGATCAGTACGCCAAAAGTTAGATTAGTATGATGATTAAGTGACCGGATGGGTGGAAATAATTTGTAGTGTCTTTTTGTTGACATGTTCAACTTTCGAGTCCATGAGGATATAGCCTTTGAGATCATTAAATGATATATTGAGCACTATTCTTTTAGTGAGATGCTAACAGTGTTTCAACACTGCCAAAAGTGTTTCAAGTAGCATAAAGTTAAATCTATAGTCCAAAATTAGTTGCATCTAAACTAAAACGTCAAAGTTTTTGCCGGTTGTCACCGTTTAAGATTAGATCCCTTGATTATTGGATCAATCAATTTGTAGATTATAACCACCCATACTAGTAGTCTAGTGGTAAGTTATATCCATTTAGGGTTGTCCTTGACTTTCATGTAGTTATGGAAGGGTTCGATTCACTAGAATGATGCGGTTTGCCACCTGACTTTGGTGGTGTTGTGGTGACGGCTGCTCTTCTGTGTTAGTAGCTATGACTCAAACTGGACATTCCACGGGGACCCTCATGTTCATGTCCAGACTAACTACTGGTCGCCCCCTGCCTCCTTTTCCTCTCAAGAACATAAAAATAAAATAAAAATTGTAGATCGTTATCTTTGTTAATCCCTACAATGTATTCTGATTATGTCAATCTCTATGATTTTGGTATATGATTTAGATTTATTTCCATCACGTGATTGTGGGATGTGATTGTATTTTTATCCTACTTATAGGATGTAAATCATGTGTATTGATCACCAAGAGTCAATGGGAAGATGTAGTCCATTAGGCTTTGGTCCGTGGATGTAGGTCTTATAGACCAAACCATGTAATCACTTTGTGCTCGTGTTCTTCCACTTTATCTATTTTTATGAAATTTATCATGATATTAGAGCAATTGATTCGTCCACTGCACAATCTTTCCACCGGGTGTCATTCTATCAGCTGGCTGCTACCCTTATGATTTGTTCACCTTGTTCTTGTCTGTTTATATCTAAAAAGGAATTTATAGATTTGACAGATCCGTGACTTTCACATTCTCTTTATCATTACTTGCCTTCATATGTACTCGTCGTTTGCTATCTCCGTCCATAGTCTCTTGTTCACAGTTGCAGGCTTAAACTTTTTCAAAAAAATAGGGGTTTAGCTTCAGATATTGTGTTGGGCACTGGTGTTAGTTTCGCCACCCCAACAGTTATCTTTTTTCTTCTCATCTAGCCCCAAAGGAGAGCACCTTAATCTTCTTTCATGTGTTTGCTAGTAAAATAGCATGAGTGCAGATATTGATTGTTTCCAATACTACACCTTCTGCCCATCTAGCCAGAGAGTGGTTCTCCTTTTATTTATTCATTTCCACGTTTGATTTTCCAGTCGAACATCAGTTCCTTGCATTTTGTTCCTCATGTTGCATGATATTGATTCCATGCACGGTCTCTTTTTTAATTCAAATTTGGGCTACGTTCATTCCGTGCTCTTTATATTTGCTTGATGTTTATTCCATGCAATACTTCAATCCATAAATATTTGGATGGTAGTCATCTGGTGCACATTTTCTTCCAAGTTGATATTCTGAGAGTGTTTTAAGACGACTGTCGTCCTGATAATCGCCACATTCTTGACAGCATCAACAAAGCCGCAGCCGCGACAACTTCAATGTTCAACTTGAGAGGGGAGTGTTGAAGATCAGATCCTTTGATTATTGGATCAATCAATTTGCAGATCATTATCTCTGCAAATCCCTACCATTATGGGATATGATTTTGATTATGTAAATCTCTATGATTATGGGATGTGATTCTGATTTATTTCCATCCCCGTGATTGTGGGATGTGATTGTATTTTCATTCTATGTATTAGGTGTGAATCATGTGTATTGGTCACCAAGCGTGAATGGGAATATGTATTCTATTAGGCTTTGGTTTGTGATGTAGGTCTAATAGACTGAACCACGTAATCCCTTTGTGTTCTTTTGTTCTTCCACTTTATCTATTTTTATGAAATTTATCATCACGTTTATTTAACTTGAATACAATGTCTATATTAGCCTGTTTTCTCGCAATCTTGATGTATGGTTTGGTTAAGTAACTGATGGTGATTACTCTAGTGTAATGTTTTTGTTGTTTGAAGCTTATTTCTTTTGTTCAATAAGCCTTTACAGTGAATATCAGTATAATACTAAAATTTCTTGAGTTCTTATTTCTTGCTTTTATTGCTTGAGTTTTGATTCTTTCTTTCCATTAGGAATACGCATCTCTAATTCTTTTGTAAATTTATTTCTTAGGTGAATTCCAGCTATGCTGTGTTGATGCCCAACTAATCCTCAAAGAATTATCGTTCTGTTCTCTTTGTTCCTTTCTTTCCTCTCCTTTGCTTTGACTTTTAACTTCTAACTTTTTCTGTTGATGATGTAGGAAATTTAGTAAGAAACATGAACAAATCTAGTCAAAGACAAGGAAATCATACATTTAACATATATTTTTCTGCACTGGTGGGTTAGGTTGGTTGAGGTCAGCTGATTAATGTAGGAGAAAAAATATTTTTCCTTATTATGAGCCTGATTGGATTTTGAATAGATGTAGAAAAAACAAAAATAAGAATGGAATTTTGTGGCAGAGTTTTCCAACTTCAAACTATAATAAACATATTTTATTAGACTGTGGAAACAAATGAAATTCATTCATTCTGGTGTGAAGAAAAGGGTTCCTCAAACCTCCAAGAGAACTTCGGAATCCTAAACTAATATTCGAACAGCTGTGGCTGTAAACCTAGTGTAAGTGTAGAATACATTAACATACTCATGGACTTTCTTATGGAACCTTCTACATCAGAGAGTAGGAAAGTAACTAAATTGTACTTGTTAAGTGTCAAGGATGTCTTGACTTGTCACCTTGACTATGATTTCTAGGGCTTTTCTTGCTTCAAATGCCTTCTAGTTGTCACTATCACCAAGAGCCTGTTAGTAAGCTCTCCTGTGCAGTATGTTTCAGGCGCATTTTGATAGTATATTGAAAAGTTGTTGGTTGTTTTTAAGAGCACGCACATGAAAAGTCAATTTCTCTGATATTCTCAAACTCGAATAGGTTGTTGTAAAGTAGTGAGATTGTATATTATGTCCAAGGGAAATAAATCAGTGTGTAGATGTCATCATGGGTTGGGTTGATTAAATTGTTGAAATTTAGCTTGAAAATTTACAATTCTTTTCAATTCCATTTTGCATACATTACATACGCAGCCTTACATGGTGACTTGTGACAATATCCATTTAGTTAGACATTTCTGAGTTCTGATTTACGCAATAATTCTTTTTGTTGATATATAAATATTATGCAGAATTGCTTGCAAACAGCAGGCCTTGCCTTTTTTCCTAGTGATTCTAAATTGTACTATTACTAGATTTTATTTGTTCTCTGTAGGATATAATGGTTAGCGTTGTATTATGGAGATATGCTGCAATATTATGCATAAGAATTGAGAACTAAACAACTACTTGCCAATGAGAATAAAAATTTCATTTCGAAACGGTTGGGACGGCCTAAGCATTTCTCTTTTAAGGAGAGAGAAACAAATTAATGATTGAATCAAAATTTTACTGCCTTGAGGTATTTTGGCAGTTTCCACAATTATTTTAGAATATTTCTAGTTGTTTCAAGATGTTTCGGTATATTTCGACCAATGTTATGAAATGTTTTGGAAATAATTCTCAAATATTTAATTCGTTTTTATTTTGTTTTCAAAACGATTCTATTTTCTAAGTGACCGAAACATTGTATCAAAGCAAAATTTTGATCCTTGCTTGCCAATATAGTCATCATCCGATAGGCGAGGATCAAAAGTTATTTCGATATGGTTGCATTTCCATTTCCATATAAACTATAAATAGGGATTGAATATCAAAATTCTTATATTTTGAGGTGTTTCAAAATATTTTGAGGTGTTTCAAAATATTTTGAGGTAATTCGAGATGTTTTGGTACGTTTCGACCAATGCTTCGTAAACAAATATTAAAATTTTTTCTACGTATCCATTAAGTTGCCGAAACATTACCAAAAAAAGTATCAAAACGAAAATTTGATCGTGGCTGAATGCCGATAGGGTTGAAAATGAGCCACGCTGAGCCAAGTCAAGTCATTACTTGCTTAAGCTAGTCTTGCTGGGTGTTTGAGCTATATACTACGGCTCAGTTGTCTTTTAAGCTTGTTCATTTTCAGGTCACATGCGCGGTAGATAAATATGCTTGTCTTGACTTGATTTGGGGGATGCAAACATAGCAGCCCTAAAATACCTTCCACACAGTCTTAAAGGTGGAAAACCTCCATTTTGAGACTGCTACACTTTCTCACTGATTTAGTGAGATATTGGTTTTTAGTGGCAGAGTTGGTGAATTAGTGGATTCGAATTATGCCATTATGGAAGGTATTCCAGGGTTAAATTACTTCTTCTACCAGCACTGGAGACTGGACAAATCATTTGTAGCATTTAAAGCTGGAGAAGTTGCCTGAAAAGGAAATATTCCATGGGCTTGCTCTACGATGGAACTTAGAGTCAGTGGAATGAAAGAAGAATGATGAACTTGTATTGCAATTGATTTATCTTTTAATTTTATTTGATGATTACTCAGAGCAAGGCTGGAAATGTCATGATTTTTCATGCAGTTATAGTTTTTTTATTTACTTCTCCTTACTAATTCATTTATTGTCCTAACAGTAAAGAATGGATACTATAACTAATGAAAAATTTGATCCAATATTTGGCAACGGTTGTGCACTATAGATGTCGAGCATATATTGGACTGGGGTTGTTGGCTTGGATATGTGTAATTCATTCTATTTCAAGTTTTGTTTAGGTTATTAGTTTAATTCTTGACGTAAACAACTGAAGTGCTGTCATTATCTGCATACAGACCAGTTCTGATGGTCTCTCTTTCAGAAGTGCATTCAAAAATGCCATCTTTCGCAGAAGTTTGCCTTTGGATATTGAGAGACCCCTTGCTGTCATTCAGAATAAGTTGGACCAGGAAGGTAATTTTCTCAGTTCTAAATTAGCGTCTTTGTCCATTGTTGTAGTCTTCAATTTGAACCTTACCTTGGGCATATTTTGATTGCAAATGACGATTGTAATCATATGCAGTCATCGTACAATTCAAAGTTTGCTGCCCAAACATAGGAGAAGAAACATCAGTAAAATCTCAATTCCCCAGATGGACTTTACTCATTTAACTTTGTTGTTTGTTTAGGTTGTTTATGATCTCATTAGTATCTTATTTCCGAAGTCAGACACAAGCTTTTATGAATTTCTGCAGATTTATGTGATCGGCAATGCTTTGAAGCTGGGGCTATGGAAGGTTCAGGATGGACTTAAGCTCAATTATGCTGGTGAATCAATGTGGCAAGCAGATTGTGTCATGCAAAAGGATGATTTTCCTATTAAATATCCTTTTAGTTGCCTTTCGTCTCATATTATACAGCATTATGAGTATTGTTTGTTAAACAGTATTTGGCTCTTGTATCACTCTGTGCCCATTTTCCTTAACAGCTCTTTCACGTACAAATACAGTAAATATGGCAAGGCAGGGAACTTCTCTCTAGAAACTGGTCCCAACCGGGAGCTCTTTGTGGACTTCTCAAGTAGTCAACCAAAATGCTTTCTTGTTTCAGATGGCATGATGCGAGTAAGGTGTTAAATAGATATCTGTTCTAGGTAAACTCGTCCTCGAGAATGAAGTCAGAACTGAAAAGAATAGTGGTGATATTTCTTTTGTTAGGAAATGCCATGGCGAGGTGCTGGCTTAGCGATTCCCATGTTCTCTGTTAGATCAGAGGCCGATATAGGAGTTGGAGAATTTCTTGATCTGAAGTTACTTGTTGACTGGGCTGTTGAGTCTGGCTTCCATTTGGTTCAGCTTTTGCCCGTTAATGACACATCAGTGCATGGGATGTGGTGGGATTCATATCCATACAGGTATGGTTTTAGCTTTTCTTGGTTTTAACATCAGAACACATGGACATACTTGTGTATCAAATTGTTTGCCTCTTTGGCTTTCGGCTAAAATTAGAGTAAATACGTTCAATACATCTGTGAAGTTGCCGACTATCAAAACTTTTTTTTTCCTGATTTTTTCCAGCCTTTTCTGGAACGTTGTGCAATTTGAATAGTATAACCTTAGTGCTTGTGCACATACCTTTAGTGGTTCACACACTTAATGATGTTTTTCTTTTGATTTGTTACTAATCTTATTTGTCTTTCTTCATAATTTTACATGTTTTTAGTGGCTCAGGGTTTTTTAGGGACTTACAGTGTACGTGGAGATTCAAATTTTGCTATAGATACTTTTATGTGGCAACATTATATATTCTTCTTTTTGTGTTCCTGTTCATGCAGCTCTCTATCTGTATTTGCATTGCACCCATTGTATCTGAGAGTGCAGGCACTTTCTGAAAGTATACCAGAAGAGATCAAGGTGGTTATTATAACCTTAGTATTCAAACACTTATCACAGTGTGTTCACCTGATCACATGCCAAGTTTTGATTCTCTGCTCTAGTGAACTTTATTTCTGTTAGTTTAAAATGACTCGAATCCCCCCTCCCCCCAATGCTTTATGCAGCAAGAGATAGAGAGGGCCAGAGTACAACTGGATGGAAAGGTAACCTTCCTGTTATTGTGTTCTGCTGGTTTTGGCTATGTTCAATCACAATGAAAGACGCCTAGTAATTTGTCATATATTTTGATTTGAACTCTTAATTATGATGTATTACTCAAATTCTTTAGAACTTACAGCTTCATGAGGCAACAGCTTAAACATCTTATAGAATTTGCATGAAAAGTACACTTGACCAGACGAAGTCATCCAAAATGTAAAATTTTTTTGTCCCCTTTGAATCCTTCTCCTATAACTTGACCATCATTGCCAATCTTTCAATCTACTATTACTATCACTCTTGTCGCCACCGGCTCCTCTTTCTTGTACATTTTTTCTCGTCTCCCCATTTTTTGAATTTTGTTCTGTGAAGATTTAGCTTCTTAATTGGGTTTAAGCTTTTTCGCAGAGAGCCAAACCTCCTTTTGTCACCTTTACTGGTGGGATTCCTGAGAGACATCTGCGTGGGCAAGGATGTACAGAATTGGACATAACTCTAACCTGTAACCTAAAAGTGATGAAACCTGCAAATCACAAGCCAGTCAAGAAATCTGTATTGCTCATTCTGTGCTGCTACAAAGTCACTTAATAAAATATGACATACAATTTAACCGCATAAATTAAGAGTTTCTGCTGATTTGGTGATCTTTATTTGTTTGATAATATTCTTATTTAGTTGTTTTTCACTGGTGTTTTCTTGTATCATGTGACTCAAAAGGACAATCAACTATGTCGCGATTTTATATTTCAGTGTTGAGATGTGTTGCTCAAAGATGAAATACTTGACATTCTTCAGTTGCTTCTCAGAAAGTCATTGATCTAACTTTACAAATGTGTTTTTATTTTCTTTTAGGAAAATCACTGTTATATTCTGTTTGTACTCTTGATTTTTTTGATAGCATGGGTGGTGTTGGTTGGAATTGTTCCCTAGCCATTGGTCAGAATAATCTGAAACTCAGCCAAATCGCAGATCGCGAAATATGACCCAAAAAACTCGAAGATCATTAAAAATTCGAAAAACACTTCAGATGATTTAAAAAAAATTCAGAAAAATGACCATCATACTTGGTAGGCAAAACCAACTCAGATATGTTGGTTTTGGAAAATTCCGGCAGTGAATACTCCTATGACTTGAATTTTCGTTTCATTGCTCTGATTAAAATCTAAAAATCTAGGTTTAGAGAGGAGAAGAGGCAAGAGAAGAGAGAAGAGAAGGAAGCGATTAGAAAAAAGGATTAAGGAGAGTGAGAGTTAACCTCCATCATCTCTTGTACTTATATTAACTCATAATAAAGTGAAGATTACAACAATGCCCTCAATTAAAATAACCTAACATGTTACACTTTCGTCATAAGAGCACAGAGAACAATTTCTCTTACAATTATCATGAGACTATCGATTTTGGTTGCCAACAGGTTTTTGTTGGAGAAATTAATTAATGAAAGTAAACCTGAATTTTTATCTCCACTGAAACACTTTGTGCATTTGGGTGGTCTGATTCTCCTTTTTATCGAGGATCAAAATTTCGTTTCAGTGCATTATTTTGGTTATCTGAGAAATGATAACATTTCAAAAATGTTTTGCAAACGTTTTTGAAATATAATGAAAGCGAATAAAAAATTTTGGGAATAAATTTCTAAAACATTTCGAAACATTGGTCAAAATATGCTGAAACATCTTGAAACACCTCAAAACATTTTGAAATATTGGTGGAAACTTTTTGAAACATCTCAAAACACCTCGAACCATTCCAAAATATATCTCGAGACATTGAAATTTTGATTCAATCATTGATTCGTTTCGGTCTCCTAGAAAACTGGAACATTTCAGCAGTTACGAGACAAAATTTTGATCCTTGCTTTCAATCAAGCATACGGATTGGACAGGTTGATTTGTATACGCTGTTTAGAGGTGTTGATTTATGCTTCCTCCCTGATTGAACATTCTTTGTTCATCTTTTCGATTGTCGCTAAAAATCTAGCAGATGTCAATCTCTTTAATTCCATTTTGTCCTTTGATTGCTGATCAGCTGGTTCTTAGCCGCCTGGACTGCATCATAATGGGTCTCTAGAGGAGATCGCCTCTGATAAAAGACACCCATTTGTAATTCTATTGTGAATCGAGTTTAGTCCATAATCCTTACTCCAGATATTGATTAAAAGATAGGTATTTTGGTCTCAAAAATATAAAACCAAGATCATAATTATACACAAGTTTCTGAACTGATCAATGACAAGAAGTGCAGTTATAATGATAATTGAAATGCATAAATTCATTTATTTTTCATTGTTCCTACCATTTATTTATTCAGGTTCAATTCTTCGCAGGATGTAGATTATGAGGCTACCATGGCTGCAAAGCTCTCGATTGCTTATAAAATTTTTACCCTAGAGAAGGATTTGATACTAAATTTGAGTTCCTTCCAGGAATTTTTTTCCGACAATGAGGTTATTCAAAGTTTTTAAAGTATAATTCTACATTTTGTGGTACTAGTTCCCTAAAATTCCTTCCTAAAGCATCTTTCCCCCTCCTCCCAATACGAACAAAACCCAAAACATTTACAGGTTAAAATTCATCTGAATTCAGCATTGTACAGTTCAAAATTCAACTGCAATTCAAACAATACGTTTTTCCTATTTGATTGGCACAGGATTGGTTGAAACCCTATGCGGCCTTCTGTTTCTTGCGTGACTTCTTTGAAACATCAGACCACAGCCAATGGGGTCTTTTTTCTAACTTTTCAAGAGATAAGGTAAGCATGGGTTTCATTTCTTTTGGTCAGGTGAGAAATTCATTGTTTGGGGCTGTGTCAAGTAGTTAAATGGTTGATAGTGAATATGTGTAGATAATCAAATTGAATATGCATAGTTAATCAAAAGTTTGAGCTGACAGTGAAATGTTAATATG
>CM042200.1:14579205-14602673 GCA_023539305.1 Ilex asprella
GCTTCCATGGCTGAAAATTCAAGCTCTGAAAATTTGAGATTGGACCAACTCCAGTGCTATTTTATGACATCAAATACTCCAGTTAAGTTTCTCATGCTCAAAAACATGGGTTTTGGTCCTTCTTTTACCTTAAAAATGTTTCCCAAGGTTCCTATTTTCCCAAAACCTTTGATTTTAATTTCATTATTAGTCTTCCACACCCACTGAAATCAAAGCTTACAGAAGTGTTAGTAATCATTTAAATGGACATATATGTGCTTCAACAGAGCTGCTGTGCGTTTTAATGTTATAGTTTTAATCTTCTATAAAGCACTCTTTGGAGGATCATGTTTTTTATTCATTATTTTTCCCTTCTCTTATTGTAGTTTAAGGAGGACTGTGGAACTGAGAAAAAAATTGCATCCAAGCTTAAGTCATGTCTAGAAAGGTCCTTGCTGTTGGACAGCGAAGACAGAATAAGGCGTGATCTCTTTGATCTCCTGCAGGTTAGTTTGAAAGATTAAATGTAAACTTTGATCCCTCATTTTATAAACTTGTCGAAGTTCTTGCCGCAGTGTTGATACAAGTTTCAGTAGCCATAGTTCTAAATTTTGATCCTTTATATTATTGTTGCAGAATATAGTCCTCATCAGAGATCCAGAGGATGCAAGAAAATTTTACCCTCGTTTCAATCTCGAAGATACTTCTAGCTTCAAGGATTTGGATGAGCACAGGTACGTGATATACACCTTGCATGGGGTAGTCATTAGTGTTGACATCATCTGATACTGAAATTGAAAAACCTGGTAACATGACCTCAAATATCATGCTTGATTTCTTTCTTTCGTTTCTCTTTTTGATATCTCTACATTTCCTGATCTATAGCATGTTTGCTACCAATGTAACATATCTCATGGTTTTCAAATGATACAGCAAAAGTGTTTTGAAAAGACTATACTATGATTACTATTTCCATCGACAAGAAGTTCTTTGGCGTCAAAATGCTTTGAAGACTCTGCCTGTCCTCTTAAACTCATCGGATATGCTGGCTTGTGGGGAAGATCTAGGCCTTATTCCTTCTTGTGTTCATCCAGTATGTTTCAAGCGTTTTTCTATTCTTTTTACAGTGGTTTAGTGTTAATGTCAAGCATAACTTAGAGGCAGTGAATTGTGATGGGACTATTTGGATGCAGGTCATGCAAGAACTGGGTTTAATAGGATTACGCATCCAACGTATGCCAAGTGAACCCGGTTTGGAGTTTGGTATTCCTTCTCAATACAGCTACATGACGGTGAGGTCCTTTTATAATCTTTTCTATTTGGTGCCTATTTTAGTGGACTGCATTGGGACACTGCATGGAAAAGCTGTCTTGGCATTGGACAGTACATCATCATAGGCTTACTACTAGAGACACCCACTTGTTGGAACACTGGTCTCACTCATACCATCAAATCTGTGTGAGCCATGGCTTTGTACTCGGCCTCAGCACTGGACCTAGCTACCACCTTTTGTTTCTTTCTCTTCCATGTAACAAGATTGCCTCCAACAAACGTGCAGATACTTGACAAAGACGTTTGGTCTAGATGATCACCTGCCCAAAAATCTTTAATGTCTCCCTGGCTCATCTAAATTTTATCATTCATCTCTACTGAGCTTGGTATTTGGATCCATTAGAGTATCAACGAGTTTGGTCTCTATCGAACCAGTCACATCAAAAACATCACGGGCATATTGCCTTTGTTACAGTGATATTCCATCCATGGGCCTGCTATTTCAACACTCAAGAAGTAAAGTAGCTTCCCCAAATCTTTCATCTATCAGTGTTCAATGAAGTAGAGTTTCACAAAACATATGCCCTCAACATCCTGAATAGTAATTACTATATGATCTATGTTAAAAAAAGGAGCACTAGTGCTCTTTTTCACTTCACTTAACTTAACAAAGTCTTGTCCCAACATTTTTCGGGTCGGCTACATGAATCTTACTTTGCCATTATGCACTAGTGCCCTTTTCATTATGTCTAAAAGATTATGGAATTCTTTTCAACCCATAAGCACTTGCTACCCCGGTTGAATTTATCAAGTCAACCCCTAGGAGACTGTTTGAGTCTATGAATTGCTTTCTCAACCTGCACGCATTATGTGAGCTGTTTGGTTGATCCACGTGCATTTCCTCCTGAAGATCCCCATGACAGAAGACATTTCTTATGTCTAGCTGATAGATGGGCTAATTCAAACAACAACAACAAATATCAAGACCCAAACGAAGTTGAGATAAGCAACTTGAGGAAAAGTTTGAAAGAAATCAACACCGAAGTTAAGACATAATCCTTATCTACCAACTGAGCTTTTAGCCTTTAAATAGTACCATCAGGATGCATGGTTTTTAAAATTGGAATCGTAGTATCAGTTTGAGAATCGTAAGATTTTACATACTTAAAAATTAGATTAAAAATAAATGTATCCATACAAAATTCTTAGAATTTAGAGATATAAAATCTATAATTGTTATGACAAATATATAGAATTTTGAGACATAATTAAAACTTGAGAAACTACAATCTGAACATTAATCTTGTAAGATTTTGTTAAGAGAAATATGAGAATTGGAATGTTTTGATCCTAACTTTAAGTGAAAGACAGAGAGAGAAGAGCTGAACAAAGTCGAGTAAGAATTGAGTAACAAATTTGGACTATTCAGAATCCAACAAAAAACAGAGGAAAATGAAAATGGAAGACTTACCTGGCTGTAATCATTTGTCGTGGAATAAGAGAACAAACCAAATCGTTGTTTTCAACTTTCAGCAGGAGATGCGAACGAACGAGGAGAGTTTTCTTTAACCAGAGAGATTTGTATAGCTTGTCTTATCTAACCAAATTGTTTAATAGATTGATTATTGTACAATGAAATCACATATGGTCTAGGCAATTGTTAAGACAACAAATATAGATTGGCACAGCTCAATAACTAAAGGCGTCTGACAAATAAACCCAATAACTTGGATCGGTAAATCACACTTGGTTTGGGGTCCTGCAATCCTACAAGATTCAGATCATAATTCATTAAAATCCTATGAGCTTGGAATTTTTGAAGAGACTCGGATTGATTTTTGTGTTTCAGATTGTACAATCCAATGATCTGGATTGGGATTTTAATAACTATGTTAGGATGATACTTGACCACATATATCGATCAACACCTGACTGCCTGGTGCCTGGAAGCAAAACAGGCAACTCCCATGTATTATTTTGACAGAGTGCAAACATCTTTTCATCTATACCATTGGGCCTTTCAATGGTACAGATATCCTATATTAGAATCCAAATCTTATTAAAATCTACTCGATCTGAACCGATCCAATTACTGGAGGGATTTGAAAAAGTAAATCCATGTCCGAATCCATTAACTTTCAGATATGGATCCAAAAATCTGATCTGATTAGCATAAAAAATACAAGTTCATAAAAAATTCAGTGATACTCTGTCATTCCAGTTTCATTTGGGATTCAATTTCGTCAATGAAACAATAATTCCAACCCAATTTAATCACAATAAATGAGCCATCAATTTTAGTAAACTAAAATCAATAATCAGATCTGACCTAAAATTGATCCAGGCTATGGATCACAAATCAATAAATGAGCCAGCTTGTCATGCGAACTTCATCCAGAGAGTTCAGTCGTTCATATATCAGATAATCAATTGTTTGCTTATCATAACAAGGAATCAAATCTGTTGAGAGGGGAGACATCAGAGAGAAATGTAATTATCCTTTTGCAGTATCTATGTTTTTCTTTCCACATACCTGGCTATGTCATTTTTTTCTTTTAATTATGCCTGATGTGATGGATAGTTGTTATGCTTCCCTCATTCATACTATTTTTGAAATCCACCAGAACATTTTAAGCAACTCACATCCAATGAATAGACCAGGCTCTTTCTCCCAATCCTGCAAGCGCCTCGGAGAATTTTTATTCCAAATAGCCCCATCAGCTGATAGCATCACCATCTCTGCCACCGAAACGTTCCTATCCACTTATATGGCCTACAAGTTGGGATTAATCATCCAACACTATCCGCAATACCAAAGATCCTTCCAGAAGCTAATATGATTGCTATTAACCCCATCAAAACCGACTTGACTGGAGAACTCTGTCCGAACTTTAGGATAACCTTCCAGAGATCCTCCCTATCAGATACCCGAACCTCCCTCAATGACCACTACCTGACTTGGACAGAACCCAAAATTTTTCTTTGTTTTCCTCGTAGCCTGGAATGAACCACATAATTCACATGCTATTTCTGATATAATCAATCATCTACATTACCTGACTCAAATTTTCTTTTCTCTTTTGAGATAAAGCGTATATGTGCAATCCAGTCATAAAATAATTTATCTACTTAAGATTGAATATCTAGGATTCTGTTTTCATTTGGGATAAAAGTTTAAAATAAATCAAATTGATTTCCTGAACTCATTTAAGGTATGTGCTCCATCATGCCACGACTGTTCCACTTTGCGTGCTTGGTGGGAAGAAGACGAAGAAAGAAGACACAAATTTTTCAAGACTGTGGTGGGGTCTGACAAGCTGCCACCTAACCAGTGTGTTCCTGAAATTGTATATTTTATCCTGCGGCAACATGTCGAAGCTCCATCAATGTGGGCAATTTTTCCTCTCCAGGTATTGTGACAGATATTGTATGTGTTTGTTAATGGTTTCCTATCACTTTTGGCCAACTGGCAGACACTTGCTGGAAGCCTGGAACCCTCCAGGACATGAAGAATGCATTTGGAGTGTTGCTACACGACTAACTTTAATTATCTCAAAGATTCCAAGTGTATGAAATTAATATTAATTACCAAAAAAATGAGGGAAAAGGAATTAAATTAGAGGTTCAGGAAAGGCAATTTAAAGAATGAAGGTGATACCTGGAATATTTCATTCAAGGTGTGTGTGTGTGTGGGGGGGGGTGCAAGAAAAGAGGAATTTCTCTACTAATTTTTTTGTCTTTTTAATAGAAACAAATACACGATCATATCGATATGCAAGTGTACACTCCTGTAAGCTTTGTAATTTATGTAGGTTGCTATGTTCTTTTCCTGCATTTGCCTTGTTTTTAAGTATATATCTTGGTGATGTGTTCGTGCCCCATGTTCGCATTTGTCTGCATCTCCAGGGAATATAGATTTGATCACAATTCAGTTGAATTTGTGGAGAATGTTTGTGCAGCTTTGAAACTGATATTACAGTTTGGGAAAATGTTGACCTATTGTGTAGTAAACAGATAGTTCCAAATATAGATGTGCTTGAATAATATTGAATCAAGTTTTACTCGCCAAGAAAGCTGACTTGGTTTTCATCATGTCAAATTTACGCCTGTCCCTTGTCCCTTGTCCCATTTGCTCTATAAAGCTTCTGGTTTATTGTGTTCTAAATTTTCAAATTGAAATCTTGTCGAAAGAAGTAGCATCCACTTACCTAAGTTTCAATTTTTGCAAAATAGGAAGATAAGCAAAAATACCAGTTGAAAGAATAAGTTCAATTGAAAGTCAGATTCAACTGTTCATTTCAATTAATCGGCCAGAAACCTGAAATTCTACTCTTTAGTACAGTCTATTTGTTTCTTAGTATATCCATGCTCTTCGAAATGCATGTTGAGTAATTCTTGTTTATCCTTGTAACTGAACACGAATATATATAATTATCAGGATTTGTTAGCATTAAAAGAAGAATACACAACACGCCCTGCAGCAGAGGAGACAATCAATGATCCTACAAATCCAAAGCACTATTGGAGATACCGTACGTATATTTCTTTTCCTTTTTTTTTATCAGTTATCCTAATACATGTATTCATTGCATAATCTCAAATGTTTTGGGGTCCCCTTTACTGCACCTCTATGGTCACTTAATAACTATCATGCACAAATGCTGACTTCTCTCGGGCCTTCTTGAAGAACCTCTGAAGTGGCGTCAAGTTTCTGTAATTTCAAATGTGCTTCAGCACTCATGGTTATCTTAAAGGACATCTTAATCAATTAACCAAAGTTTATGCTGTTGATAAGTTTTCTATCATCATTAGACCAGATATATTTGAACTAGGTCAAAAAATGTAAGTCATTTTTAATATTGTTCACAAGCACCGTGATGTATATCTGTGTAAAAAGTAGTAAAGGGTATTCATTTATCTCAAAAATTGATAAATCTAACATCATGGTACATGTCACATGGAGAAATAGAATACAATTCTTAGTATAATGGTTCTGTCACACCCCAAATTTCATAAAAGAATTGAATTATTACAAAAAGGCATTTAATGTAGAAACGCTCACCAATTTTATGTTAAATTCTTACGATAAGAATTGTTTGAAATGGAAATTTATTAATTTATCACAAACCGGGCAAAGTGTTAATTGAAAAATGGGCATGTGACATAATGGCAAGAACATATCCTGTAAGAGGATACGCAAATTAAACCATCCATCTACAATTACAACATATACCATTCTCACTGAATAATCAAACCGTAGCTTAATCCATAACCAATCAGCCAAAAACAATCATCCAACTTGAATAAGGTTTATATCCTCAATCTCAAAATAAATGACAACATAATCAAATCTAAATACGGTTATTTGTCTCACAACCTAAGAAAAATATTAATAACTGAATGATCAAAAAGGCTAAGCTCCTAGCTGGATGTTCCCCGACTCTCTTTGTTGCATCCAATGCTGTCCCCGAAAAATATAAATAGGTTTAAGCTCGAATAGCGTAGTAGGGTGGCTTTTCTCAAATACTACCAAGGTGTTAAAAGTTAAAACTAAACTTACATAATGAATAATCATCGAATCCAAAAGGCAACAATAACCGAGTATGGAAAAACAGTATGCAATTTGAATCATGATCATGTGCACCTTATAAAATGTTGCGTAGGAATCGTTTTAGAATCACAATTCCATATTAGTTTTAAATCAAGTACATTGTCAATCTCAAGAGAGCCAACAATCCCTATGAGTTTGGGATCTTTCACCTAGGGAACAAGATGACCCTTCTTGCTTTTAAGAGGAAACAAGTATAGAAAATTCTATTGGGGGGGGGGGGGGCACAGGCCATCAACGACATCCAATACGCATAGCCAATCTTCTCTGGGATCACTGGAATGCTATGGACCCACGCAAAGCCCACTTATGCACATTATATCATCAATAATGTGCACATTCAAGTTTTCCGGATTTGTCACAAATCATAAGGTTATCACAAATCAGGTTATATCAAATCCAGATCTAGTACTGAAATATTCGTATTACATACCACAAAAATCATATGTTTTTTAGATTAATAAGATTCAAAACAACTGGCATGCAGATGTGTTCAAAAACATGATTAGTGTTTTAACCCCGAATGTACATAATTCATGATTTTTTGAGAAAACCCTAATTCAACCCAATTAATAATGAAAATTAGAAATAATCATTATGTAATAAACATATAAGTGTCATAGAATTCCAAAATATGCATGAGACGCATCAATGATATTGAATTTGAAAATAAACCTTACCTCCAAAGCCAAAAGGGCGATTATCGAAAAAATGTAGCGTGAGAATCCTAAATTTGAAAATTCCCGATCTTGTTTCCTTATTTTCCTTCCTCTTTTTATCACACTTTTAAAAGTCTTAAGAGGTGAAGGAAAAAGTGAACAACGTTGTCTAGGGTTGATAGTATTTCTATATGCGTGGATTTGTGTTGATGTGGTAAAAAAACCACCTCTGAGGTGTGTTAATAGTATTAGAGTATTATTATGAAAATAATGGTTGTGATAAGTATACCACATAGAGGGTATGCACGTCTTTTGTATAATTACAAGTTAACTATAATCACAAATGGTTTGTGAGAGGTAGGTCAAGTTTTGACTACTCTCCATTTCTCTAATATTGTGTTAACTTTCTAAACTTAACATGGTATCAAAGTAATTAGGTCCAAGATTAATTTGCCATTAATCATCTTTTCTTCTCTTCTTCCTTTTTTTTTTCCTTCCATTTCCTTTTCTTTTCTCCGTCATGTCTTTGTGAGAATCTGTCCTAGTTCTCGTGGATCCCACAATTGGTGGGTGATGCGTATGCATTAAAATCGTGAACCCAATAAACCTTTGGTGGTGTTGAAGTTAATGGTGTAGTGGTCAGTGATCGTGGTGGTTGTTTAGTTGTGGTGGGTGTGATCATGTCAACCAGTGTTATTAAAGGTGTAAAGCGAACCGAAGCGATCGAGACTCTTAACGCCTAGGCGAGAAGCGAAAACCGAAGCGACACGCTTTACCGAAGCGAAGCGAACAGTTAAAAAAAAATATATATATATATATATATATATATATTAGTTTAATTACTTCTAAACATCTAAGTTCTAATTTTATATATACTAAATATTTAAATGCAAGTAAAATCATAAACATTTAAATTAAAACAAACACTAATAATATCTCAAATCTTAATATCAGTCATAGCTTAAACATTTAAATTCAAACAAACACTAATAATATCCCAAATCCTAATATTTAAAAACATAAGACACGCAATTCAAGCAACTAAAGAAACCATCTCTAGGACTTAGAAATCAATTATCATCACTAAAGAATCCATCTTCTTCATTATCCTTAGATTCATATCCTTATTTTTATGTATATTCGTAGGCTTATTATATACATGTACTGAATCACATTTCAGGACAACAAAACAGAACCACAGCAGTGTGGAGCAGAATCAGACAGTAGTGTAAGTAAAATAGAACAACAGCAATTAAAAAAAAAAAAGAGCAGAATTAGACAACACAATTAAAAAAAAAGAGCAGAATCAGACAGTAGCATAATCAGCAAAACCACAACACAATCAGATACACATGTGGTTAACAGAATCAGAAGCACAATAAAAAAACGGGCAAAATCAGAATAAAAAAAAAAGAGCAGAATCAGAAAAAAAAGAAGCAAAAAAAAAAAAAAAAAGAACCAAAACCTAACCTCCAGCAAGACCAGCGACTCTGTCTAGAAGGAGCAACGATCAGCTAGACCAGCGACTCTATATTCTAAGTCCATCGTGTAGGAGCAGCGACTTTGTCGATGGACTCTGTGTTCTGTGCAGGAGTAGTGATCGACTGTGTTTTGGGTAGGAGAGCAATGATCGACTGTGTTTTGTGTAGGAGAGCAACGATCGATTGTGTTCTGTGTAGGAAAGCAGCGATCGGCTGTGTTCTATGTAGGAGAACAGCGATCGACTGTGTTCTGTGTAGGAGAGCAGCGATCGTTTAGAGGAGCAACGATCGTGTTCTGTGTAGGAGGTGTGTTGTGTTCTGTGCCCAACGATCGTTTGGGGTTGAAGACTATAAAATTTGGGTTAACAATCTGAGTATAAAATTAGGGTTTGAGGTTGTATTTATGGGATAAGGGAATAATTCGATGTATCAACTTCTTACAATTTTTTTTCCAATTGTCCAATCCAATGGTCTATAATAAAAATAAAATATTTCGCCTTTAATGACTCAGACGCTCGCTTTTTCGCCTTTCGCTTAAGCGAAAAGCGAGCGCTTTTCTCACTTTCTTCTCGTTTCACTCGCATTCACTTCGCCTGGGGTTTTCCAGGCGAGATCCTTTTGCTTCACCTCGCTTCTCGCCTTGGCGTGCTTTTCAAAACACTGATGTCGACTACTGTTGGTGGTGTCGTGGGCTTGGTGATCGTCGAAGACGTTGCCGAAGTGTGCCCGCTGTCTTTTCTGTTGTCGATGATGTATATTGTCATTGTGTTATGATCGTGTAAGTGTTTTGTGTCGCGTAGTGATCACTGTGGATTTCTAGCGGATTTTGGTGTGGTCGCCAGAGTTTGGTTATGGCGCATGTGTGAGCCATTGTTGTGTTAGGGTTTCGTTGAAGCCCTTATTGTGGAGAAGACGACTTCAGAGTTCATGGGTCGGATCGAACTTCTACGGTTGCGAGCTTACATAATATCCAAAGCCCGGCAACCTTGTTCAACCAAGGCTCAATCTGGTCTGGTCTGGTCTAGCCCAGTTCGTTGGCAGTTCAAAGCCCAATCTTCTAGGCTGAGCCTAGTTCAGCTTAGGCCCAAGGATGCTTGCTTCAGCCCAGTTCTATCCAGACCGGTTCAGTCCTGGTTCAACATCTTTAGGCCAATTCAGTACTAGTTCAGCACGATCCAGCACCTTCTAGGCCGGTGCAGGCTTTGTTCAGCACAGTTAAGGTGTGGTTCAATAGGTTCAGTTCCGGTTCAACAGCTTCACAGCCGATTCTAGTCTGGTTCTTCACGGTTTAGTACTTCTTGCCTTGTTTTTGACATTTCTCAATTCGGTTTAGCGACTGTTTGGTTTGGTTCAATCATATTTAGTCTAGTTTAGCAACAGCTGTGTGGTCCAGTTCAGCTCATTTTAGACCAGTTCAGTCCGTTATCAGGCCGGTTTAGCAATTTCCAGTTAGTTCTAAGCTCTCCTTAGACCGATTCATGTTGGTTTCTGAGCTCTTTGGACAATCTCAACGCTTCTTTATGTTTGGATCCTCCTCCATTGACTGATTCAGTCCTATTTTGGTGACTTCTTCATTGTTTACTCATTTTTGTTATTATTTGGTTGCTCATACTTTGTTTATTACTATTGTGGACCGTACTGGAGGTCGTACTAGTCTTTGTTCCTGGACTCATTGTGGTCATGGAAGACATACTACGGATTATTGATGGGATTTACATGACAACTTTCTGGTACTGTTAATCAAGTTTCCTATCAGAATGACATTTCCTCTCTGCCTGTTCCCATCTCACGGTCAGCTCCGCCTGACTCTGTGTTAGTTAACTATCATCAGAGAGGAATATGCTCAGTTCATGTCTCGGCAACAGTCTGCTCCATCTTCTTCCACTGCTATTTTTGTCTAGTCAAATATCGTTTCCACTTGTTTGTTGTCCTCCACTCGTAGTCCCTAGATCATAGACTCCGGCGCTTCTGACCACATGACTAGTTCGTCTAGTGTCTTTTCTACTTATCATTCTGTTCCTTCTCCACACAGTGTTACACTTGCTAATGATACTTCTTCTAAGGTTACTGGTTTGGTGATTATTCAATTAAGTCCGGATATCTCCTTATCCTCTATTTTATTTGTTCTTCAGTTTTCTTTTGGTTTACTTTTTATTAGTTAGATTACTCATTCTCTTAATTGTTCAGTAACTCTTTATCCCTCTTATTGTGTGTTTTATGATTTTCAGACGAAGAGGAAGATTGGTACAGGACATGAAGTCGGTGGTCTCTATTATTTTAACTTTGATCCACCTACTTTGGCTCTCTAGACCTCATCATCTCCTGTTCAGTGGCATTTTCGTCTTGGTTATCTCTCCCTCTAAAATTTGAAGCGTCAAGTTCTAAGTCTTAGTTATGTGTCGTTTGTGTCTTGTGAAGCTTGTCAACTTAGTTTGCATCACCGTGTGTCCTTTCAGGTTAGAGTCAATAATCACGTGTCTAGTCCGTTTGAGTTAAGTACATTTTGGTGTATAAGGTCCAATAAAGAATATCTCATCGAATAAATATCGTTATTTTGTGTCATTTGTGGATGATTATTCTCGTGTGATTTGGTTATTTCTAATGAAAGCTCATTTTGATTTATTTTCTATATTTAAGAGTTTTCGTAAAGAAATAAAAATTCAGTATGGTTGTCGTATTAGTATTTTACGTTCTGATAATACTCGTGAATATGAATTTGATCTTTTTTCAACTAATCTTGGTAAAATTGGCATTATTCATTAAATTTCTTGTACTTACACTTCTTAGTAGAATGGTGTCGTTGAGCGCAAGAACCGTCATCTGTTGAAAGTTACTCGTACACTGTTATTCTAGATGAATGTTTCCCATTGTTTTTGGAGTGATGATATTCTCACTGTTTGTCACTTTATTAATCGTATGTCATCTTCCGTGTTAAATAGGCAAAGTCTATATTCTGTCCTTTTCCCTGGTAAGCCTTTATTTTTCTTAACTCTTAAGGTTTTTGGGTGTCTTTTATGTTTACAACTTGAGTCCTAGGTTTGATAAACTTGACCCTCATGCTATCAAATGTGTCTATTTTGGATACTCCCGCACACAGGAGGGGTTTCGTTGTTATAGTCCTATCTTTCCTCGATACTTCACAAGTAAATTAATGTTTGATTCGGTAAAACGACTATTTAGCTCTTAAAGTTGCATCGATGACGGTATAAAATAACTCAACTTGATAGCGATGCAAATTTGTCTTTTCTTGAGTACGTCTTGACCTCCCTCGAACTTTAAAGATATCGTCCATCTTTGGAATAACTATATCATGTTTTTCACAAAAAGATGTGATATCATCAAGAAAACAACTCCAACCACTTTCCCTCATTATTTGAAGTCGTTGCTTGGATTCTTGAACTAATGTCATGACATTCACGATATCTTGATCTTTCCTTTGTAATGTCTGCGACAACTCATTTGTGATTCCCAAAATGCTTCTCATCAAATAAAGATTGAATACAAACTCAAAAGATGGTAGCAAATTCAAAAGAACATTTGTCTCCCCTCTTTGTTCTGCATTTATACCATCTTCTGAAACTATATCAAACACATCGACCACTGATGAGAACATATCAATCAAGCTGATCAAAGAATAATAATGTGAACCCCAACGTGTATCACAAGCACGTGTAAGATTAGTTTTCTGATTTAGGTCTCGCCCACTTGAAAGCTCTCAATTATCGAGTAACTCAATAACTTTAGTCGCTTGTTTCTCCCTAAAAATATCTCGCCGTTTACATGAGGCTCCAACAACATTCACAATATTATCAACCAAGTTGAAAAGAGTCGCGATTTGAATATGATTCTTTGCAACGGCCACAAGAGCTAATTGCAATTGATGCAAAAAATGATGTACATAATATGCATATTCATTCTCTTTTATTACAAGTGTCTTGAGACCATTGAACTCACCTCGCATATTACTAGCCCTATCGTAACCTTTCACGCGCAATTTTGATAAGCTCAACCCATGTCTAGCAAATAAATCTTCTACAGCTGCCTTGAGTGAAAGAGCACTAGTATTAGTAACATGTTCAAAACCTAAAAAGTGTTCAACTACATGTCCCTTCTTGTTCACAAATCACAACACAACATCCATTTACTCCTTTGTTGATATGTCACGTGATTCATCAATAAGAAAAAAAAAACGCATCACCCAGGCGGGTGACAATAGCATTACACGTTTCAACAAAAGCTGCAGCTACAATGTCTTTTTGAATTTCAGGCGAAGTCAACTTGAGATTCTCAGGAGCTTTTTTCAACACAATAGCTTTAATATCCTCATTGTGATCCGCAAGAAATCTAAGTAGCTCAAGGAAGTTTCCTTGATTACTTGAATTCTCAGATTCATTGTGACCACGAAATGCAAGGCCTTGCCTTAGAAGAAATCGAATACAATCAATGGATGCATTTAACCGGATTTTGTACTCACTTCGAGCTTGGTCTGACTGTTTGAAGAAAATAGCTTCAATACTTTGCTTAGGATTTAATAAATCTTGACATTTTCTCCAAGCTTGGTTATGAAAACTATTAACGCCTCCAACATGCATTTGAAACTTCTTTATTCTCTTCTAATTTAAAAAGTCCGAGCTAACGAAGGTTTCGCCACCCGATTGTTCTCCCATATCTGATTTAAAAAGATAACAGCACAAGCAAAATGCTGTATCTTTTGCTACACTATACTCAAGTCAGTTATCAAACTGAGAAAACCAAGTTTTGTTAAACCGTCGTAGTTTAACATCAAATCCTTTTTGTGAAAAATTATGGTCGCGAAGTTGACAAGGACCTTTTTATAGATAAGCTTTACGAATTTGGTCTCAGTCGTTAGAGGATTATAATCCATAATCTGAGGCCGTAGTCTGGGATCTGATGGAAGATCCGCCAAATTAATATCTACATGACTTTTCTTTGAAGAATCACCACCTCTGTTTGGAGAAGATGATAACTCTGACTCAGACTTTCTCTTGAAGTACTTCTCCATAACTGTTTCAAAAAATTATTCATGAAAATGAGTTTATACATGCACTTTTACAATTAATTAAACAAACTATTTTGTCAATTTTATCGCTATCATTCTAAAGAATATATTGTATTAGGAAGCAAATACAAATACAAATGTATAAAAGTATTCAATTCATAATTTTAATAAATTCAAGCAATGTCATTCAAAATATTAAAAATAGGTACGGATTGAGAGTTACCAAAAAATACTTTTCACTGTCGACTCAATAACCACAACTCAAGGTCTTCAAGGCATCCCCAATTAGTAATCCGAGCTATAACAAATCAAGAAAATAATTAGAGCAAAATGCACAAAAAAATAAATTAGGAAAAAAAGCATAAAAATTCAAATAAGGAAAAAATGCACAAAAAATCAGAAAATTACAAAGACTAATTAATTTAAATTTTTAAAAATAAAAAATTAATTTATTTTTTGTTTGTTGTGTGCACTATGAACAGATTGTGCGTGTGAGCCACTGTGAGCGTGTGTGTGTTGATCGAGAGAGAGAAAGAGTATATTTACTTTGTGTTGGTACTTGGTCGGTGGTACAGTGGTGGTCCTGCACTCCTGCTGTGTCGATGGTGGTCCTACTGTGAGAAGCAAGCACTTTACTCTGACAAAGAGTAAAGTGTTCTTTCTTTGTTCTTATTCGGCTGGGCAAGTGAGAATGAGGGAGGCAAGAGTTTTATTTTTAAATGGTGGCCCAAAAATTTTTATTTTTAAATGGTTGGGCCAAAAACTTTGTTTTTTTATAGGTGGTCCAAAAGTTTTGTTTTTAATGTTGGTCTAAAAGTTTTATTTTTTTAACGTTAGGCCAAAAGTTTTTGTAATAGGTTTGGGTAGATAGTATTGGGCTCAAATTTTTTTGTTTTAATTGTACTTAATTTTTTAATTCTTTTGGGTAAATAATGTTGATCAAATATAAATGAGGGGGGCACACATAATATATTATATAAATATATAATACATATACCTAACTAAAAAAAAAAATTGAGGGGGGCACGTGCCCACCCTGGCCCAGCCTTCTCTCCGCCCTCGGCGGCGGCGGCGGCGGCGATGGTGGCAGAGACTGTTGCAGTGGCGGTGGTAGAGGTAGTGGTAGGGCGGTTTTAAATAATATTATTTTTTTTAAGTACTTATGAGAAATAATTTCTAGAAGTACTTTTAAAAAATTTCTCCAAACACACCTTTAGGGGCCTATTTTTCCTATTAAATTTAGGGCGTTAATATTGATCGGTAGATTAATTTTAAAGTAAAATTTAAAGCGATCTCAACTGCGAATAGCAAAAGTCATTTTGTTTATCTTTTGAGATTTAAATTATAAGATACTTTATTATATATATTTTAATCATTATAAAACACTATGGGCTCATTTGGTAGGCGTATTACGAGGGGATTAAATATTGGATTGCACTATTTTTTATTTAATCGGGCCTAGTACTTTGTTTTGTAAGCAAATTTGATGCTGTATTAATTTCAAAAATGTATACTTATCGTATATTTTTTATACGTAGACCTGTATTATAGAGATTTTTTAATACCATCAAAAGACATGGTATTATAATCCAACTCAAACGTATTATTCTATATATTTACTTTTATAACCCCCAAGTGATAAAATCAAGTTGTCATCAATGTAACAAACACTGATTGAGGGTATTTTTATTAATTCAACATTAATACGATGAAATAATTTTTTAACCAAACAATCGATTATCCAACGCTTATATTGTGTATTGTCAAACACTAGATAAAATTACGTATTATTCTAATACTATATTTAATCTTGTCTTTAATATATTTGTATTGTATTAGATTGTATTACTTTATCTAATCCATCTTTTTTTAATACAGCAACCAAACGAGCCCTATATAGTGAAAATAAAATATTGGGGTTTACAAGTTCATACCCTTGGGAAGATCAATGCAACAAGTTTCATCAGTACCTTTGGGATAGAAAATCCAAGTCCAATTTTTCTGTTGAAGTCCCTCAATTTTCATTACTGGGGAAATAAAAACTTCAACCAACACCTTTCGTAGAAAAATGTAGTAATATACTATTGGATAGTTATAGAAAGGGGTGAACATACTTGGTTCTCTCGCTGCTTGCTTGAGGAGCGGCATATTGGAAGAAAATAAGGATTCAATCCAACCCATAGGTTCTCCCTACAACTACCTTGCTGCAAATGGAAGACAAGTCCCCCTTATGGGTTGCAAGTTGCAATAGCTGCCACACATAACCCAACAGAAAAGATTTCAAAGCCCCTCTGGTAGATAAGCAGCAGAACGTGCCATCACCTACAACCCTTGTCTCTCATGGGGACTTAAACGAACAAGAATAATTCTCTTCATAGCTTACTGGAAGATCAAGTTCCTTATGTAATCACAAAGATGATAGACAGGTGTCGGGTGACAAATCATCTTTTTAATTATAAACTGCACCTCTAGGTTCCGGTCTCCAATAATCCTAAGATTCTTCCATGGCTTTTCTGCATGGCGCCCCCTCAAATATTGGATTTTTTACCATTTCATCAAGCGATGTCCCTTCTGAATGTGCGTGTATCTATGTGCATGTGTTTGCACGTGTGTATCTAAGACTATTAATTCATTGATTAGGTTTTTTCATGTTTACACACTCTTCATACCTTATAGTAGGCAAAGTATTATGTTTGCTCTTGTTATTTTTGGTGTTTTTCCCCTTCTGTTTTTACACATTCTGTGAATGATACCTTTCGTTTGGGCATGATTGTGTGCATTATGTACTCCACAGAGATGAGAACTTATTTTCCTTGTGTAAGTAAAAATAATCCTAAAATATATTCATTGAAAATAATTTCTCGTAAATTATTAGGCCTGACTTTATTCTTCAAAGCATCATGGAGTTTTGTTAATTGCAGCATGAAACACTACGACTTGATGGAAATTTCCATTTTTAGACATCTAAATGCCCGTTAAAGTGTCTTGGACCTTCAATGATATTAGCAAGCCCAGTGTTGAACATTTTTACTAAAGTGATGCTTTAATTCACATGGGACCAGTATAGTGATCATGGGGGAATTCATTGATTCTCGTTGTCTACTCTTGATTTAAACTATGACATTACGAATGATCCTCCTCTTATAATTTCGGAGGACAATATAAGGATTGTGAGAAAAGTCATCACCTATGGTCTCTCTCTCTCTCATCTCCCTGTGCATGTATCTGTGTGGAGGCATCTTTCATGTAGACTACTTTCCCTGTGCTTTCAAATGCTACATAAGTGCAACCTGGGCAAATATATTTCCATAAGAATAGCATGCCCTTTTTACCATCATATTATTTTCTTACTTCTGTTTTAGTTTTAACTTGGTAGAGCTGAAGTGATGCATTCGACAATTCATTAGTCATGGTTATCAGAACAGTGGAATATCTCGAAACTATTTTTCTGTAACATATAAAGATCGTTCAGTGAGTTAATATCCAAAACTTTATGTAACTTAAAAGTCCATCAGTGCAATTGAAAAGTAAAAGAACATAAAAACATGTAGGCAGGCCTTGCATGGTTGTGCACAAGGTATTTTGATCTGACTCCTTCATTTAATTCCTTTTTATGTGATATTTTCCTCAACTTGTGCACAGGTTCACATGTGACATTGGAGTCCTTGCTGAAGGATAAAGGACTCAAAACAACAATCAAAGATCTCATCCGCGGGAGTGGAAGGTCATATCCTCAAGAATTTGAAGTGCAAATGAATCAAGAGAAAGCAGATGGTGTTCCAGAGAAGCAGCAGGAGGTCACCACCGTTGGGGAGGAAAAGGTGTCACTAGCAACCCAGATAAATGACATTTCTAAAAGGGAAATGGTAGCTGTCCTCTGAGGTAGTAAATGCTTTCTGCATTGGTTATATGATAGCGGAAGCTATCAAACTTGAAAAAATTGAACCATGGGTTTTATATTCGCAACTACTGTTAATAGTCATCATATTGCTCTGAGCTCTGTTACTTTCTGTCATATTTGTAATCTAATAAAGGCATGGCCTATTCTCTTACTGAAAAAACAAATAAAGCATAATACCTGTTGACTTTTTTAAATGATTGTGTCCATATATTAGCATTACCTCGTTATTCCACGACACGATACCATCACACCCTTGCGCATCACCTCATGCCTTTTGTGAGACATGAGTGAGCATTTTTGCTAGTCAATTTAAGTGGTTATTACTTTGAATAGTACCAATTGTAAGGAACAAAATTGAAAACTTCTTGGAGTAAAGCAACAAAATTGGAAGGAAGGGGACAAAAGAGAAATAATATATAAATCAGGGACCAATACTGTATTTTGCCCAAAAAAAAATTGGGAAAAAAATAGAAAGAAAGTGAAAATCAACACAAATACTATAAGGTTAAAAAGTAGAATGGCAACAAGCAGGTGGTTGGTTTATATGTACTGTAGTCAGGTGTGGCAAAGTGCAGGAGGAATTCTAAATAATATCTGCACCATTTCCATTAACCTCAGCCCCATCGGCATAAATCAGACCACATAAAAATCATATCCAAATCAGGCACCATTTAATCTTTGGCATTATTTAGTAAAATGTCTGTATTTAGGTTCAAACTCAATAACAAAAAAAAAAGGTTCAAACTCACAACGTCAAGGTTATTAAGTTGATTTTGTTGGACCAAAACAGGTTTTTGGTCGACTTTGAGCCAAAATTAATATAGGACCCAATTTTTATTTTGAATAAACTTTTGTGGGTTCATATTCTACTCTGTGAGGAGTATAATGTAGTATATTCACTTGCTCAAATCGAGTAAGAAATGAATGAGAAAATAGGCTCCAAATTGACCCTCTTGGAAAGGTGAAAATAAAGGAAGTGCAATGTGGGATGTGACACCAATCCCACATTGGTTAAGGAATAAGCTTAATATGGACATATATAGTCCAAGTTTGTTCCATGGGTTGGGCCCCAAGGGGTACCACAGTTTTGTGAGCGGAGCGAGCGCCTACATGCCGTTGGTTTGACCACACGCGCACCGCCCGCCCGCCTCGCCACGACCCGGGTCGGACTTGTCCTATCTTTTTGGAGAAAATTCATTTAAATAAATGAATTAATTAAACGGTTTGGCTTCCTTCCAAACCGAAAGGTTGTGTCTGTTTATACAAGAACAGCTAATTCAAAGGTGTCTACTGGCTGTTAAAGGTTGTGTCCTTAGTATTTCTGGGTTATGTCCTTTAGTATGGTGACTGTCTGGAAAGTCACCAATGCGTCTATAAATACCCAGGT
Organism: Ilex asprella; assembly: GCA_023539305.1. Lineage (NCBI taxonomy): Eukaryota > Viridiplantae > Streptophyta > Magnoliopsida > Aquifoliales > Aquifoliaceae > Ilex > Ilex asprella. Next base: position 14,598,513 of record CM042200.1, read on the forward strand.
TCATTCACACATTTCATACATACACAACAGAATAAATTCGGTCAGGCATTAAGGCAGACAGTGTGTGCATTACAGTTACATCAAACAGTGACTTCGTTCAAAACAGTGACACTAAACTGTTACAGTTACACCAAACAGTGACTTTATTTTTGTGTATGTTTTAAACAGTGACACCATACAGAAACGTTAAAACAGTAATTGTAAAACAGTGACACAAAACATTTACACCGAATCTGTTTCACAACTTGCTTTGAAATTTGTTACTGTTTTCATATTTTGAATAGTTTGTAATCTTTGTTGATCAGAAATGGATACAAATAATAATAATGTTCATGTTACTACAAATCATGTGGTGCCTATCTCTGTACCTACTCATGTGTCTCATGGAGAGAAACCCGAAAAGTTCAACGGGAATGACTTCAAGAGATGGTAACAGAAAATGTTGTTTTATCTCACTACGTTGAACCTTACAAGGTTTCTTCGTGAGGATGCTCCTGTTTGTAGTGAGAATGAGGCTGACCGCCAAGTTGTTGCTGCGGTGGATGCATGGAAGCACTCTGATTTTCTATGCAAAAACTATATCCTCAATGGATTGGATAACACATTATATAATGTGTATAGTCCAATCAAGACGGCTAGAGAGCTGTGGGAATCCTTGGATAGAAAATACAAAACGGAGGATGCCGAAATGAAGAAATTCGTTGTGGGCAGATTCCTTGACTACAAAATGGTGGATTCCAAGACTATCATAAGTCAAGTTCAAGATCTTCAAGTGATCCTACATAAGATTCATACCGAAGGGATGTTGCTTAATGAATCTTTTCAAGTGGCAGCAATTATTGAGAAATTACCGCCAAATTGGAAGGATTTCAAAAATTATTTAAAGCACAAACGCAAAGAAATGAAGCTTGAAGACTTGATCGTGAGATTGAGGATTGAAGAAGACAATAGAGTCTCCGAAAAGAAAGTGGGTAATCATTCTATGGAGTCAAAAGCACATGTGATTGAAGATGGTTATAAAACCAACAAGAAAAAGAAGTATGTTGGTCAACAAGGGACCAAGGGTGGTGATTCCAAAAAGTTCAAAGGCAACTGCTTTGTGTGCAATAAACCGGGACATCGTGCAAAGGATTGTCAAAATCGTAAAGCACAAGTGAACCACAAGAAGAAGGCTGCCCAAGCCAATATAACCGAGGTAGAAAAACTTTCTGAAAATATTTCTAACATAAGTTTTTCTGTTGTAGTATCCGAAGTCAACTTGGTGGAAAATACCAAGGAATGGTGGGTGGACACCGGGGCCACTAGACACATATGTTCGGATAAGAAGATGTTCTCTTCATATGAAGCAATTAATGATGGAGAACAACTCTTCATGAAAAATTCCTCCACTTCCAAAATTGAAGGCAAAGGAAAGGTTATATTGAAGATGACTTCCGGGAAAGAACTTACTCTCAATGATGTGTTACATGTTCCAGAAATTTGAAAGAATCTTGTGTCTGGATCGTTATTGAGTAAGAAGGGTTTTAGGTTGGTTTTTGAGTCCGACAAATTTGTACTCACCAAGAGTGGGATTTATGTAGGAAAGGGATATATGAGCGATGGGCTCTTTAAGATGAATGTAATGACCATTGTATCTAATTTTAATAATAAAAACACATCTTCTGCTTATATGCTTAAGTCTTCAAATGTATGGCATGGTAGATTGGGACATGTTAATTTTGAAACTTTGCGTAAATTAATGAATTTAGAATTGTTGCCTAAATTCAACATTGATGCAAATCATAAATGTGAAATATGTGTTGAATCAAAATTAACTAGATCATCATTTCATAACTTTGAAAGAAGTACTGAACCTCTAGAGTTAATTCATAGTGATACATGTGATTTGAAATATGTTCAAACTAGAGATGGAAAGAAATATTTTGTTACATTTATTGATGATTGCACAAGATATTGTTATGTATATTTACTAAGGAGTAAAGATGAAGCATTGAAAAAATTTATGCATTATAAGAATGAAGTTGAGAATCAACTTGGCAAAAAGATTAAGGCAATAAAGAGTGATCGAGGTGATGAATATGATGCCCCTTTTGATCGGTTCTGTCAAGAACATGGTATTATTCACCAAACTTCTGCGCCTTATACACCCCAGCAAAATGGAGTTGCTGAACGAAAAAATAGAACATTGAAAGAAATAATGAATGCCATGTTGATTAGTTCAGGATTACCTCAGAACTTGTGGGGGGAGCTTTGCTTTCAGCAAATTATATTTTAAATAAATTACCCCACAAGAAGTTAGACAAAACCCCTTATGAATTATGGAAAGGTCGGAGTCTTTCCTACAAATATTTAAAAGTGTGGGGGTGTTTGGCTAAAGTGATGGTTCCTATTCCCAAAATGATTAAAGTAGGACCTAAGACCATTGATTGTATATTTATTGGTTATGCAATAAATAGTAGTGCATATCGTTTTCTAGTGCATAAATATGATATTCCTGATATACATGTCAATACAATTATTGAGTCAACAAATGCATCATTTTTTAAAAATGTCTTTCCTTGTAAAAATGCATATGATGGGAGTTCTCTTAAAAGAACTCATGATACTGCGACTAATGATATAGACCATGAGTCTATAAATAATGAAAGTGAAGAGGCACTTAGACGCAGTAAGAGGGTTAGGACTTTCAAGTCCTATGGTCCAGATTTTCTAATATACTTGCTAGAAAATGAGCCTCAAAGCTTCAATGAAGCAATGTCCACTCTTGAAGCACCTATGTGGAAAGAAGCTGTAAACAGTGAAATTGAATCCATCATGTAAAATCACACCTGGGAATTGGTTGATCTTCCACCAGGGAGTAAACCATTGGGGTGTAAATGGATTTTCAAAAGGAAAATAAAAACTGATGGATCAATTGATAAATACAAGGCTAGACTTGTAGCTAAAGGCTATAAACAAAAGGAAGGTCTTGATTACTTTGATACATATTCTCCTGTTACGAGAATAACATCTATTCGTATGCTCATAGCTATTGCAGCATTGCATAATCTTGAGATACACCAAATGGATGTGAAAACAGCTTTCCTAAATGGTAACTTAAATGAGGAAATTTATATGGAGCAACCCGAAGGGTTTGTTTCTTTGGGACAAGAGAAGAAGGTGTGTAAACTTGTAAAATCACTTTATGGTTTAAAGCAAGCACCAAAACAATGGCATGAGAAATTTGACAAGGTAATGATGTCAAATGGTTTCACAATTAATGAATGTGATAAATGTGTCTATGTTAAAGACACAAATAATGGATATGTCATTGTTTGTCTATATGTGGATGATATGCTTATTTTAGGTAGTAATAATAATATTATTACAACTACCAAGAAAATGTTGTCCAGTAAATTTGATATGAAAGATTTGGGTGTTGCAGATGTTATACTAGGAATTAAAATTTCTAGAATATCTGGTGGACTTGTATTATCTCAATCACATTATATTGAGAAAATACTTGAGAAGTTCGACAAAGATGAAAGCAGCGTTGCTAGAACACCAGTTGATATAAATCTTCATTTGTCTAAAAATACTGGTCAAAGCACATCACAATTGGAATACTCTCGAATCATTGGCAGTCTAATGTATGTCATGAACTGCATTAGACTGGATATAGCATACTCAGTTAGTAAAATTGAGTAGATATACGAGTAACCCGGGAGTAGACCATTGGAAGGCAATTATCAGGGTTCTTAGATACCTAAGATATACCCTGAATTATGGATTGCACTATACAAGATATCCAGCTGTACTTGAAGGGTATAGTGATGCTAACTGGATATCTGATATGAAAGATACAAAATCCACAAGTGGATATGTTTTTACACTTGGTGGTGCAGCTGTATCTTGGAAATCCTCAAAGCAAACGTGTATTGCTAGATCCACAGTAGAATCTGAATTTATTGCTTTAGATAAAGCAGGAGAAGAAGCTGAGTGACTTCGCCAGTTTCTAGAGGATATTCCAATATGGCCTAAACCTGTGCCAGTAATTTGTATACATTGTGATAGCCAATCTGCAATTGGTAGGGCACAGAGTGACATGTATAATGGTAAGTCTAGACATATACGTCGTAGACATAATACCGTTAGGCAATTGCTCTCAAATGAGATTATTTC
>CM042200.1:14617673-14631859 GCA_023539305.1 Ilex asprella
AAAAATAAAAAATAAAAAATATTATTAATATTAAAAATAAAAAGGCCTTATATATCGTTTCCGTTTTAGGCTCCAAATGTCTGAGGCCACCCTGCTTATCCGCCAAGTATATCCCCACGTATCTGACAACAAAAAAATTCTTGTTCATTGTTTAGGATATCTGTACAGGTGTCGGACACTTGTTCAGCTTTGTCTCACGCGTATCCGTATCGGATACGTGTCCGATACCATCACGTCGAGTTCATGCTTCCTAGGAGACCATCATGAAACACTACCCCAACCACCACCACCACCACCACCACCACCACCACCACCACCACCACCATAATGATGTACAAACTAAGTGCAGAATCCTGTATATATAGTCAAATAAGAGTGCAATTGACCAAAATACTCTTCTGATTTGGGTAAGACATAAAAACCATAGTAAGGGTAAAATAAATAAAAAACTAAAAATCCTAATAACTTGGCTATAACTGCAACACTCTCCTCAAGATAGGCCTAAAAATGTCAATCAAGCCAAACTTGACAATGGAGTCCCGGAGAATGGATAGAGTGCCAAGTTTAGTGAAGAAATCCGCAACCTGATCACTAGTCCTCACAAACGATGGGGTAACAATGCCGTAGTTGACCTTCTCCCGAAGAAATTGAACATCGATCTCTATAGTCTTCGTCCTCTCGTGTAGTACAAAGTTAAAAACGAGCTGAATATCAGATCGATTATTACAATATAATGTAGATGGAGGAGTCACTGAAAATCCCAACTCGCCAATAATAGACCGTAGCTAGATAATCTCACATGTGCTAAGGGTCGGTGCCCATACTCTGTCTCTACTGATGAACGGGAGACAACTGCCTGCTTTATGCTCTTTTAAGATATAAGATGAGTCCCTCGAAAAGCATAGAAGCCCATAGTAGATTGACTGTCACAATTTTTTCATAATCTGAATCTGAATAAATGACTAGAGAATTGGTCTGTGACCCCGATGCATATAACAACTCAGTCCAAGGCAAGACTTAAAGTACCAAAGAATATGATATACTATATCGAGATGAGACTGACACGACTTGTGCATGAACTGACTAACTTGACTGATGATAAATGAAATGTCTGGCCTAGTGTTGGCTAGGTAGATAAGCTTACCTACTAACCTTTGATAAATAGTCGGATCTTTTAACTCCTCACCTTCAACAGTATGCTTCAGATTTGGAATCATAAGTGATGAAGCCGTTTTGCACCCCAGTATCCAAGAGAAGATCCAGAATGGATTTCCTCTGGGAGAGGATAATATTCTTGCTAGGGCAACCTTAATCCCAATAAAGTACCGTAAAAATTCAAGGTCCTTTACATCGGAGGCCTTCCCAAGGTCAACCTTGACCTGTGCAATTCTAGAAATATCATCCCTACTAATAATAATATCATCCACATATACCAAGAGAATGACACACTGCCCAGTAGTATTCCGTTGAGTGAAGCATGTATGATCAGAATGACATCTAGTGAAGCTGAAACGTACAACCACACCACTAAACCAAGAGAACTAGGCTTGTGGTGATTGTTTTAGTCCATAAAAAGACTTACGCAGTCAATACACCTTCCCAGCATACTCCCTCTCACCACAAAAGTCAGATGGTACATCCATATAAATAGTCTTGTCCAGGTTATCGTAAAAAAACGTATTCTTCACATTGAACTAATAAAAGGGCCAAGAATACGAGACATCTAGAGAGATAATCAAACGAACCATAGCCAACTTTGCTGGCGGGGGAAAGGTAGCTCCAAAATCGCGACTTGGAACCTGAGTAAAGTTCTTCGCCACAAGCCTAGTCTTCTAACGATCAATAATACCATCAGCAAGAAACTTCAGGGTGTAAACTCAGTAACAGCCAAGAGGTTTCACCCCTGAAAGTAAAGAAATAAGATCCTGTGTATAGTTACGCTAAAGTGCGTCCCTCTTTGTCAGCATAGTAAGGACCCACTAAGGCTCTCGCATAGTCTACAGAGCGAGGAACTGACATACTTTAAGCCTGAAATATAGGAGACAATTCAGCATAAGAAACATAACAAGAGATCGAATATATAGCCTTGGTGGCCCAACCATAATGACCAACTGGCCGACGGTCACGACGTGGATAACGACGCCCTAAATCATCATCATCCATGGACAGAGTCTCATTAGATAAATCACTTGGTGGAAAAACCTTAACACTTGCAATCTCATTAGTCTTAACACCTGCAGTCTCATCAGCGTTAACAACAGGCTCAATAGTATGCTCAACTAATTGAAAAAATATTACCTGCATCTCCTCAAGTAGAGGGGACATTAGTAGGCGAATGAGAGCGAGGACGACAGACATAATCCTGTAAAGAAGGAGAGACTAGGATATCATGTGTAACTGACGACTTCGTAGTGATAGTGACTAGTGGCTCCGAAGGTAAGGAAAAATTAAAAGGAATATCTTCAACTAGTGATGCAGACATGGGACTAGAAGTAGAAAACTAAGGTACATGCTCAAGAAAAGTAGCATCTAGATTGTGATCATAACACTGATAGCCCTTAAATTGTTGACAGGAGCCCACAAAGACCCAACAAATAGCCATATCATCAAGTTTACGGCTAGTAGGAGACCGATCATGAACAAAACATGCACAACTAAAGACCTGAGGAGGGACCAGAAAAAGTATCCACTCAGAAAATAAGATTTGTAAGGGAGCCCTATGCTGAATAATACGACTCGGTGTATGATTAGACAGAAAGGTAGAAATCAAAGCTGCAAAATGCCAATAAGACTTAGGCATCCCTAGACCTCTAATCATATAGCATACCATCCCTATTAGACTCATATTTTTTCTTTCAGTAACTCCATTTTGCTCAGGAATATATGAGCATGTGAGCTGCCGAAGGATACCCTAGGAAGAAAGGTGAGACTCTAAGGCATTTAACACATATTTTTTGTCATTATTTGAACAAAGAGCTCGAACAATGACATTGAATTGTGTCTTAATTATCTGTAGAAACTGAGTGATAACATGGAGTATATCTGACTTCCTATGCAAAAATTATACCTAAGTATAGCGGGTATAGTCATCTATAAAAATCACATAATATCAGACACTTGACAGAGTAGTAACTGGTGAGGGTCCTCAAATATCAGAGTGTATTAGATCAAATGACCTCAGAGACCGGTGCATGCGAGGAATATAATTGGTCCGAATATGTTTAGATAGTGAACAAATAACACAGTCAAGTCTACTATTAGGAGTAACATTACTCAAATCAAGAAATAACATAGATAAATATTTAAAATTTGTATGCCCAAAACGGTCATGCCACAACTAAACAGTTTGTGGCAAAAAAACATGACGACAAGTACTAGATAAATATTAGCATGCAAGCTAAGAACAAATAAAGATAAAACATGTGTAGGTGGCAGAGGAACTAGAGATGGGATCGCCTAGATAGTACAACCCATCTCTCTTATGTCCGTTGATAATAATCCTCCTGGTACTCAGGTCCTACAAATAAAGAGTCATATAAGAACGTTACTGCACAACGAAAATTTCTGGCTAATTGGTGTACAAATAATAGATTCATGATCAACTTTGGCGCATGAAAAACATAATGTAATGTAAGACCATCTGGAAGGCGAATTGTACTCCTACTAATAATGGTGGCGGTGACGACAATGGTTAATTTTAAAATTTTAGTGGGTGGTGGTGGTGGATGGAGTTGATGGAGCATAATTTTGAGAAAACTTGATTAACTTATGTCTAGGTTTGTGTGGTGGAAAAAGGAATGAATGAAAAAGAGTAGATAAAAAATCGAAGGGAAAATGAGTTTTTCATGTGTTTGGTCACAAAAGGGAAAAAAAGAGGAAAAAAAAACATATGGAAAAGTGTTCCATCTCGCCCACCGTTTTTTATCCTCTTGAATTTGTGTAGAAAACATGAAGGAAAGTTATGTGGGTGGAGTACATTAATTCTATACGCTGTTTTCATTTACAAGCAGTCCATCCCTTCTCTCTTTCCACATCTTCACAACTCTCAAGGGATCTAGAGAACCCATAAGGATGGTGTGAGAGAAGGCAAGTGAGGTGGTCTAGTGGTATGCTAGGTAGTTTACTGCCTTTACCTAACTGCAGGGGAAGAATTTTGAAGCAGTCCTTTCCTACAATTGATGACTGCTTCAATCAACAATGGGTTTGATAAAATTTATAAAATGCTTAAGAAAATACAAATTCAAAGACTTGAAAAACGCTAGAATTGGCATGCCATCAAGACAAAGTTAGATTATCAAAGCGATAGGGTTTGCAGAAAAAAGAAGAGAAAATAAGAGACGAGAGAATTATCAAAAGAAAGTAGTATATTAGGGTTACCAAGTTATATCCCAATTTATATATAAACCTAGGAAGCACGGATACTCCTTAGGAGATCGACGTGGCAGTGTTGGACACGTATCCGATACTTTCACAAGTGTCCTGAATAGTGAAGAATGGATGGATATGGCTCAGATACGAGGTGATACGGAGGGATACGACCACAACCATGAATTTGAAACAAAAAAAAAAAAGAGGGGGAAGAAGACGATGTACCTGATCAGCCACAGCCACAGCCACAACCACAGATCTCCACTTCGAGCAGGCATGTCATCTTTATCTTCAGGTCTCTCTTCGACCTCCTTCTCTTTCTCGCTTGCTTGCACGCCGCCTTGCTCTGCGGCGATTTCATTTGGCCGTCTGGCTTAGCCCTAGTTGCTGAAAAGCAAGGGCTGCCTTTCTCTTTTTATTTTGTTTTGCTTGTTTTAATTTACATTTCAACCCCTATTATTTTCTTTTATTTTTTGCTTTGCTCTAGTTGCTAAAATAATTTACAAATAACTCTTGGACTTCTTATATTTTTTGTTAAATTACAATCATACCTTATTAGTTGTCGCCCACTTCCCATTTTGGTTTAGCCTACTGTCCATAACATATTAGTCCACTAATCAAATTTAATATTAACTCATTTGTCCAATTATAAAATATTAATTAATTACTCAATTTTATTATTAATGTTATTATATATATACAAGTATATTATATTATTTTAATTAGCCGTATCCTTGTCGTACTCGTGTCCTATATTTTAGAATTTTGTCGCATCTCCGTGTCCGTATTGTATCGGATACGACACCCGTGTCCGTATCCGTGCTTCCTAGATATAAACATAAAGTACCAAAATTACCCTTAAGCTAGAAATACAACTTAATATAACATAATACCTCCCCTCAAGTTTATCCATAGATATCTCTCATTTCCACCTTGCAAATGATAGGATAATTTTTTTTTGCTATTAAACCTCTTTGTGAAAATATCGGCTAATTGATTTTCTGATTTCAAAAAGAGCATGCAAATCAAATGCTTGTTCAACTTCTCTTTGATGAAGTGTCGATCAATTTCAACGTGCAATGTTGATAGCTACCTTATTCTCTTAGTATAGTCTTATAGGCTCATCATCATGAATCCCAAGCTAACCCAGTAAAATTTGGAGCCACATAAGTTCACAAACTCCATGAGTCATTGCTTTGTTGCACTAGACCTTACGATCACTGCATGTTTTTTTACTTCGCCACGTGATAATATTTCCTCCTATTAAGGTGTAGTAGTCTGAAGTAGATCTTCTATTATCTATTGAACCTGTCCGGTCTACATGAGTGAATGCTTTCAATTTCAAGGGACTATTATTAAAGAAGAAGATTCCTTTCCTATGAGCTGGCTTTAGATACCTTACAATACGATAAACAACTTCAAGATGAGGGGTCCGAGTATCATGCATAAATTGACTTACAACCTTTAGTCCATAAGCAATATCTGACTGAGTATAAGAAATATATCAACCTCCTCCCTAAGCTCTAGTACCTCCCTTATTCACAACATCACTACCCAGTCGATGGTTGACTTCAATAGGAGAGTTTGTGGGTCTACACCCCAATATACCTATTTCTTCAAGTAAGTCAATAACATATTTTCTCTAGGAGATAAGAATGTCTTTATCCGATCTTGCAACCTCAATCAAGTCGTTAATTTCAAACTCCTTAAGCTAGTTAAGCTTCCGGTTGGTGATTTCATGCACATTATTCTCAGTTATCGCTATATCATCCATATAGTCAATGAGAACCGTTATCTTGTTATCTACCTATCTGATGAACATAGTATGATCAACATGACTCTATTTATATTCAAATTTCATCATGGTTTTGAGAAACCTATGTTAGACTAAGCTCTGAGTGATTACTTCAACCTATAAAGTGATTTCTTCAACTTACACACCTTCCTTTCAATTACTTGAAATGAAAAATGGGTGAAATCTCCATATATACCTCTTCTTCCAAGTCTCAAGGGAGAAAGACATTCTTCATATCTAACTGTTGTAGACTCTACCCCGAATTAATTGCACAGGAGATAAGGGCACGTATGTAATTCATCTTTTCCACGGAGCAAAGGTTGCTTGATGGTCCATGCCATACGTCTAAGTGAATCCCTTAGTGACCAGCCGTGCCTTAGATCTCTCAACTATCCCATCAACTTGTTGTTTGACAGTGAATACCCATTTGCACCCAATTACCCTTTTCCCAATAGGAAGTGGAATTAATTCCCATTGGTCATTCTTTTTTAGGACTCTTATTTTCTCTATTGTAGCTTCTCTTAACTTTGGATTAGTGAGAGATTCCTACCAATCCTGAAGAATGGATATAGAAGAGAATTGGGAAACAAAGGTATGATATGATGGAGACAAAGAATCATAAGAGACAAAGTTATAGATGGGGTGTTGAGTACAAGTTTGAATGCCCTTTCTAACTACAATACGAAATTCAAAATCATCAACAATTGGATTATCAATAACAGGGGTGACAACATGAAGCTCATTACCTAGTAAGTCAATAGGAGATGCTAAAACTGTAGTAAGGGAATCCAATTGACTCAAAGGTATATGGGTGGTCTGTATCTTTTGATGCCAAGAATAAGTATTTAGAGTATTAGATGGCTCATTGATACCCCCAATCTGTTGCTCCCCCTTATTGGTATCCCACTGAAAAGACAATTGAAGAGGGGGCTCATGACATACCACTGTCCTTAGTAATAGTGTTTTTCCCTTGAAGAGATGGTTGAGAAGGAGAAAAAAAGAACTTAAACTCATGAAATGTAATATCCATGCTAACGTACATTTTCTAAAGCTATGGATGGTAGCACTTATACCCTTTTTAGGTGGGTGAATAACCAACAAAAATACACTGCAAATATAGGTGGGCATCGACTCCGACAGAATTGGAAGACACCAATCCAACCTCTGACTTGACTTCAGTCGGAATGAGTTTTCCCCATCGACTCTGCAACACATTGTCTCCGCTTCTGCTAACCGGAGTCAAAGCAGAGTCAGAATAGAATTTTGAAAATTAACACAATCCAAAAAAAATAAAAATTACCAGATTTATGTACAGAAATTTTACTATATATATATATATATAGAGAGAGAGAGAGAGCTTCGTCGAAGATGAGAGATTGTCGGAGATGCTTCATTGAGATCTGAGATACTAGATTTGAGATTTGAGATCTGAGGATTTGCGTGCCATCGTAGGAGTGAGATCCATTGTCGATTGAGAGGGAGAAGGGGAGAGATGGAGCCAGGAGGAGCTGGGTTGTTCGTTACTTCTGTCAAAATGGATTGAATGACCCTCTGTAAGGATTTTCTCTTATTATATAGGCACAAATGTGCAATATACGAGGCTAGAATCAAACCTAAATTACAACTATTAAATTTGTCTGTACAAAAGGAAACTATGTCTATATATAGATTCTAACTAAATAAGGAAATATATATGTACAACTGGTGAGAACTAGATAAGGAAACATGGAGCATTTCATGGTGACATCCCCCCTCAAATTGATGCTGGTCGGTCAAGAAATATCAATTTGCCCACAAGAAACTGATGATGTTGTCGTGTTATGGCCTTTGTAAACACATCTACAATCTAGAGCTCAGTAGAAATATGAGGAAGAGAAATGATACGAGTGTCCAATACTTCCCGAATGGAATGACAGTCCACCTCAATGTGTTTGGTACGCTCATGAAAGACGGGATTGAAAGCAATCTGAATGACACTAGTGTTGTCAGCATGTAGAGGAGTAGGATCAGACTGAACACAACCAATCTCAGCAAGGAGACCACGAAGCCAAAGAATCTCATAACAAGCAGCAGACATTGCAGGGTATTCAGACTTAGTAGAAGATTTGGAAATGCAATCTTGTTTCTTACTCTTCCAAGATATCAAAGAGTTACCAAGAAACATGCACCAACCTGTAACAGATTGTCGCGTATCAGGACATCTTGCCCAATCTACATCACTGTAAGCCACAAGCTGAAGAGGAGTCCCAGTAGGGAAGAATAGGCCACGACTAGGAGAACCTCGAAGATATCGAATGATATGACGAACGACAGCTAAGTGTAGATGACGTGGAGCCTGCATGAACTGACTAACCTGCTGGACTGCAAAGGAAATATCAGGTCAAGTAATGGTTTAGTAGTTTAGGCTCCCCACTAATTGTCGATACATAGTAGGGTTGGAAAGGAGATCATCATCTTCCCGACGATACTTCATGTTCACTTCCATAGGAGTATCCACAGAAGAAGTATCCTGAAGACCAGCCAATGCAATCAGATCCGGAGTATATGTATGCTGACTCAAAAAAATGCCAGAGGAATTAGTATTAAGAAGTATGTAAGAGGACCAAGGTCCTTCATATGAAATGAGGCTTGAAGATGCTGCTGCAGTCGGGTGATCAAGCTAGAGTTTGTTCCAGTAATAACAATATCAACATAAACCAGAATAAGGACAATGCCAAGAGATGTCTTGCAGAAAAATAAAGAAGAATCATATGCACTCTGTTGAAACGAAAATTGGAGCAAAGTGGAGCAAAATTTATCAAACTAGGCCCGGGGAGCTTGTTTCAGCCCATACAATGATCGCTTCAACTTACAGATATCCAATGAAGAAGAGGATGTCAAACCAGGTAGAATGGTCATGTATATCTCTTTTTTGAGATCACCATGAAGAAAGATATTTTTGACATCCATCTGATGAAGAGGCCAACCTTGGGATGCAGCCACAGATAGGACAGTTCGCACCATAGTCATATTGGCAACTAGAGCAAAAGTCTCATCATAGTCCACCCCATATTCTTGCGCCTATTGCCAAGTGCAACCAACCGGGCCTTATACCGATCCACAGTTCCATCAGAACGCAGCTTGATAGAATAAACCCATTTGCAACCAATAGCTTTCGCCTGAGGAGGACAGGGGACAACATCCCATGTATGATTATTTTGAAGAGCCCGAAGTTCCTCGGCCATCGCCGCACGCCAACAGTTATGTTTAGTTGCCTCAGAATAACCTGACGGAATGGGAATAGAAGACAAAGTAACATGAAGAGAGGTATGAGAGAAACCATACTGGTCTAGCGGAAGAGTCACTCTGGTCGAGCGGCGAAGAACTGGGATAGTATTTGTATCACCTGTATAAGATTCAGTCTGAATAGGCTCAGATGGCAGACCAGGCTCATGAAGGGGTAAAGTAGGTCGCCGTCTTTCATATACAAGTCTAGATTTGAATCGGTAAATAGAAAGAGTCAAGTCATCAAAATGAGGCAAAACATGCATCTCAGGCAAAGAGTCATCATGAGAAGGATAGAATGACTGATTTTCAAAGAACACAACATGACGGGAAATAAGAAATCGTTTAGAGCATGGATCATAGCAAACATAGCCTTTGTGTGAAGTACTATAACCCATAAATGCGCATCTAACAGATTGAACAGATAACTTATGTCGTTCGTGAGAAGACAAATGAACAAAAAAAACACCACCAAAAGTATGCATGTCAAGGTATCTAGGATGCTGATGATAAAGACAAAAGTAAAGTATCTAGGATGCTGATGGCTCAGATGGCGGACCAGGCTCATGAAGGGGTAAAGTAGGTCGCCGTCTTTCATATACCAGTCTAGATTTGAATTGGTCAATAGAAAGAGTTAAGTCATCAAAATGAGGCAAAACATGCGTCTCAGACAAAGAGTCATCATGAGAAGGATAGAATGACTGATTTTCAAAGAACATAACATGACGGAAAATACGAAATCGGTTAGAGCATGGATCATAGCAAACATAGCCTTTGTGGGAAGTACTATAACCAATAAATGCACATCTAACAGATTGAGTAGATAACTTATGTCGTTCGTGAGAAGACAAATGAACAAAATAAACACAACCAAAAGTATGCATGTCAAGGTATCTAGGATGCTAATGATAAAGACGACAGTAAGGAGTTTCAAAATTTAAGACATTGGACGACAATCTATTAATTAAATAAACATTTTTAGATAATGCTTCAATCCAGAATTTTGGTGGAACAAATGATTGAATCAATTGAGTACGAACAACATCCAACAAATGTCTATTTTTATGTTCAGCTACACCATTTTGTTGAGGTGTATATGGACAAGAACACTGAGAAACAATGCCTTTTTGTTGGACAAAATCATGAAACTCACAAGACATGTATTCACCACCTGAATTAGACCTCAATTTTAATTCCAGAAGAAAATTGGGTCTCGACATAGGCAATGAATTGTTGAAAAACAGATGAGACCTCAGATTTAGCAAGAAGAAAATAGATCCAGATATACTTTGTATAATCATCGATGAATGTAACAAAGTATTTATAATTTGCATGCTAGATAACATGAGAAATTCCCCACACATCACTATGAATCAAATTAAAACAGCGTTCAGCACGACTACCATGAGAAGGAAAAGAAAGAGACTTACTTTTACCTAATTTGCATGTGGAACAATCAAAAGAGAGGAGAAAAAAATTGATCTTTATTGCCCAACAAACCAGAGTTTATTACATGAGATAAAACATCAGAATTAAGATGACCTAACCGTTTGTGCCATATTTCATACTTATTGTTCACAGTGTTACAAGCAAACGAAATAACAACAGGAATGGAAAAATGCATAGGAAATAAACGTTTAACTTTAGGCCCCTTCGCAAGTATCTTGCCCGACACCTGATCCTGTACAAGACAACCATCACGAGAAAAACAAATATCGTAGTTATTATTAACCAATTGCCCGACTGAATAAGACAGGTAGAAAGTTGAGGCAAAAACATTTCTAATAATGGAATCAACATTCCCAATAGCATGAATAGGTAACTGACTACTGTTAGCAATCTGAATTTGTGCTGATCCATTATAAGTTTGAACATTGCTAAAAGTATCAGAAGCATAGTTATCAAATCTTGTATTGGAAGGCGTATCGTTTTTTAAAAATCGTGTATCGTAAAATACAGTGTAATTTTAAATAAATAATAAAATATATATACCTTTGAAAAAATATCATACACTCATAAAAACATATCATTTCATTAATAATCCAACTATTCAAGTCATCAACATAGTCCACTAATATTATAATGCAAAGTTCACAACCATAATTCACTAATTTAACTTCAAACACCAAAGAGACTGGACTTTGTAAATAAATTAAAAAATTAACATTAATCAAGATTTAAAAATTTTGATACAAAAAAGAAAAAAAATTTGGCTTTGTAAATAAATTAACACAATTTCTTTCACTGCACAGACCACATGTTTGTTGGAGTCAAGGATCAAAATATCGTGTCGAAACGTCCGAAACGTTTCGGAATTTCAACACACCGACACGAAACATGGGTTGAATCCCAAAATTCCAAAGTTTTGGTCGAAACGTCATTGTGTCGGACCGTTTCGGTCGAAACATGTCGAAACAGGTCGAAACAGTATGTAGAACTAAAAATTTATGTGTTTTAATCATAGTGTATACATGATTTTAATATTAATGAAATAATATTATTTATTAATTTGAAGACACAATTTAAATTAATAAATTAGAATTATAATAATATGCTGCACAAATTAGTATTATAATAATATATTTCACTTAGTATTATTAATTAGTAATTAGTATTATAATAAAATTGTATTATTAATTTGATAACATTATAATTTAAATGATTTTCGCCTCATGTCAACCCTTTTTTTCCTCTCAATTTAAATTTATTCTTATATAAATGGATGTTAACCAAATAAATATGTTAAATTAATCAACTATTTAGCTTATCTTTATAAATAAATGGATTGTATTTGTATTTCTACATGTTTTCACGTGTTTCCATATTTTTTCTGCGTTTCCATTGTGTTTCCGAAACGTTTCCGTTTTTGAGCTGACCGAAACGGTGCTTCGAAACGATATTTCGATCCTTGGTTGGAGTACATGCCTAGCCCAAAACGACGTCGTTTAGAAAAAAAACAGCCTTTGCAGGTATCGTTCATATCGTACCGATATATATTGTATCGTAAAAACGTATCGTGTATCAAAAGATACAACGCAAAAACGATACAGAACTACGATCCCTATTGTTTTAGCCCTATATCGTGACGTATCGTACGATACATATCGCGTATCGTACGATACATATCGCGTATCGTACGATACTAATAACTATGATAAGAAGAACTAGTTATGTGATTAGATGCACTCGAATCAATAATCCCTGAGGAGGAAAAGGATCTGTTACCTTGCAGTTCTAAGGTTGAAAATGCAGAAGTAATCTTTTGCTATACCTTCTCAGTAGTAAGAGTGGAGGAGTCACTAGTAGTAGCAGAAGAAGCAGAATCTACAGTAGCCTCACAAGCATTAGCTTGGCGATTCTTGGGACGAGTAAGACACTCTTTGATAATATGGCCCGGCTTCTTACAATAGTTGCAAAATTTTCGTGTACAGTTGCTAGCAATATGTCCGTATTCCTTGCAGCTGAAGCATTGAACTTTCCACATGTCTTGTCCCTTTCTTTTTCCTTGAGCAGCATAAGCCACTGCATTGGGTATCATTTTGTCGTGCTGATAAGCGGCCTGGGTGGCAAGCCGTTGCTCCTCACGAAGTAACTCCCCAAAACACACATCCAAAGATGGCACAGGATTACGATTCATCAAATTAGAGCGAGTGGCTTCAAATTCAGGTCTTAAGTTCATTAAAAACTGATCTCGCTTGCTTTGCGCATGAATTTCCTGCACAATTGAGAGAGACTCTTCTGGTACCTTGGCCTAAATAATGTTAGTAAATTCTCCCCAGAGATTATTAAATCCAAAAAAATAATCCTAAATGGAGAGATCACCCCGAGTATAACTAGCAATCTTGTACTCTAATTGAGAATGTCGAGCAATATTTTTTTGATTATATACTTTTTTAAGTATTCCCACATAGATTCAACAGTCTTATATGACCACAGATTAAGAACAATAAGAGGATCCACTGATCCTAAAATCCATGTCATCACCTGAGCATCTTTGGTCTGCCACTGAGTTAGTTTAGGAACATCAGTAGGAGCCTGATCACCCCTATCAATGTGACCCCACAACTCTTTCCCCATAACAAATAAACGAAATGGAAATTCCCAGGCAGAATAGTTCTTACCCGTGAATTTCACTGCAAAAGAATCAGAAGACATGATAAAGTAGAACACAGTGATAAACTAGTTCAGAGTATTCCGATACCCACAGAACTACCGATAACTCAAAAGGAAGAGAGTGCTGTATGGAAAATTGATAGATTTCGGATAGCCCAACAATTCTGATACCCAAAACTTTTAATAGAAACTGCTGACAACCCACAAAGAGACCAAACAACCAAGAATGAGCCTTCAAAAGACTGCCGACATAACCTATAGAGAGGTTTCCGACAGCCCTGATACTGTGAGGAAGAAACCCAACCAAGAAACTAAGAACCCAGGTAACTGAGAAAAAAACCAAGAAAAATCTAAACAAGGGGCTCTGATTCCATGTCAAAATGGATTGAATGACCATCTGTGAGGATTTCCTCTTATTATATAGGCACAAATGTGCAATATACAAGGCTAGAATCAAGCCTAAATTACAGCTATTAAATCTGTCTATACAAAAGGAAATTATGTCTATATACAAATTCTGATTAAATAAGGAAATATATATGTACAATTGATGAGATCTAAATAAGGAAACATGAAGCATATCATGGTGGCAACTTCGTCCCTGACTGAGAGAAGGGGTCGAGGCGAGAGCGGCTATTGGCACTAA
>CM042200.1:14643262-14664975 GCA_023539305.1 Ilex asprella
TCTTTGCAAGGCGGCTGCTTCCAATGGCTCTCCGCCAGAGCATATGCAGTAGACTCTGCATGAGATATCCAAACACGAGAACCACATACATATAAACATATATAGAGAGAGATCACGAGGAATAAAATATGAATAAACGTTAATGAGAAATTAAAATAGTGGTTTTTCATCTTGTGAAGCTTCTTCCGTCTCTAGTTTCTCAGAACCTCTTCTTTTGATGGATTTTTTGTTCATGTTTGTGATTGACTGGAAACCTTCCATTATCCATCAAATATGATGCCCCAATTCGAATGTATCCTTGACTTCTAGTTTTGGAAGTAAAACCTCCCCCCCCCCCCAACCCACTCATTAGACCTAGATGAAGAGAGGTCAAAGAATTGCATGGAAGACCTCTCCTTCTGTTGCTAGCCTCTACTTCTTTCAAGGTGCACAATGAGATGCAATGATTTGCATCTCAAATTGACTAGTTTAAGCATGACTATGTTTAGCATTTTCTCCCATTTTTGTGACTTGTGTTTTGCAGGTAAACAATTACTAGGGGGAGGTACTGGAACCGTAATAGACCCGAAGGGCATCATCTTAACTTGTGCTCATTTCATGGGTTACCAACAAAGTGCAAATAAGCCTAGATGACTACCCTCAAATATGTCCTTGATTTTTTCGTCAAATAAAACAAGAAATCAAATAAATCAGATAAGAAATTTTTAATTTACAGTCAAAGCAAACAACATCCAATATTTCCCAAATAGAAGAAACTAGTAAAAAACAATCAACTGATGAATAGAAAACTTTTCTTAGTTTGATTGCAAAATTGATTATCAAAGATGGTATACTACTATTATGATTGTAGTAAATAGGTCTTTCAAATTTATTATAATTGCTCTTATTGATTCAGCAGTAGGTTTAAATTGTATCCAATAGGGATTAGTTCCATCAATTTATTTTGAAAAAATAACAAAATCTTTAAACACCGTAAGCAGATTAAAATTAAGGCAAATACATGTAACCAAGGAAGGTGAATTAAGACTACTTTTGTCTTAGTTCAAAATCTAACTCAAGGTGTTGTATATTAGGAACTCATTTTCTCACTTTAATACAATCATTTTTCGAAGACATTATAGAATTAAGACCAATATTTTTGGATAAGAAATAATTTTTGAATTTATAACTCAGCCAAAAACTACGCATATTAATAACATTAAAAAATTCTCTTTTTATGAAGAAAATAAAGTTAATGTTCGTTCAAGAAAAACAAAATAATTAAATTTTCTTAAACAAGAATTATATTTTAAAATAATAGATCAGCAATTAGGAGATCCAATGCTAATGAATAAGATTTCTGAGTTTCAAAAAAAAAAAATAATAAAAGAAATATGTTCCGACTTACCAAATGCCTTTTGGCATAGAAAACAGGCCACATGGTTGAATTAACATATATCAAAGACTTTAATGAAAGAGATATTCTTACAAAGGCTCATCTAATCCAAATGAAGCAAGAATTATTAGAATATTAAAAAATGATATTCAAGACCTCCTTAACCAAAAATTTAATTTGCAAAAGTCAATCTCCTTGGAGTTGTCATGCATTTTATGTGCAGAAAAATGTCATGTTAGAAAGTGTTAGTTCACATTTTGTAATTGATTAATTTTATATAGTCCATTGTAAATCTCAACCATTTCTATTGTCATGATGTTATTAAGTTGAAGATCTGAAAATGTCATTGATGGAAGGAGATTAAGTGTTAAAACAACATCATTCAACTTTCATATGTACCTTCTTTTTAGAACAAAAGTAATGATCGAGACACCTAAAATAAACACTTAGTTATTTTTAACTTATGATGATTAAGATCAAAATAGAATTGGAAGTACTCCGTATATAGCTCCTAGGTGATTTCAAAAGAAAAGGTTTTCTAAACATTTTTGTGTTTTAAGAGCACGATTGAACCATTATCAGACCCCTCTGCAACAACATCCTTTAGTGTTCAAGATGACTAATTTTTGCTTGGTTTTGTGCTTACAAATCGGTAGCGACCGAGCTATGCTCACCAGCCTTGGTTAGAGTGATCTCTTTATGATTTACGTAATTAGAAGGAAAAAGGGCATAGGTGAAAAGTACAGAGCTTGCTCTATGAGCTCATTGAGTGGTCCTTCATGGTCGCTCGAGCAGTGCTGATCTTGGATAGGATGGAAATGTGATTTTCATTCCAATGCCAACCGCCCTATGACAACCCTTCCACCAATCGAACGGTCATTCGCGAATCTGAGTTTTCTTATTTACTAAAACTAACTTTATTCCGAACATATCAATAGGTAGAGTCTTTCCCATAGTTAGGTTAAGCCTCTGGTTAGATTTCTAAGGGAGAAAACACTTCTTCCACCTTAAGAACTTTCACCACGAACCTAGATCCCTAAATCCAAAGCAAGATTCTACCTAACCTCACAACCTAGTATTGAAGATCTTGATGGTATAAACCAAATCAATTGGTATGTGCATACATGGATCATTTGTGTGCCCATGATTGCTCAAGACCTAGACGGATCATGTGACATGGAGGTCCAACTGAAGCTACACTAGACGTTGAAATAGTGCCTTTGACATATAGACAATAAGGAAAAGAGCATCTAGTCATAGTATTAGTTGAGGTATAAGACTCAAGTACTTGTATGTTGACTTAGAGAGTAGTGAGTTAGGCTTTAGTAAATCGAGAAGGTTCCTTACGATTTTTTTCGAGGAGGGTTTTCCGCATCAACAAATCATTTGTGTTCCTTATTATTTATTGTACACAATTGTGATTGTGAGTACACATGCGCATTGTGTTATTGGAATATTTTTTGAATATCTATCCATGCATAGTTGTGCATTGGGTTTGAGATTAGTCATCATCGTGAGATTGACTGTGAGAGAATTAATACAAGGTTAATTAAAATCAATCGTCATGGTTAAATTGGGTAATAGTGACTAAAAGGGTTCTCACAATAATTGCTATATCTTTGTTCTATTTACTTCCCTCTAGGTAAAGTGTCTATAGCTCTACAAGTATAATCATGAGGGAATATCCACATCAAGTTTTGCCTCCTGGAACAATAGAAAGAAGAGTTGTAAGATTAGTAATAAATTACAAATCACTTAAATGATGCCTTACATTGGATAAGGTATCTAATTCCTAATAAAAAAAATTGTTAGGAAGATTATATAATGCATGTATATTTCCAATATTTGACATGAAGTCCGGATTTTGAAAAATTCAAATAGCTGAAAAAGCTCAACATAAAACAACTTTTACTTTATCATTTAGACATTACAAATGGAATGTAATGCCATTTGGATTAAAAACGCTAGATCAGAATTTCAAAATATGATGGACGAAATTTTCCTTTCTCTGATTTTTTTTTGTTTATATTGATGATGCAATTATATATTCAAACTCAATAGAACATTGGAAACATTTACAAATATTTTTCAAAGCATTTAGACATGATGATTTAGTTGTTTCTGCTTCGAAGATCAAACTTTTCCAATCTCGTATAAGATTTCTAGGACATTATATTCATCATGAACTATTGTCTGAATTGAAGATCAAGTCAACTTGCAGACAAGTTTCTAGATGAAATTAAAGATAAAAAGCAATTACAAAGTCTTTTAGGAAGCTTAAATTGTATTTCAAAATTTTTTTTATCAAAATTTGCATACCATTACATACAAGGTTACACAAAAATCCACCTAAATCGTCTAGTCAACATATTAAGGCAAGTAAAGTAAATTAAAGCCAAAGTTTGAGATCTCCCTTGATTTAGAATTCCCAATCCTCATGCATTAAAGATTGTGGAAACGGTTTCCTCTGATATTGGATATGGAGGTATTTTAAAACAAACTATTGATGGCTTTGAGAAAATTATTAAGTTTATCTCTGATGCATGGAATGAAACACAACAAAATTATCCTACCATAAAAAATAAGAAATTTATCAATATGATATTTTTATTTCGAGTGCATTGCAATAAATCTACAAAAAATGTATTAGAAAACATGTTCAAAATTTAGTTTTAAAATATATTTTTGCAACATGACAAGAATTACTCTTTGAATTCAATTTTGATATTGAATATATTCAAGGAGAGTCCAATTCTATTCTTGATTTCCTAAGTCATGAATTTCTACAAGGTAGGTAAGTATGAGTTATTCTTCTAAACCCAAACCTACTACCAAGGTCTCCTATGCCAGAAACCCTTCAATGTAGGACCATCAAATATCAGTCTTTCTGCACCAAACAAAATTAACTTTAGACAACATCTATATGGTACCGAAAAAAAAATTCAACCTCTCCTTCCAGGAAACCAAATTCCCAATTCCCTTTCTGGGACTTACCAATTTTCTTCCTCTTTGGCAACTTATCCATATCCTCATCTCAAAATAACAAAATGCCTATTCAAACATTTGCTCAAACTATTACAAGTTCTCCAATTCAATCTACACCGCAAGTTTCACAAAACTAATATTCCCTTCTATCTTCCTACCTCATCAAAGCAAATCCAATTCCAATTTTTATTGCTGAAGATGAGTTAAAATTTTAAAATCCACAAAAAATTGTCCAAAAGGATGGAATTATTTTTGCCAACATCCTCTCAAGGTTCAAGAATTTTACGAATTTATCTTTGTAGATACTGATTCCATTTCCCTCACCAAAACTCATGACCAAGATGATCCAACTTGTTAGATCATATTTTGTAATTAACTAATTTTTGTGGAGTTCATTGTAAAATATCAACCACTTCCATGATCCTCATGCTATCAAGTATCAAGTCAAGATCCAAAAGCTACATTGAAGGGAGGAGATCATGCATTAAAGCTACATCATTCAACCTCCGTATGCACCTTTATCTTAGGACAAATGTAATGATCTAGACACCTAAGATAAACCCTTAGTTATTTTTAAATGAGGATTATTAAGATGAAAAATGGAATTGGAAGCAATTCGATTATGACTCTTAGGTATTTTCAATGAAAAGTTTTTTTAAACTAATTTTGTATTTTAAAAACATAGATTGAGTCATAATCAGACCCATTTTTGAGTAACAACCTTTAGTACTCAAGAGGTCAACTTTTTGCATGGTTTTAGGCTTAAAAAACCTTTAGGGGCCGTCCTATGCTTGCTAACCTTCGTTAGAGCGGTCTCTTGATGTCAACCTTTAGGGATCATATGAGCATAGGCTAATGAAGGCTAGTGAGCATAGGATAATATCAACCATTTCAATGCTTATGAGCATAGCCTTTGTTAGCCTTCATTCATCAGTGAGACATAGTAAGGAAAGAAGCAACTAGCCATGGGTATTGGTTGATGTATAAGACTTGATTAGTTTTAAGTTGACTTGGCGCGTAGTGGATTAGGCTTTGGTAAACCCCGAGTGATTTCCTGCAGTTTTTCCTAAGGAGGTTTTTGCGTCATAAAATTACTTGTGTCTCTTATTGTTTATTGTACACACTTGCAATTGTGAGCACACACACACATACTATGTATTTGATGTTATGATTGCTTAATATCATATCATCCACAATTGTGCAAATTGAGTTTGTTGGTTTTGGGATCACCGTGAGATTGATTTGAGAAAACTAATTGCATATTAATTTAAGCATGTCATGGTTCAAAGGATTGGTGGTGTTTGAAGGGGTTTCTCATCATTAATTTTTATATTCGATAAAGAAGAGGTAGTTAAAATTGATATAGGTTTTAATTTGTAATCAATTTGGGCTAAATTGAAAAACCTATTCACCGCCTCTGGGTTAAGTGTCTTGGTTTCCACTTATATAATCATGAAGGAAAATGCACATTGGGTTCCCCCACCTGGAACAACAATTGGTATCAGAGGGTGGTTGCCTTGAGTCCATAGACACTAAATATGCATATATTATTTTTGCTTACTTGCCTAGTTGTTTACTTTCAAGAGATCTATTGTTGCTACGATTTAGTATTCAATGGATTCTCAAAAGCAAGGTGGTTCAATTGGATGATCACCGCTTTTTGATGGGTCGAGCTTTGCTTATGAGAGAGCTTGTATGAGAGCATTTCTTAAATTCATTGATGAGAGGGTGTGGAAAACTGTTCAAGAGGGCTAGAGCCCTCCCACGGCCACCACACAAGTCGAAAGTGGTGAAGCGGTGGTTGAATTGAAATCCCCAACAACTTGGTCAAAGACTGAGATCGAATCAGTTGGGTGGAACTGAAAAAGCTTGAATGTGATATTCAATGTTGTGACACCTAATGAGTTATGAAGGATCACTAATTGCGAGACTTCAAATGAGGCTTAGGATATTCTTATAGTTTCACATGAAGGAACTAGAATGGTCAGGATGTTTTGTCTCCAAAGGTACTCCTCATAATTTGAGATGTTGAGGATGCAAGAAGAAGACTTTTGGTAATTTTTATGCCAAATTTTGTGATATTATTAGTTCTTCTTTTGCATTAGGTACCAAAATCGATGATGCCACAATTAACTAGAAAATCTTGAGATCTCTACTAGAGAGATTTCATGCCAAGGTGACCTCATTCGAGATGAGTGTCAATATGTCCATAGTTTCAGTCAAGGACCTAGTAGAGTCAATTTTGACTTTTGAGATGAACCTTCTTCCACCCAAGAAAGTGAAGGGTGTTGGATTAAATTCTAAGATCAAAGAAGGAGGTAAATCCTAGACACCCTGGTTAGGAGAAGAGGATACAACCTATCTTGCTAAAAAATTCAACAAATATTTCAAGGCTAGTGGTGTCAAATCCTCAAAGTCAAAAGGAAATTCAAGTAGACCTAGATCTCCTAGAAAGGAAAAGGAAAGTGGGGGTAAAGCTTCTCGACATGAGGTTGACAGGATGGGACAAGGACTCTAATACTATGAAAGTCCAATATTGGGACAAGTAGCTGAGGAATGTTCTAGTGCTAAAAAAGACATGCCCAAGGAGAAGAGGAGAGCCTTAAAGATCAAGGTGAGTGAAAGCGAAAGTGTGTCCACAACGAGTGTTGACTTCTTTTTGTCAAGTGATGAAGAAAATTTCATGGCCTTTTTAGGTTTAAACTCCCCCCCCCCACGAAAAACTTCCAATAATAAAGATGAGGAAGTTAAGTCTAGTCTAGTCCTATTATTGAAGTAGATGACTTAGTGGTAGAAGTCTCTACCAGTGAGAGACCTCCAAGATGCTTATAATGAGTTATACAAGGAATGTCTAAAACGAGGTGAGAAGTTATTTTTCTTGAGCACGAGGCTTAAAATGAATTAAAAGGAAAAGGAAGCACTTCATGTGGACTTAGTTAAGTCCAAAGCTCATATCGTTGGGCTTAAGGAGGAGAAGAAGTCTGTCCATGACAAGGTGAGCTTCCTTGAGAGAGAGCATAAAGGACTTTTAGAGTCTAAGAAATGTCTTGAGTTTAAGATTGTTAAACTTGAAGAGACCTTCACGAGTCACAAAAACTCTCAAAAATACTTTCTCAAAGCACTGAGAAGCTTGATAAAATGTTGGCTATAGGGAAAAATGTTGGTGCCAAAAGAGGATTAGGTCTCACAAATGTATATAACACCTCCATTTCTTCCAAGACCGTGTTTGTAAAGAGTGATCGCAACCCTTCATCCCTGTGAGTGAGCACAAGTCCTAAAAAGATTAATAATGGTAAGAATAAGCATGAAAAGAAGCAAGTTAAAAAGAAAACCCAAACAAGTCGTTTGTCTATTTTACTTGTGGTGAGGATGGTCACTATAGTGCACAATGTATTCACAATAGGGAAATATTAGACAAATAGCTCATGCATCTAGCACACCAATTTAAAGCTTTGAACAATCAAGTTGTTAATTTTTTTACGCTTTTGAAGAGGTCATGTGAGTCCAAGCATAGTCATGCATTACCATCTAAAGAACTGCAAGCTAGAGTGCACAAGGCTTCTTCTATCCCCAAGGTCAAGATTAATCTACATACATCTAGGGAGAAGAAAGCTAATCCTCCACCCATTCTCTGACCTAACTTGAGTTTTAGGAAGAGAAAACAAGTATGGGTGACCAGTGAGGACTTTGAGAAACTCATCGTCTCAAACAAGTTTGAGGTCCCGAGTGCTTCTAATGAGGTCACAACTCCTTAGAAGTAGGAGGGTTGAGTATATGAACCTAGGCAAACTTGCATGCATTCCATCAAACACCCTAGGGTCATACTTGCGTATATATTGTTTCTTTGTTTATTTTGTCATTTTTTTATATATGAAAATACAAAAACATTGAAAAAGAAAAAGGTAAACATATTATTTTTTTTGTTTTACATTTGTTTATGATCATGGCAATTCACACTTTGATTTGCATTGAAATTGTTCCATCCTTAAATCAAAGTTGAAATGTGCATTGCTTTGAGCCATAGTAGGAGATAGAGAACTTAGTGACATCAATCTGATTTCATGATTCATTGGCCAAAGTCTCTTTCATCATAACGTGCTTGGATAGTATTTATCTTTGAAAGATTCAAAACCAAGTACCCACATGTCATTCACCTTCACACTTAGGAGTTTCATTAGTTTTAATTATTGATAATCTTAAATGATCTTAAGTGTTGGTGACAAGTGAACACGTGGTTAAATTTTACTTAAATCCCCAATTCTTTAAAAGATGCCAAAGGCCAAATTGTTTGAAAAAAGCCCAATGTGACTAAATCTAAAAAGGTGAGGAAAAAAATAAATGGCTAAAAATAATTGCATTCGAATTATGAGAGTACTTATGCTTATATGTTAATTGATCATTTATAAAGCTTAAGTAGCTCATGTTTAGAAGTGTGACGCCAGTAAAACCAGGGGTTCTTCGTAAACCCGTTGATCACCCGTCAACCCGTAAAAATACACGTTAATGCCGCATAATCCAACTCCACGACACAATATCCCCTTTATCGGGATCACAACAACATAAATTTTGGGCAGAGTCTCCTTTTTATTGGGCACTCCCAAACGTATAACCTGCATACCATTCAACCAAGATCCGTTGATAGTGCGTATGTATCGAATATTAAAAAATTTTCTTTAATACACTATAAGACAAAATTAGGGTTTACTTTCGAGATCTCTTGGGATTGATCTCGTTTCAGCATGAATGCAGAACATAATGAACAAACAACCGAAGTACAGCTCGACGAACCTCATGGCCTTCTGTTGTATATTCCCAAACGTCAGAATCCATATACAGTGTGGGCTGTCAAGACCTCCGAATCCTTGCTCTCTCTTTCAGCCTTTCTAAAAAACGTGACTAAAGAATAGATGCTGAATAAGAGAGCCTAGACGTTTATATATAGGCTACGACAGAGACTCTAAGAAGAAGTAAGTACCGGGCTTCCAATGGGCTTAGGAATTCTATGTTCAACCTAGAGCAAACATCCAACAACCCATTAATAATAAGTCAGTACAATAAAGACTTATTATTGATCACCAGAGCCTTATCTCAAAATTATATTCGAGCTCCTTATTATTATATGCTTAATAATCTCCCTACCTTTGAGATTACATATGTCCATCAATTAAATAAATTAATGACAATTATATTTAATATACTTCTTTTATTCCTTGAGAGCTTACCACTCAACTTATTTGTCATGTCGGATAATTAAATCCACCGGTAGAGTTTGACATAGACAAAACTTATGAGCTTCCTCAAGAGGACATCATTTAAATAATAGGACGTGATTTCCTTTAATATTTAATTTCCACCATACAAATAATATCGTCTTCCAATTCATCAAGCTTATTGACTCAATATGAATCTCACCCTTTGATGAATTAAAGCGACAAACATTATATGCACATGACAATTAAATATTTTGGGATTAAGAGCATAAGCAATCATAATGATCATGAGGTATTTATTATCTTATTGAATCAGTAAAAAATAAGAACCTCAACATGGGTCTGTTTAATACACAAAGTGTACTAGTACAATAATCCAAGACATCAAACAGTCTCTTACAGTCAAGACATACTATGTTAAAATATTACTCTACAATCATACCAATGGTGTGTCCAATTCCATCTAAGATTGTGAACATATACTCATATTATACAAGGATCTGATAATCTGGTCTTTTGTGTATAAGCCAAACCTTATACACCAGATTATCTACAAATGTAAAATATATAACACACATGCATACCATATATTAAATATAATGCAAATATTTTGCCCATACAGATTCTCAATAAAATGGAAAGAATAACCTTTTATTAATTAATAAAACAAGTTTCACTGCAAAAAGCAAACTTTTAATATACTACTCTATCAAGTACAATATACATGAATTACTCTTAATATAACACCATTTACCCCTTGAAGTAAGAGGACTCAAGGCCCAAAAGCATAGCAAAACATTTAAAATTTTGAAGTTTGAAGAATACCTACCGGTAGAAGATGTGCAAGTTTTACCGATAGAAAAAGGCTACTAGAATTGTTTTACCAGTAGACAAAGGCTACTGGAATTGTTTTACCGCAAAACTTAATATTCTACCGGTAGGAAAAACCTACTGGAAAAGTTCTACCGGTAGAAGAACCCATTGTTCCACCATTAAGTCTTCCTAGTTTTTCCCCGATTCCATCGTTTTTCAATTTCAATCCATTCTAACCTTATACAACATCAACCCAAACTCATATAACATCAATTTTAATCAAAATACAATTTATATGAGTTCACTTTACAATCCCTTACAACATTACATGTCCAAAAACTAAATTACATCTTATTTTTACAAAAATAGTTTAAAAGCCACATCTCGACTTTTCTTCAACAATGAGGGCCCGAGTTAGAGCTATTCATTGGTGCATGTCCTGCACCTGAAATATTGTCCCCATAAAGGGTGAGTCATGCTCAATAGGGTATCTCCTAAAGAGGCTAATCTCAAACCTAGATGCATATGAAATGTTCACATATAATTTACAAAATTACTCTATTCAAGAATATACAATTCAACAATGGAATCATCTATGTCATGCCATGATATGAGATGATACTCACACATGCAACTCAACCCGAGCCTTTACCGGCTCCCTCAACACAAGCAACGCCATGCGTATGAATCCTGACATTCCAAACCCCCGCCATTGATGTTGCACATCCAATGACCAATTTAAATCCCGGGACTTCTTGGGGTGGATATTTATGGACTCACACTAACGGGCACCCAAACGACACGACATTAATGGACTTCCACCAATGGCTCCGAGTACGCCGATATACTTTATGGACTCTATACCAATAGAGTGTATATCCAATCACTGGGTCTTGCACCCGAGGGACATTCTAGCCCTTCTTGCTAATCCCGACCCTATTTTTAATGAAACTCATGCAACTCAGTCAAACCTCGGTCCAACTATCACAAGCCCACGCATCATCCACTAAGAATGGTTTTTGATCAAACCATGCAAAAATACCCACACTCATGTCAAACGCTCACGAATGTGATACTACCCGTGCATTTGCAATGTATATGTACAATTGCATTCTATATCATTATGCAACTAAGATCTCAATTGTAATTTCAACATCATGTTTCATATGTCATATGCACATAATGAACAACATTTCATCTCATTCAACATTCCCAATTGTCCGTTATATCATAAACATATAATTACAATTTACAAAATCATCCAAGCATGTTATTCCAATTTCATCAAATCAACATACTTCAATTATTCAAGGCATTTTAATCAAACACCTTCAAGACAACAAATCATGTAGTCACATAAAATACCCAATTTCATCACATAACTCAAGAAATTACATCAAGTAATTTGTACATACCTAATTCAAGGTAGAATTGATTTTACCCATTTTTATATCCAATTTTTACATTTCAACTATCTATTTTCTACATTTCCACTATCATAGGTAAGTTTCATATACGAGATTACATTTCTAACACCCTACCCATTTCATATATCAACCCTAGGTTGAAAATTGTAAAACCCAAAAATTTTGAACCTTTTTTGAAAAATGGCAAAATGGTAAATTATCACTAGAATGCAAATTTAAAATACGTAATTCTCTATAGACCGAATGACACAACGGACTTCACCTTTGGATTTGTATCGTGAAACGGAGTTGTTAAGTAAATTTTCGTCGAATTTCAAGATAGTCAGATTTTTTACGTTTTTCGAGATGACTGTATGTCGAATGACCTCACAAATATTTTCAAAAATAAAAATTATAAAATTTTATTATAATTGAATTAAATTTTAAATAAAATTAATTTAAATTTAAACCAGGATGAAATTAATCGTTTCGGGATGAAAATGAACTCGGATAAGTGGGGACATGTGGCACGACGTGGGCTGAGTTTTATAAATTATAAATAGGGGTAAATATATGATTTTTAGGATAAATATCTCCACTTGTTCAGCTGATCACACGTTAGAGAGGAGAGGAGAGGGAAAGGAGAAGACAAATTAGACTTCAAGCCTTCTTTCTACGATCTACAGAGTTCCGTTGGTCGAAATCATTCGGACCAAGAGTTAAAGTTGATCACATCGATGAGGGCTACGCAACCATACCAAAATGAAAGATTTCACCAAAGATCCAAGAGGAGACCTTGGGAAAATCAAGGGATTTGGGGCTTGGGAGGTGTTCTTGAGGTTCTCCACACTTCATCTCACGCTCCTAGAGGTAGGGTTCCTTCCTATTTTTGTTTATTCCTACCCTATGGTGTCCATAGAAAAAAGGGTTAGGTGTATATATAACCTATAACTTGTCTATTTATGTAAATGAATAAATAAGTACAGAAATAACTTAGATCAAATTCTAGTGTGAATTTGGTATGTGGAAGTTCTTGTGTAATTTCTTGACACTTGGTGTTATGTGGACAATATTATGTGATAACATGTTTTGGTGCCTTGAAGGTGTTGTTAAATGTCTATGTGAGAATTAAGTGTGTTATTACATACTTGAACATGTTGAGCTATATGAATAGGTTGATATATGTTGTTAATATATTGGCATCTTGATGAATTTTGGTGATTATATGCATATGATATAAATTATCATGGAATATGATGATACGCGGTTTAGTTATTTATTTGGCATTCATTGCATCTTGGGCATGATGTTGACATCACATTCATTGGGCATTAGGCAAGAGTGTGGGTGTGTGTGCATGGTTGATCAATCACCATACTTGGTGATTGATGTGTGGACTAGGGAAGGTTAGATCAAAGATCCCGTTGAGTTGTATGTTGCATGGAAAGCTTGTGTTAGGTAAAGCAAGAAGAGCTAAACTCTCCATCGGGTGCAAGACCCGACTACATGGTTCATACACTTACCGACAGTGCAATTCCAGAAAAGTGTAACGGAGTACGAAACCGACGATGAGATTTCAAGAATTCGATACCAAACAAAGACACAAGAATTTTTTTTATATAAAAATATTCTTTTGATGTGTAACATCCAACAATGCTTGATTTTATAAACACTTGAATTTTATTACAAACAAGCATTGGATGTACTTCATTAATGATAAATGTTTTACACAAGTGCATTGCATTATGTTGTGGGTGCCAGTGAGGGTTTGGGTTAAAGTGCATGAGTGAGTGTCATCTCATATCGTGGCATGACATGATAGAGTTTCTTGTTTGAAATGGATAAATGTTGTTGATGGTTGCATGTGTACATTGCATGTGCATCAAGGTTGGGAATAACCTCGGCAGGAGATACTCTATTGAGCGTAGCTCACCCTATACTGAAAAATATTTCAGGTGCGGGTTACACGCCAGTGGACGGATCTCATTCGGGCCATCAAGGGTGAAAAAAAACTGAGATGTTTCCTTAATTTGAGTGTTTGTAAAAATATTTATGAAAACTTAGTTTTTGGCATGTAAATTTATGTAAATGAATGTAATATAACTTGGATGTATCAAGTTTTATGTAAGAAATGGTATTAAACATGTATTGGATGATTATAGGAAGGTTTAGAATGGATTGGAAATGAAAAACAGGCCAAACCGGCATATCTGGGCAGAGAGTAACAGTACAAGCTGGTTTAAAAGGCAAAGAGTATCGGTTATAAAACCTGGGTAAATTTAAACTTTTCTAAATAAAGGGCAAAATGGTAAATTATCACTATAATTTGGGTTGTAAACCTAAAATTTTCTAAAGCTCAGACGACGAAACAAACCTCACCATTGGATTCGTCTCGTGAAATCTAGTTATCCTATCAAATTTTGTTAAATTCTAAGATAGTCAAACTTTTCACGTTTTACGAGGCAGTCGGGCCTTGGGTGACCCAGATACGAAAATTTTAATAAAATTATGAATTTTAAAAAATAAATGAAGGTAAGTTAAAATAAGAATATTTTGAACTTGAATCGGAGCGAAATTTAATCATTTCAGGATAAAAATGGACCCCAAAAAAAAAGGAAGCGTGACACGTTATAGACTAAGCATTTAGAAAATATAAATAGGGGAGAAAATATTTTACTCAATCGATTCAGCCGATAGAGAAGAGAGGGAAATCTGAAGATTTCTCCAACTTCTCTCTATGATCTACGGAGCTAGAGAGCTCGAATCCACTTAGGCCAAGAACTAAAGTCGGTCTCCTCGAGAAAGAATACACATACATACAAAAAACGAGGGCTTTCATCAAAAGAGTGAAAAATCGAAATTAGGGAAAGCTTGGAGATTGAGCTTGGGTCGAATTTTGGAGTCTCCTACGGTCGTTCCTTACGCTTCAAGAGGTAGGGTTTCTCCTGCTTAGGTTTATTTACAACCTAGAATGTTATATTGAAATGGGTAGGTTATAGATATGGATATCACTTGCCTATTAAAGGGATTTTGGTGAAATGGGTATTGAATTTGGAAAGAATAAATTCCATCTTGAAATGGGTATGTAGAAATTATCTCATGCAATTTCTTGACGTACGTGAATTATGGGCATGCTGTGTGTTTACATAATGACTTGGGAAATTAAGTGTGTTATTGTTTGATATGTGATGACATGCTTGAGTTTGAGTTCGAGATGAAATGTTGATATATGCATGTTTACATATTGATATTGTGAGAATTATATGCTTTGATATAAATTGTCATGAATTATATGTAAAGTATTGGAAATAGTTCATATGACATACATAGCATATTAAAAAATGTAACATATTTGCAATGAGACATTATTTTGCATACGCATGAGAACATCGCAATTAAGTGGGTGTGTGTGCATAGATATAGTCAACACCACACTTGGTGGATGACGAGTGGGCTCGAGTGAGCTAGGTCAATGACTTGGCCAAGTCACACGGTTTGCATGGTAAATAGGATAAGGGTTAGCAAGAAGGGCTAGAAGATCCCTCGGGTGTGAGGCCCGGTGATTTGGATACGCACTTCCGTTAGTGGAAGTCCATAAATTCTGTGTCGGTTGGGTATCGTTGGTGTAAGTCCATAATTACCCACCCCATAAAAGACCCTAGAGTGGAAGATGTTATTTGATGTGTAACATAGATGACAGACTCATACACATTGGCGATTGCATGTGTTGGGGAGCCGGGAAGGGCTCGAGTCAAATTTCATAGGTGAGTCTCATCTCATTTTATGATATGGCATGATAAATTTCAACTTTGGATGCATAATCTTGCTTGGAATGTTTATGAGTTGTTGAATGTTGCATGTGAACATTTTATATGCATATAGGTTGGAGAGTAGCCTCTATAGGAAATATTCTACTAAGCGTGAGTCACCTTTATGGGAAAAATATTTCAGGTGTGGGATACAAGCCGATGGACGACTCTCATTCGGGGTCTTAAGGGTGAAGAGAGGCCGACTTGTGGTCTTTAATCTTGAACTTTTGTAAAACATTGTTAAAGTTATGTTTTGGCATGTATAATTATATGAAATGCTTGTAATAGAACTCGTATGGATCATGTGTAATGTAGAAAACTTCTTTATACATGTTTAGGATGATTGTGAAAAGGTTTGGAATGAGTTTGAAGTGAAAAACAGGTGAAACTGGCAAAATAGGACAAAGAGTATCGGTATTGCGTACCTATACGCCAAGTCATAGAAGGTTCACCGTATTAGTACGCACTACCGGTACGGTGTACCTATACGCTATGGTCCACAAGGTTTACCGTACTGGTACTGTCTCCAAAATTTTAAAATTTTAAAACTGTTTGCCATGTTTTTTGTCTATGTTTTCCTCATTTCCAAATATACAAATGGGCATTAAATAAAGTGTATTGAGGCTTATTGGACCTTAGATGAATTAAATGATTAAAAGAACGCGGGTTATATGCGTGAGTTATAATCCTATTTAAGGGGATTCGTTTGACATGATGTCGGAAATTGCGTAAACCCCCACATGTTAAAGTAGTGTAATCATAAATTTTGTAGTAATGTGAGATATGTAATGGTGTAGAAATGAAACCCAAAAATTATAACCGTAGGAAATACTAATATTGTTCAAGCCGGTTTAGCTAGTAAATATATGAGATAATTTATAAAAGAATGTATATCAACTATATTTGGGGTACAAATGTATGTTGGGTAAGTTTTGGGTTGGCTTTGGAAGGGTTTAGGATGGATTGGAAATGAAAAATGGAGTAAAAAGACAAAACTTGGAAAAACCGTACCAGTATTGTTTCATACTGGTACTGTGTTCCGGAACAACTTGGTCTAGAGAGTTCGACGTACCGGTACGGCCGAAAGAATTTTGAAAATTTAATGTCGCGACCTTAGCCCTATTTTCGCCTTATAAATACACTAGGACGCCTCTTTTGGCTCCATTTCGGCCCCTCCAACCTTAGAAACCCTAAGATAGAAAGAAAGGAAGAGAGATACACTTGCTTTGAAGGGATTTACACCTTGGAGTCCATCAAACCCTAGATTTCAAGAGTCAAGGTAGGGGATTTATTCCTATTTCTCTTTCATTGAGGTTATGGCTAATATATGTACATGTTTTGACTCTTATTAGTATGTATTTGCTGTGGGTTCTTGGTTTCTTAGTTCAACTATAATTATTAACATGTTTTACCCGAAGTTAGGGTTGCTACCCATTCTTCTTGCTTAAAAAATCCTAGTTTTCAAGAGAGATGAACTTTTCTCTAAATCTTTCTTGTATTCTTGAATTCAAAATCTTAGTGTTTCATGTTGAATAATAAAATGATATTGATGATGATCTCTTGTGTATTTTCTTTAATTTTCCCTATTTAAAGATATTATTTGTGAGAATTGGGGGTTTTCTTGGAAATTAATTGTAAATTGAGGATTTGCTGAATTGTTGGGTATTTGAGATAATAGTTGGGTATTGTATTATTGTATGGTTGTTTTGGAATAAACGTGAGTGAGAGGTTCCTTGTAAGGATGTTCATTCCTTTTCAAGAGGTTCCTTATAAGGATGGTTGAGAAACTAAATCTTAAGTGTGAGAGGTTTCTTGTAAGGATGCTCATTCCTTCTGAAGATGTTTCTTGTAAGGATGCTCATTCCGTCTCAAGAGGTTCCTTGTAAGGATGCTTGAGAAACCAAATCTTAAGGGTGAGATGTTCCTGGTAAGGATGCTAATTCCTTCTCAAGAGGTTCCTTGTAAGGATGCTTGAGAACTAAACCTGGAGGATGAGAGGTTCCTTGTAAGGATGCTCATGCCGTGAAGAAGATTAGTATATCATGTGTGAGAAATGATTCGTATTTTGTAAATGAAAGTTATTGGAACATGGTTGTCATTGTTTATCTCTATCACTATTGCGATTTAAACTTGTGATCATATTTAAAGTTTCCTGGTTTTACTTCAAAGATTATATATGCTATTTGTTAAATGAGACCGACTTGTTTTACATTTTGCTAAACCTTGTTTGAGTTTGGAAAGATTTTGCTACAAAACTTCATGCTCATCCCCTATAGTTGAACAATTTTCAGATTTTGTGCTAGAGGATGAGCGCGATGCTAACGAGCTGGGCCATGGGGAGACTTCACTAGAGCGATACTTGGATCCAAGTGGGACATCTAGAGATGTTGTTTCCTTTTGCACGAGACTATGATATTTTTTTGAACAATGTAAAGTCTAGTTTACTTTTGAAATTTTCGTTGTGTTACAATTAGTTAATTTTGCTGGAATGTAAAGGCTTGGATGTGCCTATTCTTTTGGGACAATGTAGTAGACATTATATATCTATGATGAATGGAATTTATTTATTGTTGAAATATCTTAGTGCTCTCGTTAGGTAAATGGTTTTAGAATGTAATGCCGTCCAGGGTGGTTTTGGGGCGTTACAGGTTTCGGTATCAGAGCTTAGGCTTTAGATCTTACATGGGAGCTGTTGGTTATGGATTCACACTAGAGAAATATGACTAGGTCGAAAGAATTTGTTTGATCTTGTTCTATAGGAATCATATGTTTTAGGTAAAGTAATATTTAGGATATCTTATACATCAATGAAATTGAATTGTGATTTGATGTTCAGGATAGACAGAGGACGTAGTCGTGGACGAGGACATGGTGACCAAGCACCCCCTCCTCCGCCACCACCTCCCGATGCCATGAATGGCATTTATCAGTGTTTGAGGGAGCTCACCACTCTGGTGCAAAGGCAGAATGGAAACAACAACAACCACAACCACAATGGTGGGGCTCATCCGTTAGCGAAGGTACTAGTCAACGGAGAGGAGAATAGGAGAACGGTAGTTCTCCGAGAGTTTTTGAGACAATGCCTACCAAACTTCCAAGGGAGCTCTAACCCTTTGGATGCGGTTAGATGGATCCGTCGAGTAAAGAAAATTTGCGACGACATGGGAGTTGCCGAGGACTTACGGGTTGGCTTAGCTATCTACCTGTTCGAGGGGGAGGCCGACCATTGATGGGACTCAGTGAACGAATGAGGAACACCGATGCACTCACTTGGGAAGAGTTCGACCAAATCTTCCAAGACAAGTACTTTTCAAAATTAGTTAGAGACCGGATGAAGACTGATTTTTTAGCTCCACGACATGGCAACATGTCGGTGGCCGAGTACGAGAAGAGGTTCGATGAGCTATCCCATTATGCTACGAAGTTTATAGCTATTGAGGCCGACAGAGCCAAGCACTTTGAGCAAGGCTTGAGGCCGATTATCAAGGAGAAGCTAGTGGCTCTCAAGATCCGAGAGTATGGGGAAATTGTTGATAGAGCTACACTGGTGAAGAGAGACATGACGGACAGCCAACGATGACAGAACTTAGCGAGAGGAGGACCGATCAGGACGGGCAGCACCGGTGGAGCCCAGAGGGCGTTACCCTACCGTCGCCTCGATCAGGCGGTGGGACAGGGACCTTAGATAGCCCGAGAGGATGGTGGTGTACCAGAGGGGGCAGACACTAACCCCTGATCCTGTTTTGCATGTGGAGGTGTGGGACATATTTGGGTGCATTGTCCGGTCCTTCCATCTCAGAGGACTATCCAGATAGCAGGGCAAGTACCAGCAAACAGGCCACTACTACAAAGGCCAGCATAGCAGAGACCGTTACAAGCTCAAGCCTCCGGTGGCACCAATCAAGGGAGGATTTTCGCTTTGACTCAATCGAAGGAGGACGCTGCTAATGCGGTGGTGGAAGGTATCGTACTTCTTTATAATTCTTGGGCCCGAATCTTGTTTGACCCCGGTGCTACACATTCATTCATACACACGAAATATGCACTGAATCTGGGTTTGGATTTTGGGAAACATGAACATGCTTTGAGTATTGATATGCCGACGGGAGAACAGTTGGATACAACTAGCGTGTGTAGAGGATGTGTACTTCGAATTGAAGATCATGAACTGATTATAGATTTGGTGGCGTTAGATATGTAGGGGTATGACGTTATATTTGTGATGAATTTATTGTCCGCTTTTCGCACGGTGATAGATTATTTTCGTAAGCAGATCTTATTCCAATTACCGGGAGGGGTAATCTTTAATTGCATGAATGATCGTAATTCTTTCCATCCATTTCCTACAATAGGTAGTATATTTTTAAAAGCTAAAGCGGGAAGCTAGTTGAGTTTCTTAGCCAGCTTAATGAGAGATGATTGGGATAAATCCCATACAGATATGGTGTGATAGTGTCAAATTTTTTGGATGTTTTTCCTAACGAATTACCCGGGTTACCTCCACAAAGGAAAATTGAGTTCAAGATTGATCTCTATCCGAGAACCGAGCCCATATCTATTACTCCCTATCGGATGACACCTTTGGAGTTAAAGGAGCTAAGGAAGCAATTGGACCATCTATTGGTGATTGGGTTTATCCGTTTGAGTACTTCACCTTGGGGAGCCTCGGTCCTCTTTGTGAAGAAAACGGATGAAACGTTTCGGTTATGCACAGACTACCGAAGGTTGAATCAGGTGACAGTGAAGACTAGATATTCGTTGCCCTGGATCGATGGCTTATTTGATCAGTTGAGGGGTTCTAGGTTTTACACCAAGATTGACCTTCGCACAGGGTACCATCAATTGCGGATCCGAGAGGAGGATATTCCTAAGACTGCATTCCGTACCTGATTGATTAAAAATAATGTCATTCCCTACCTCTCAACAACACCCTCATATGTGTATGGCTTATGTGTGAAGGGTGTGTCACTCTCCCTCGGGATGATTCAAGAGATAGAGAACAACGGAATGTAAATGGTGGAAAATGGATGAACAAAATCTGTGTAAAATGAAATGTGGAATGTGCACAAAAGCGCTCTCCAATCGCAAGGAGTCTTTCGTGGTCGGTGTTTTACTTGGAAGAGTATTACAAGGTTGTCTCCTCAAGGAAGGAAAGGGAGCTTTGTGAAAGTGATTTTTCAAAAGTGAAAAGAAAGTGTAAAATCTTGTATTTGAGTTTTGTGTTTGGTTTGTAAATAAAAATGCAAGAAAACAAGTGTTGGCTAATCCAAAGGATTCATTCCAATGGGAATACCAAATCAACTCAAAGCCTTCCTCCGATTGAGCATGAATGAACGATTGATTCGGGGGAAGCTAGGGACAAGATTAGTGATTATCTAAGTATAAACCGTGACTAGGCCTACGGAATATCAAAGGCTCACCAACTCATCCACTCTTAACCCCGTCAAACCGAACCATTTGACTCAAAAGGGAGGAGGGAAGAAGAGTTGAAATGGAATTCCCAAGAGGAATTTTCCCTTGGATTAACCAACTAAAATCCTAGCTACTCATAGTAAAAGGCAAGACAATCATAATGTAAAGATATATAATGAAGACATGAAGCATAGAACTTAATTTAAAGCAAGAAAACTAAGTCTATGAAGAAAAATATTTAATACCCATTTTAAGCTAGAAATGAAGAAAAACATGAACAACAATGGTGAAATGAAGAACATGCAATTAAACTTGGAATAGACTTGAAGTAAATGATATTAAGGTGTAAGAGTTAAAGATTACAAGAGATTAAAAGCTTACTACAACAACAAGAAGTGAAATGGGAGAAGAAAATGCAAAAAAACGAAATTACTATTCATCATCTTCAACCTTGGAACTATCTCTCTATATCTACTCCTAAGCTTAGGTAGCCAACCTCTTAGATGGCTTGTAATGTTGAATATATGGAGTGTGATAGCCTTCATTTTCGTGCATGGTGGTCCCCCCCAGCTGTGTGCAGGCCTCCCATCAATAGGGTTGAGTTGAATGCCTTAGACAGGCTAGGAATAGCATAGCCTACAACTCCCAGGTAGTCCCCCTCTCTCCCATGCCTCATTAATGTATTGGCCTTCCAAAGTCTTCC
>CM042200.1:14697135-14718922 GCA_023539305.1 Ilex asprella
AGTATCATACCAAACTTGCTAATTAATGTTTTCAAACATGGTAGTGTTTATTACATTCTGACCCTGGGGTTGTTCTTATTGTTGTGGGGCTACTTCAGGCAGTGACGAGGCTTCTCGCCTTGCTCGGCTTGATGAATATCTTGTTCTTGCTTCTCGTTTCTTTGATTCTTGAATTTCTTGCTCAATACATGGTTTCAAGGATTTTTTATTGGTAAAAATCTGTAAAAGATTATGGGAAAGTGCTTAATCGGAGTAGAATTGAAGAAAAACTGATGGGTAAAGCGAATTTGAAGACATTAGGTAAAAAGTTCTATTGTTTTTTTTTTGAATTTCTGCTACGAGGGAGATGCTGAACTGATCTGTTCACGAACTGGAGTTTTATTCTAGCTAGTACCATCCAGACACTATCAGCACCGTCCGGATGGTGCTAATCCTCTAGAACCCCCTTAGGCTTGCAGGCTGCTAATGCTTGATCTTCTCCATATTTCCAACTTCGGTTTTCTAGCCTGTAGTTATAGAAAATCATTTTAAATTCAAATTTTTACACATTTAACATTTAATAACTTAAATCCTAACTTATTACACTAATTTATCCTATAGTTATATACATTGATACAAATCCTAAGATTATATATCTTTGATTATTTTGATTTTAATCGGAATCTTCTAAATCAAGAACATTAGTGAACTGATTAATCTCCTATCGCACATATCTTGCAAGCATGGGGGTAGAATAAGATGGTGTCTCGGGGTAATCATTACTCTACCCATACTTAATCCAGTCAAGATGATCTAATGCTGGACCTGAAATTGGTTCAGTGTACTAATTATATTATCTCATATGCATTAATCGACCGCACTTTACATAATCACCAAGTCGATTTGCTCGTCGGCATTTTGCAAATGAATTTTTCCCCACACAAAGGTTTTGCTTGACTGCAAAAAATTTCTAATTTTCTAACAAAAAATTTCTAATTTTCTAATTTTCTATTCTGTGATAAACGCTGAAACATAAAACATGTTTGAGTGTCATTTGTGTTTATCAAATTATGAGAATAAAAACAAAAAAAATGTTCGGTAACTATTTCAAGTTATATTATAATTATTAGTTTTTAAATATTTCCTACTACAGAATACAAATCAAAACTCATAATTCATTAACCACAACAAATAACTTAGACGAATATTCTAAGATACCACACTTTACATACATCATATCTACAGATACATTATTATTTTTTAAGAAAGAGTAATTTTATTGAATGAATCAAAAAATTACTAGAATCGACGGAAAAAATCCCATTTACGTCACATATATGGCTTTAATCCTTCAAAACACCGAAAAGCCAAAAAAAATTACTTCAGTGTTCCTTCGAATACAACAACTTCACAGCACTCCGATTAGCTGGATTCCAGACCCATTACTCAACCCTTATTATCACACACCAAGACCCTTTTGACCCTCAGAATAGGTAACCCGCTAAGGTCCTGCAACAAATCCATTTTACCTCACTGGGCATGCACATAGGAGCATAAAAATCAAAGCAGTTCACTTGTGGAACAACTGTTTCAACTGTAACAATTCCTACTCTATCCAAATAATCAAAGTAGTTCACTTGTGATACCCAATTGGTTTTGCAGTCAAACATTTCATCAGATAGATGGACAACAAGTTGACATTCATGAAAACACCCAACTCATACATATACACAAACCCAACATTTCTTTTGCTACGTGATTTATCTTCTTTCCACATGTTAATTACATAGTTGCTGCTAATGTTGGTCTCATTCTGGTGAAGCAATATTTCCCCCTCATATTGTGCATATCCCTTTGCATTTCATCTTGCCATCCAACTGGTTAAGCACATCTTTAAAATACTTAACTAAAGGGAGTAGTCAATATTTTGATCTGATCTTCACCAACCCACAATCTACAGCCTGAAGAATTTCAAAGAAAAAAAAAGAAAGTAAACCATAGTTAATGCACATCCATACCCACTGACATATACACAAAAAATTTAACTCAGAACTTCTCACGAAAACAAATGTTCAATCAAACCTTGATACCAATAAACAAGAGCTAACTTTTGTTTACATGTAGAGGGCCTTTTCCAATTTCTAAAATACATATGCACACCAGCAATCAAAATGGCTACAAAGAGACTCCACTTGGGACTCTGGATCAATGTAAAGAAGCATAACAATCTAGTAGCTTTTAAGGGACATTAGTTATAGAAATATTTTATTAGCTATAGATTTAATTGAAACCCAAACACAATGGTATCAATCAATGAAATGGCCTTTGAAATGAGATGAACCTTTAACTGAAAATGACCATGCATCCTCACCAAAATTTTACATGGTGAACAGAGATCAAATATTTCTTGCTAATCTTCAAAGAGTCACAGTAAATTTTGGTGCCCAGCATAGTGACCAAATTCCCCACTCTTCCATACAGTTAACTTTGGTATTCAACATAAGAAAAAGATGTTGCCAAGACCATCACTCCCCACTCATTTCCTAACTGCTAATGGAATCTGAAAAATCAACCCCAACCCTAACTGCTACTAAAATCAGATCTTACTCACACA
Source organism: Ilex asprella (assembly GCA_023539305.1). NCBI lineage: Eukaryota > Viridiplantae > Streptophyta > Magnoliopsida > Aquifoliales > Aquifoliaceae > Ilex > Ilex asprella. Next base: position 14,699,729 of record CM042200.1, read on the forward strand.
CACACACACAAATCAAACACACACATACACACAAAAATCAGAAAAACACACAGAAATTAGTCACAAAAATCACACACACGCACATAAAGACCCACCCACACATCAAACACATAGAGACCCAGAAATCAAAGAACAAACGCAAACACAGAAATTAGACACACAAAAGAAGCAATGGAAGCAGAAATCATACACTTGAGATCTGAGATCTCTTCGTTGCATAGACCAAGGCGAGAGAGAGAGAGATGTGATGTAAAGCCGTAGAAGCATCGATTAAGGTAGCGATGGAGAGAGACGCATCGATGGAGGAAGCGATGGAGAGGAACGCATCGATGGAGGCTATAAGGAGAGAAAGACGGAGATGGAGAGACAGGCAACGATAGAGATAGAGGAAAAATGAGGCGCTCGTCTGATACCGAGAGAGAGAGAAGTGATGGGAAAGAGATAGGTGATGAAATGGGTTTTTATATTTCAACAAAAAAAAGTTTTTTTTTTTTTGCTGCTAAGAGGACTTAAAGTCCGGATCCCATTAATTCCCCCAACCCTTGCCCATGTTGCTCTGTTTTCAGTGTTTCTTGTAACATCTTTTTTTTGTTCCCAATTTTTTATCTTTTTTCTAGACAACTAATATAAAACAAAAACAAAAACAGTACCCAAACATATTTTTATTTTCATTTTTGACAAAAATTGAAAACAAAAACACAAAACACAAGACAAAGACAATAAGCAAACAACCACGAAGTTCTAGTGAGAGAAAGCTAGGTTTTATATTTTTCTTCACCATTTTCATTGTAGTAAGCTCCATTTTACATGTAATCTTTCCCTCTTGCATTTAAATCTCTTCTTGTTGAATTTGTAATTAAGTTTGGTTGGATTTATTTTGGTTCACTTCAACATTTGGGATTAGTTTGCTTCAAGCTTTACATTTTGGGCATGAATGTCTTTTCCTTTGTAGTTTAAACTTCCTCTTGCCTTAATACAAGTCCATGTTTGATTTAATCACCATGTCTTTCTCTTTAATGTTTTTTCTTGATCTTACCATGGATAGCTAAACCTTTAGATGGCTAATCCAAGAGGGATTTCCTCTTTGGTATGTGAAATCGACTCTTTTTCATTACTCCTCGTAGTGTAAAGTATTTGGTTGGACTAGGTTGAGTGTGGACATATGTGGTTGTGGACTTGTCACGGGGTATGCTCTCACTCCCTATGAATCAATCAAACACTTGGGCACCATTGGTTGAATGTAATGATTTGATTTGGCAATCCCATTGGAATGGACTTCATGGATTAGCCAACCCCGTTTTCTTGCATATTTAACAATTCACAACCCACCAATTTCAAATCACAATATTTTCTAATTTTCACTTTTTGTAAATCACTCTTCAAGAACACTTAACCTCGCATTCGCTGAGTAGACGACCTTAGAATACTCATTCTAAGAAAAACACGACATTGTAAGTTTTTCTACGCTTGGAGAACAATTTTGCACACACACAAGTTTGTTCATCCATACACAATTTTCCCACTTCTTGCATCGAACTTGAGGGAGAGTGACACTCATCATACTCTATAAGTCATATACACACATAGTTGGGTTCATGTGGGAAGTTAGGTAAAATGATCAAGTAGTACCCGACTGCATGCATCCCTAATGGACAATATCTCCGTGTCTTGCCCCTAGGATGCGATCACCCTACTTAGTAAGGAAGGCGTAGCCACCAGACTGCCCAGAATACCCTAAACCTGACCTCTATAGTGTAGCCCAAACTGCCTCACAGTCTTGAGCATCTTCCACTCTCTGAAAATTATACCAGCCAAAACCCCCTATGACTTCCAATTGAGTGCATCAGCCAATACATTTTTCTTACTAGGGTGGTAATACAAAGTAAAGTCGTAATCCTCCCGGTACTTGCTTGCTTGATTTCCTTGTCTCCCTAACCTCCCGATATCATCCCTCAATGTGTATCAAGTATGTCTTCAACATCTGCCACTCTCGGGAAATTATACCAGCCAAAACCCCCTGTGACTTCCAATGGAGTGCATCAGCCAACCCATTTTCCTTACTAGGGTGGTAATACAAAGTAAAGTCGTAATCTTTCAGGTACTTGCTTGCTTGATTTCCTTGTCTCCCTAACCTCCCGATAGCATCCCTCAATGTGTATCAAGTATGAATGGAGGAGAGTGTCACTCTCCCTTGGAAAGATATCAAAAGAATAGGCAAGGAGAAAATGGAATGGAATGATGAAATGTGAATGAACAAAAATGCTCCCCAAGTGCAAGAATACTTTTGTGTATCCTATTTTACTTGGAGGTATTCCAAGGTCATTTCCTCAGGTAAGGATGTGAATTGTGTTGAAGGTGATTTCGGTAAAACAAAGAAAGTGTAAAATCTTTTGTTGTTGAAGTTTGGTTTGTGAATTGTATTGAGATAAAAATGAAATGGAAAACAAGTGTTGGCTAATCCAAAGGGCTCACTCCGATGGAAATGTCGAGCCAACTCAAAACCTTCCTCCAATGGTGCATAAATGAACGATTGATTCATGGGAAGCTCGGGACAAGAGAAAAGTGAGGATCCAAGCATAACCCATGACCAGGCCTACGGGCTATCAAGGACTCACAACCATGTCCACACTCAACCCAGTTAAATCGAACCATCGTACACCGAGGGGAGGAAAGAAGATGAGTTGAAATGGCATACCCAAGAGGCGGTCTCCCTTGGATTTCCCAACTTAAAGATTTAGCTACTCATGCTTGAAAGAAGAACACCAATGAAATATAAAGACATTATAAAGAAATGAAGATTGTGTCTAAGTTAATGCAAAAAAACATAAACTGAACAAGAGCACATTGAATACCCATATTTAAAACTAAGAAACGAAAAACTTGAATGCATTAATGATGAAAGCTTGATTGGAAGATTAAAATTAAAAGCAACTTAAAATAAATGGCATTCAAGACTTCAAATAAAGCTTAGAAGATTCTTATATGAAATTACAAGGCAATGTATGGAAAGAAAATGGAAAAACATTAACTTCTCTCTAGCACTATTCATCTTCTACATTGGACTCTCTCTCTTTATATATATATATATATATATATATATATATATATTACAATCTATCACTTCATAATGGTCTCCCTGCTAGCAAAAACGGCCATGGTTGTCCTCCCATGCCTGTGTGATGTCCTTCTAATCATAGGGGCTGCAAAGGCTGACATAGTGCAGGCTAGGACAAGCCTAGCATTTCTCTCTCCTCCTCATGAATGCAAAATCCATCCAAGTTCAAGTAGAGGTATGGGGATGCTCCTAGATGTGTAGGGGATGTCAGAGGATCTTTTGGAGAAGTGTAAGTGGGACCCCCAATTGGCAAAGCTGGAGATGCAAGCTGTCTGGGCAATTTGGGTAAAACCTTTTGGACCGTCGACAGAAAACCTTCCAGAAGGTTTGTGCAGGAACAGTTAAATGAATAAGTCAACAGGCAAAACCTTCGAAAAAGTTCATTCCAGTACACAAAACCTTCCGGAAGGTTTCACTCCAGTATGCAAAACCTTCCGAAAAGTTTCACTCTAGTAGACAAAACCTTCCGGAAGGTTTTTACCTAAACCTTCTAGAAGGTTTTCAACCAATTTGAATTTTCTTGGCTTATTCTTCCTCCAAACCTTCCTAGTAGCTACCCTTTCCTCTTCTTTGATCTCAAACACTACAATGTGGGTTTAACTCAACGCATTTGCATCATTTTACCTACATCCACACAAAACTTCATCAAAATGAAAGTTAAGGACATTTCTCCCCTAAATGCACAACAAAAGCAAGTATATAAGGGTATATTAGCATACAAAATATGTCATATTTTTTGTGCTAATCACACCCCCCAACTTGAGTTTTGTTTGTCCCTAGCAAACATTATTTCAAACCGCAACCATAAACTACATTAAACATCCATTAATACAAGTAATGCAAAACAATCAAGATCCAAAAATCATAATGCAATTATAGAAATAGTTTGGGCAAAGATATAAATGCAACAATTGTGGTATTTCCATTGATCAATCCAAAAAGATCTTTACACTATGTTCAAGTCCCAAAACAAAAGACGGCCAAAACCTAGTGATACTTCTACTAGCCGATACCAAAAATCCTAACTATGTGCAACCAACCTTCAAGACAAAAATAACAAAAATCTAATCAAAAAAAGAGTCCCTAGTCCTCCTCAATCATCATCCACATCAAATGCATCCTTGTCCTCAGTCTCGGACTCGGTCTCTAACTCTGACTCCTCCTCGTCAACGTCATCATCTCCCACCTCCATAGTCGTAGAAGACACAAGAACGGAGGTGGAGGGTTCATCTAAAGGCTGTGATGGTGGTCCTCCAGGAATAGACCTTCTCAGGAATGTATGTTGGAATAGCTGTATCAACATCTCAGACATCCCATGCATCGTTGACTCCATAGCATCCATGCGCTTCAACATGGTGCAAGCCGTGGCAAGTGTAGGTGGTGGAGGTGCTAAAGAAAATGCCCCAGCATCTGACGGCTGTGGCCTCGGGGCCCTATGCTTGGTTATTTTCGTTGTAGTATATCCCTAGTCTATGCACATCACCCTTAAATATGTATATGTCTTATATTGATGGGGTAGTGTCACTCTCCCTCGGAATGATACGGAAAATGGGGCAACGGAATGGTGGAAATAAAATGTACAAAATGTGTGAGTGAAAAAAAATGCTCCCCAAGCGCAAGGAGTCTTTTGAGTGTCATGTTTTACTTGGAAAAGTATTTCAAGGTCGTCTCCTCAGGAAAGGAAGGTGAGTTGTGTGAAGGTGATATTTTTAAAAAGAGAAAGTGTAAAATCTTTGTGTTTTGAGTTTTGGTGAGTGAAGTTTGTGAATGAAAATGTAATTGAAAAAAGTGTTGGCTAATCCAAAGAGCTCATTCCGATGGGAATCCCAACTCAACTCGAAATTATCCTCCTTGGTGCATAAATGAACGATTGATTCATGAGAAGCTAGGGATGAAATAGTGAGGATTCAAGCATAAACCATGACTAGGCCTACAGAATATCAAAGACTCACGATCTCATCCAGTCTCTACCCAGTCAAACTGAACCACCGTACACCAAGAGAAGGAAATAAAATGAGTTGAAATGAAAAACCCAAGAGGAGGTCACCCTTGAATTAGCCAACTAAAAATCTAGCTACTCATGAAAGCAATAAAGAAATGCATTATGTAAAGAGACAAAATGAAGACATGAAGCTTGGAACTTAAATTAATGCAAGACAACTTGAACTGTGAAGAAAAATATGCAAAACCCATTTTAAAACTTGAAATGAAGAAAACTTAAGATAACAATGGTGAAATCCAAAACATGCAGCAGAACTTGAAATAGACTTGAAATAAATTACATTAAATGAAGATTGCAAGAGTCTTAACATAATTTACAGGTGAAAGGATGGAAGAAAATGAAAAAAACATAAGTTTTCTATCTACTATTCATCATCTTCTTCCTAAGCTTAGGTAGCCACCCTTTGAAATGGCTTGTGAATGCTGAATATATGGAGTGTGAGCCTTCATTTTCGTCCATAGGGGTCCCCAGGTCTGTGTGAAAGGCCTCCCATCCATAGGAGGCTGAGTTGATGTCTTGCACAGGCTAGGACAAGCCAAGCCTGCAACACACCAGACAACCCCCTTCTCTCCCATCCACATTAATTTCTTTGCTTTTAAAGTCTTCAAGTAGGGTGTAAGAGACATTTAAATGTGTAAGGAAAGTTAGACGGCAAGTGGGAGAATCAATGGTGGGACCCCCAAGCAAGTGGAGAATGAGTTGCAGGCGTTCTGACACTTCAGGCATGGCATACCAGTATGCGTACCGGTACTCTTCAGCTACTGGAGTTCGGCGTACCGATATACGTACCTGTACACTTTGTCTACTCTGGACCAGTTTTCATAGAATTATCATAAATTTTGATCCAACTGTCCGATTGAGCTGAAATTTTGACAAAATACCAAAGACATCTAGATCTACAACTTTCATGTTTTTCACTTTTTCAGATTCAAAGCAGACCATGGTAAACATGGAGTAAAACCAAGGTACTATAACCAAATGGTGTGGGTGCTGGTGCCTTTGTTCCTAATCACCAATACCACCTTGATTTCTTTAATTTTAAGCCTCCAAATCCTCATGTAATGTGTCCATTCCTTCACCACACATCTATACCTAGTTTCAAGGTTCTAAAATACATAATTTATGCTACAATTACCTGCAACATAAAAATTTCAACATTATTCATAATTTCGGCTAACTCCGAGTACTTATATGCAAAATTTGAGTTAAAATGCATGTAATGAGGCCATCAAATATACAATATTTTGCGCTCATCACCCTACCTCTCTCTCCCCTAGTCCTAGTAGCTCTCTTACTGCTGTTGGACTTCCCGATTGCTCTAGTCTTTGGGGGTAGGAGAACGTCTTGGGCTTAGTGTTTTACCTTAGCCTGGGCACAGAGATGGGTGACTAAGCTGCCAAAAGGGAGATTTACCTTTGGATTTACAACCTGGGAAAATTCCTTCATCTCTATCCAAATGTAATATGTCACATCAATGACAACTCCAGTCATAAAGGCATGCAGTAATGCCAGCTTTTCAATGTTCAGGTTCTTCTCCGAACCCCGGGGCATCATGTTATAATGGAGGACCTTATTCATGACCCTGTATGCATGCTTGAGGCCCCCAACCAATGTTGTTCCTGTGAACGTGGTTGGGTCCTCATAGGTGAGGGCCACATAGTCCTTAAGAGTCTTACCCTCTTCCACATTGTGTGGGTAAACCTCGGTGGTTGGGGGAGGTCTCACGTAGCCCATTGCAGTGGTTATTGAGTCCGTGGTCACCTCAAATGTCTTGCCCCTCACATTTGTCTTTAGCTTACTCCTATTGTCACCAAAAACAATCAACTTCTGGTAAAAATCACGACATATTCCCAAATTGTACCCTTTGACCTCGTCAAACTATGACTTCAACCCCTGTTGTTCAATAATTTTCACCACATCGTTTTTAGGTCCCAACGAAGCTCTATCCACATAGCATTCACACGTCACACCCTTTTCCTCGATACGTTGCTTACAGGTGTCGTGTTTTGCTTTCGTCCTCCGCTCCGCCTTAACTTGGGAGCTAGGACCCTCACCGGTCCTCTTCTTGGATGTGGAGCCAGAGGGGGGAAGAGAAGCCCTAGGGCCAGTGCTCTTAGTCCGGGCCATGAGCATCAACAGTGCCCCTAACCCAAGAGCTACCAAAAATAACCTCCATACACTCTCAATAGCATCAACTACCTCCATAGACATAACTTTTGTACAAGCCATCACCAAGAAGTTAAGGAATTTGGAGAAGAGTTAAAGAGAAATTTAGAATTTTTAGGGTAAATGGAATTCTAAGGTTTGCTTGAAGAACACTTGGTATTTTCGGATAAAACACCCTAAAAATTAACCTAAATCAAGAGAAAGTAAGAAATTTGAGATTTGGGGGAAGCAATTTAAAGGTTATAAGAGAGTAGGAGAGGAGAGGGTTTGAAAGCGAGAGATGGATTGAAAATGTGAAGGGTTTTTCAAACTTTTCGACTTTAAAACCTTCGTTTTTAAATTTTCTGGGCAAAATCTTCTGGAAGATCGACAAAAACCTTCTAGAAGGTTTTGCTTACTACCTAGGTCAAACATTCCAGTAGGCAAAACCTTCCAAAAATTCGATCAAAACTTTCTAGAAGGTTTTGCTTACAGAAAAAAACCTTCTGGATGGTTTTTGATAAAACCTTCCGGAAGGAAAAGCCTTTGCTGTAAAACCAATCATTTGTTCAAAAATTCTCATCCAATCCAAACCTCCTCAACTCTAGGACATTTTCACACTCTTCCTAAGACATCTAACCTACCAAAAACTTGAACCACACTTATAAACCACAATTGAATGATCATGCCCAAGGTCATTTCCGAAATTGCTACATGGTTTATGATTTTGATGATTGCAAGCTACAAAAACATGGATTTCTAATTTAAACTACCAAAATGAACACCCAAAAAAGTAAAAGATGCATTCAAATAGCATGGGCATTCCTCAATCTTATCAAATATCAAAAGTTGAGCAATATTCCCCCATCCTTTAAGCCAAAAAGCTACTTAACACGTCGTTCAACTGACGGAACCAAGAACACATGAGCACACTATAGTCATAAATACTAGTCTAAAGTACGCACCTACACATTCATTTTCAAACTCTTTTGTCTATTAGTTGGACAAGTAATTTGAGCATTTAAGCAATAGAATGGCTAGCCAAATTCAGTTTCAATGCAAAACTCACCAAAGGTCACTCTTAACAATGAAATACATTATTGTTATCATGGCATGCGCTCCATGTGTACATGTGAGATAGAATCTTGTGTTTAAAACAAAGTGTGCTCACATATAATCCAAAAATGAAGTTCATGTACGAAGGTGAAGCGACTTTGGCATAATCCCATGAAAAGAATGCTAGGGCATTGGGTAGCAAAACTAACTCATCATTTTATTTAAGATTTTGCATCTCCCATGCATCTCTAGATCACTTAGGACTTCGAAGGTGAAAATAGGGCCTTGGGGTGATATTGAGGCAATAGAAATGAAGGATATAGGATAACAAAGAGGGTTGTTCCAAGTGAAAGAATTTTATTTCAAAAACATCTCCCTTTTTATGGGATTTTCATTCTTTACACTATTACCACACTCTTTGCTTCTTTTCTTTCTTTTCTTTAACATGTTCTTTTTCTTTTGATCATTCTTTCTTTTTCTCACCCCTTTTTCTCCTTTTCTTGGATTTTCATTCTTTTTCTAATGAACTCCTTGAGTTCCACTTCCATTCAGCCCTTTTGTTGCAATTTTCACACCACGCTTTTTTTTCTTTCATGAATACTCATATTTATTTTTAGGAACAACCAAGGCAAGGTGAATTTTTCATATTTGTCACTGACTCGGTAATTTGTGTGGCATAGAAATGAATTTCGATCAAGGCTCAATCACGGCACTAGGGATAATATTTTTTCAAGAACAAGGTTAAGGCTCAAAATTTCAAAAATGGTCTAAGATCGCTTCCAGGTAAGCGTAGAAGAGCATTGTACATTCAAGACAAGTCAATCAACTACACACATGCAACTAGCCGAGACAAATAATGAGATTATTGAACAAATTTGACATTGAAAAATTGTTATTTGAGTAATTGTAAGTTCCCTCCAAAAAGGATTGGCACTAAAGCTCTCATGGGTCCTTACTCATCTCTACTATTTATGTCAAGCCTAAAATATGAATTCAAGCCGTAAATTGCTAAAATTACACATTCAAATGGGGCACATACAATTGAGTTCAGAAGTAGATACATATGTGATACTCTTGCATAGGATTCACTTCTATAATTTGTACATGTGCTCAAGGTTCAAAACAACGATCAACATATCAACTAACCCAAACACTCTTAATAAGGGAATACAGATCAACATTTAGATATTTTTCACAAAAATTTTCAAAATTGTCACATAATATTCCCTAAAGTAAACAAAAAATTTGTGATCGGTGATTTTTCACCCCAAAATTTGGTATTATCCACAAAAATTTCCACAAGTATTGGTGTATCATGCAAATGGTGCACCTTTCTTCCCAACTTGATTTATGCATTATCCTCAATGCAACAAAAAGATATGATATGTAATGAAAGACAATAAAAAGATGAGTAGGGTTAGAGAACACCTCGTGTTTGAGCTTTTGACCGAAGCACCAATATCTGAAACTAAGAGAAATAATGCTATACAACAAAAGAACGTAAGTAACATAAAATACAATTAAAGTAAATAAATAAAAGAAACTGTACACTAAAAAGCAGAAAAACTAGTTATTCCTCCACCAAGTCCGGATACACTGGATCCACCAAATCCTCCTCCACCTCTTGTCCTTCAAAACCCTCAAAAAAATGCTTAAGTCTTGGGCCATTGACCTTGAATGTTTGGTCATTCTCGGGGTTTGTGACATCCACATCTCCGTTTAGGGTAGGCCAACTTGACAAGATAGGGACCATTCCAACATGATCGGTGTTTGCCTTGCAAATCGAGAAACAAGTTCTACAAGAGCACTTTTTTGCCGGGCTCGAATGACTTTCGTACAATGAATTAATCATGAAAGATTTTTGCCCGCTTTTTAGAAATTTTAGAGCTCTCATACGCATCTCTTCGAATCTTTTTCAATTCATTCAATTACAACTTCCTATGTTCTCCGGCCATTCTCAAATTAAAATTCAAGGTCTTTATGGCCCAATAGGCCTTATGTTCCATCTCAACTGGAAAATGACAAGTATTACCAAAGACAAGCCGATAAGGAGACATACCCAATGCAGTTTTGTAGGTAGTGCGATAAGCCCATAGGACATCAATCAGTTTGTCTGACCAATCTTTCCTATTTGGGCTAACTGTTTTCTCTAAGATGTTCTTAATCTCCTTGTTAGCCAACTCGATTTGGCCATTGGTTTGTGGGTGGTATGCGGTGGATACCTTATGTGTGACAATATATTTGAACATTAAAGATGCAAATGGTCTATTGCAGAAATGTGATCCACCATCACTTATCATTGCACAAGGCATCCCAAACCTTGAAAAAATGTTCGCCTTGAAAAACTGGACCACTACCTGGTGGTCATTGGTCTTGGTTGGGATGACCTCCACCCATTTGGACACGTAGTCCACAGCCAATAGAATGTATAGATAGCCAAACGACAAAGGGAAGGACCCATTGATAAGCACAAAATATTTCATATTTGACGACCTCATTATATGCATTTTAACTCAACTTTTGCATATAAGTACTTAAAGTTAGTCGAAATTATGAATAATGTTGAATTTTTTATGTTACAGGTAATTATAACGTAAATTATGTCTTTTAGAACCTTGCAACTAAGTACGGATGTGTAGTGAAAGCATGGACACATTACATGAGAATTTGGAGGATTATAAGTGAAGAAATCAATGAGCTATTGGTGCTTGGGAACAAAGGCACCAACACCCACACCATTTGGTTGCAGTACCTCAGTTTTCCTCTATTTTGACCATGATCCGCTTCGAATCTGAAAAAGTGCAAAACATGAAAGTTGTAGCTCTGGATGTCTTCTATATTGTGTCAAAATTTCAGCTGAATTAGACTGTTGGATCCAAAGTTATGACAATTATACAAAAACTAGTCTGGAGCAGACAAAGTGTACCGGTACTCCGAACTCTAGTAGCTAAAGAGTACCGGTACGCTATAGCGGTACATCATCCAGAAGTGCCAGATCGTCTGTAAATTATGCTCTACTTGCTTGGGTGTCCCACCATTGATTCCCCCATTTTCTCCCTGACTTTCCTTACACACTTACATGTCTCCTACACCCTAGTTGAAGACTTTGGAAGCAATGTCATTAATTTGGATTGCAAAGAAGGGGGTTGCCAAGGGAGTTGTAGGCTAGGCTTGTCCTAGCCTGTGCAAGCCATCATCTCACTTCCCATTGATGGGAAGCCTGCACACACATTCTAGAGGACCTCTATGGATGAAAATTCATAGCTCACACTCCATATATTCAGCATTCACACGCCATTGAAGTATGGCTACCTAAGCTTAGATAGTTCCAAGGAAGATGATGAATAGTAGATAGAAATTTATGTTTTTGTATTTTTCTTCCATAATTTCACTTGTAGTTTATTGTAAGGATCTTGTAATCTTCATTTAATGTCTTTAATGTCATTTACTTCAAGTATACTTCAAGTTTAGTTGGGTATCTTAGCTTTTACCATTATTGTCTTAAGTTTTTTTCATTTCAAGCTTTAAAATGGGTATTGCATAATTTTCTTCATAGTTTAAGATTTCTTGCACTAAGTTAAGTTTCATGATTTATTTCTTCATTTTTTCTCTTTACATTATGCATTTGTTTCTTGCTTTCATGAGTAGCTAGACTTTGAAGTTGGCTGATCTAAGGGAGACCTCCTCTTGGGTTTTTCATTTTAACTTATTTTCTTTCCTCTCTCGGTGTATGATGGTTTGGTTTGACTAGGATTAGAGTGGATGTGGTAGTGAGTCTTTGATATTCCGTAGACCTAGTCACGGTTTATGTTTGAATCCTCACTATCTCATCCCTAGCTTCCCACGAATCAATCGTTCATCTATAAACCCTCGGAGGAAGGTTTCGAGTTGATTGGGCATTTTCATTGGAGTGAACCTTTTGGATTAACCAACACTTGTTTTCATTGTATTTTCATTCACAAACTTCAAACACCAAAACTCAAACAAAAAATTTTACACTTCTCTCTTCTTAACAAAATCACATTCACACAACTTGAACTTTCTTTACCTGATGAGACGACCTTGGAATACTTTTTCAAGTAAAACACGACATTCAAAAGACTCCTTGCGCTTGGAGAGCACTTTTGTTCGCACAGATTTCATTTCATTCCCAATATTTTCATTCCACTATTCCGTTGCCCTTTCTTTTGACATTATTTCGAGGGAGAGTGACACTACATTTCACACATAATCCATATACACATTTTGAGGGTGATGTCTGGAGGCAAGAAAATACATACAACGGAAATCATCAAGCACCCATGAAGTCGATGTCCCAACAATCAAATATTTCTATAACAAGTACAGGGGAGAGGGGCATCATGTTCGTTCGGGTCACACTACCGAAATGTTGGCTTCTAACACATTCTTTACAAAATGAAACACAGTCTTTTATCAAAGAGGGCCAGTAGAAACCTGACTGTAGGATCTTTGCCAAAGTTTTCTTCATTGAGAAGTGGCCACCACATGCTTCTAAATGGCAAAATGTAAGGACATCCCGCTATTCATTCTCCAGTATGCATCTTCGCATGACTTGGTCAGGACAATATTTGAACAAATACGGGTTGTCAAAGTAAAAGTACTTCACATCTGTCATGAATCTCCTTCGATCCTTCGGGCTCTATTGCGGTGGTATTTGTCCTATTGCAAGATAGTTACAAATGTCAGCAAACCATGGACAAATAGAATGAATTGAAAGTAATTGCTCATCAGGGAAGAAATCTGGGATTGGAATGTGCTCATTGGCTTCTTGCACCACCAGTCGAGATAAATGATTCGCCACCATGTTCTCCACTCTCTTCTTGTCTTTGATAGTAAGATTAAACTCTTGGAGTAGGAGGATCCACCTGATGAGTCTCGGTTTGGCATCCTGCTTAGACAAAAAATACTTCAAAGTAGATTGATCAGTATAGACTACTATCGGTGAACCAATGATGTAAGAACGGAATTTATCTAACGCAAATACTACCGCTAGCAGCTCCTTTTTTGTGGTAGTGTAATTCATTTGGGCTTCATTGAGCGTTTTGCTAGCGTAGTATATTACATAAGATCTATTATCCTCCTTTTGACCGAGCACTATGCCGACCACGTAATCACTCGCGTCGCACATAAGCTCGAAAGGTAGATCCCACTTGGGTGGTCGCATAATAGGAAGTGTGACAAGCATGCTTTTGAGTTTTGTAAAAGATGCCTCACAACTATCCGACCACTCAAATGGGACATCCTTAGACAATAAATTGGTCAACGGTCGGACTAATACACTAAAATTTTTAATGAATCGACGGTAAAAACCCGCATGGCCCAGAAATGACATGATATCCTTGACGACTCTCGGCGTAGGAAGGATAGAGATGGCCTCCACCTTTGATTTGTTAATTTCGATCCCTTTTGCCGAAACTATATGGCCAAGAACAATTTCTTGTGTCACCATGAAGTGACACTTCTCCTAATTCAAGACTATACTCTTCTCTTCACATCTCTCCAAAACTTTCTCCAAATTTTTCAAACACCCACTAGAATCCTCAAAGACCGAGAAATCATCCATAAACACCTCAATAATCTTCTCCACCATATCACTAAAGATCCCCATCATGCAACGTTGAAAGGTTTCAGGGGCATTACATAGCCCAAAAGTAAAAGTACCGTAGGGACAAGTGAAATGGGTCTCCTCTTGGTCTTCCAATGCAATTTCGATTTGATTGTAGCTAGAGTGTCCATCTAAGAAACAATAGAATAGATGCCCTGCTACTCTTTCCAACACTTGGTCGAGGAATGACATTGGGAAGTGGTCTTTTCTTGTGCACAGGTTGAGCTTCCGATAATCAATACAAACTCTCCTACCTGTGATCACTCTTGTTGGAATAAGCTCATTCTCCACCACCATGACTCCCACCTTCTTGGGTACTACTTGTGTGGGACTAACCCATTTGCTATTAGCAATAGGAAAAATAACGCCCATATCAAGTACTTTCAATACCTCGTCCCTCACTACATCTTTCATGATTGTATTCAACCTTCTTTGTTGTTGTCAAGACAGTTTGGCGTCCTCAAGATAGATCCGATGAGTGCAAATGAGGGGGCTTATCCCTTTGATGCCGGCTATTGTCCAAACAATTGCCCTTTTATGCCTCCTCAACACCACCAAAAGCTCTTCTTTTTACTTTGTATCCAACATTGAGCTAATCAACACCGGAAATTTCTCATCTTCCCCAAGATATGCATACTTCAAATGTGAAGGTAAGGGATTTAATTTCAAGTTGGGCTTTTGCTCACATGATGAGAAAATCTTTTTGCCTTGGTGTTGGAGCTTTTCAAATATAAGGATCCACTTTTTCACCCCTTTCACACTCTCTAATTCCTCTTGTTCCTCAAACTCCTCTAGATCAGCATTCCCCTCCTCTTTGAACTTTAACATCCTCACAAATTTCAAGTGTTCTTCCACCAAGGTGTCAATCCTATTGATTTCATGCACCTCTTCATCATCTTCTGGTTGCTTGCACAAGTTGAACACATTGAACTCCATAGTCATGTTCCCATCATATTTACAATAGGACAATTAAGTCTCACTTTTGATAATTTACTCTCCAAGAAGTCCTAAACTCAATTAATGATTTGTTTTGTTCTAATTTTATCCTTTTCATGAACACACAAATTACATTTTTATTTATAATTTATATTCAATTTTATTTACTGAAATATGATTGTTTTATCTAAAATTAAAATCCAAAATAAATATCTTTAGTTATCAAAGCATCCACCCTAATGACTTGTAAGAGCTCATACACGAGTAAATCGTACATATTACAAAAATTATTAGATACATAAATATTTTATATCTTAAATAACACACTGTTGCTTTGGATGCTTGAATTTTTATTTTTTTTATGTCTTAAAACAGTAATTATTTTCTAATTAATTCAACATGTAGAGATAAAGAAATAGATCAAACTAAGCACGTGTATGTCACCCTTCCAAGGAAGGCGAAAAAAATGACATTCTATTATATATAACATATTTAATATAAACAAATAAAATCCTATTTCTAATTTATTTTAGATCCGAGAAATAGGATTTTTAGGATAAGGAATAAGTTAAACAAACCATGGATAAATTCAAACGACCTTTTTTTAAGTCCAAATGATCTTTTCATAGGTGTTTGCCCCCAATTCACTCGAGGGATAGAATTGATTATAAAAACATGAGTTTAATTAGTCGATTTATTAGTGAACAAGGAAAAATATTATCTAGACAAGTGAATAGATTAACCTTGAAACAACAACGATTAATTACTACTGCTATAAAACAAGCTGGTGGATTTACATTCGATGCCATCCTTATCGAACATAGGATCTCCCTCCTCATGATTCTCCTCCTACTTTCGCGGCTGCTGCGATTAGCATATGTCCGAGTACAATGCCCCCATCTAAAAGCAAATTCTTGTTTATCTCTGGTGCTTTTGTTATCATTTCCACAGCTTTCTCTTTTTGCCTTTCCTTCGCTACTTGTAAGATATCTTTTGTGATCCGTTTGTTTGCTTCACTCTCACTTTCTTCTGCATTCGCGATCATTTTCCTTCCATCCTGTAGTAGTCTTTCTATCTCTAGGTTTGGCAGGCTTTGCTGTATCGCTTGTCCTACCTCTATAATGGTATCGCTAAATAAGAAACACCCAATAAATAAGCATGGCATAAGCATCGATTGGATTTCTCCCAAATGTTAAAGGTAATCTTTTCATTTTGAAGCCCAGGCCTCCTGGATTGAACTACTCCAAGTTCTGTCCTTTCCCCAGATATCCTGGTCATGACTTAGAGTCATGCTACACTCTCAAGGATCTGATTTATGACTTGAATGATCAGAATCGTCTCAATTGGAAGGAAATAGAGGCACATGTGACAGGGCAGAATCAAGGAATTTATCATAACCCTTTGTCAGATCACCAAGCATTATGTAAATAGACCAGAGAATTGAAATTGTTCGGTCCAGGAACCGCTTATTGTGAGAAATGCTCAAAGCATTACTACAGTGGAAGTACAAAGGCCGATAGAAGCACCACATGTCAAGTACAGTGGATGGTTGAAGAAAGGAACCTCCAGAAGCTGACGGCAGCATGCGTGTATGATGACATCTTCAACGAAGACTCCTTTTCTGTTTAGATACAGCAATACAATTTTCCACTTGAGAAGATGAAGGCTTTACATTGTTAATTTATGTAATTGTATGTCTTTATGGATTACATTTGATAGTCAAATGAATTGAAATTTGTATGCTTAAAAAAGTTAAATATAAGAAAAAAAATAGAATTCTATGATTTATCATTTCTATAAGTCTTTATTGTTAGTTACGTGTTTTGGATGTTATGCACTAATGAGTAACAAATATTATTGGTAAAATTGTAATTGGTGTCTTGACGAACAAGATATAATTAAAAGCAAATATACTATTGATAGAATTTAGGACTTTGTGAGAATAAATTACTAAAAGTAACTCTTGGTTATCCAGTAAAGATGATAGAACTTAATGGTTCTTTTGGTGCAAAAGTAAGACTTATTGATAATTTTCCCTGCCATATCTACACAATCTTCTCATGATCCAATTTCATCCATCCAAATCACCTGAGGATTTTCCTTCGCGGGTTAATCGTTCCAATGTATTTTTGTAACCAACTCCTGGAATATAATCCCACCCTAATGCTTTCACGGAAAAATATATGGTACCAAATCCAAACTCTATCAAAAACTTTTGCAAAAAATTACGACCTAATGAAGTCCAAATATTTGCGATCAAGCCTTAGAGCAACTCCAACTGGAGTTGCCATCAGAGGTGACATCCCCATAACTACTAAAATAGCATCCCAATTTCAAACATTCGGACTCTAATGGGGGTGACATCAGGTGGCAAAATGACATCTAGAGTTTTGGGTGTGCCATATTTGGCAACTTTGAAGAGAGAATTGAGAGGTTACAAAAGAGCCGTTAGGTCTACTGTTCATCTCAACCACTATATTCAACCCAAAACTTCTATCAAAATACAGAAAGGGGGAAAGAGGTGTTTACTTGCCTGAAAATCGTTGTCTGGGTTAAATGAATCGTAGGGGGAAGGGTTTGGCAATTAGGTCTTAATCGGTGCTGGTAGTATTTATTTTAGGGGAAATGACATATTCTACCCCAGAAAAATTTAGTATTGTCATATTACAGCATTAATTTTTTTTGGTATTGTCATAGTACATCATTAATTTTTTTTGTATTGTCATATTACACAATTATTATTTTTTTTGGTATTGTCATATTTATTATGTTGCTATTATTTTTTAATTACTATGTATTGAAAATACAACTACAAATTGAAATTCAGAAAATTATTAGTCATCATGTCGTTCCCACAAATGCTCAATAAGATCTGTTAAATTGCGATCGTTATGAAAATTATACCCGTTAAAATATAACCGTTACGTTTAATTATATTTTTTAATAAAAATATTAAAATATTAAAATAACACCCCATTTTGACACCTACCATTAGAATAAATTTATAAATTAGAGACGTCAAAATACTGTTCAAGCTTACAAAATAGTATTTAACACCCCAAAAATGACAACACCCCTTGAACTTGCTCTAACAAGTTAAAGTCAAGGTCAAATTTGCAGTTGGGGGCAGTAGAGACACATACCTCCACCACAATTTTATAATGATTTGGAACTTATTTAAAATTTTGAGAAATTTAACTTTGTTTTAGAACTTGACTCTCACTAAAAAAAAATCACAAACATTTCAGGGTAATTTGTTTTTTTTAAAAAAATCAGGGGAGTTCTTTTTTATATATATATAAGTTCTTTTATAAGCTAAAACAATTAGACTTTAGCATTCCTCAAATGAATCAATCTCGCAACTCTCTTTAGTTTTCAGTTCACTCACCCTTTGCAATGAAATACCATTTCACCGACCCATTCGTTTTTCAGTTCCTCCCTCCTCTTCCTCCTAAATCAACGATGACTAGATATTTCGTATTCTTATCCATTTTTTTGTGAAATATCAAAAAAAAATCTATTAGCTTACCCAAATTTTTTGGATAGCCGATCAATAGAGTCGGATAGAATAAGATCGAAATTTACGAATAATCAAAAATTTGAACACTCCTAACAATGACAACCAAAAGCTTGACATCTTGAAGATGTCAGTCATCACCCACGAATGAATATAATGTTTCTAATATTGTTTTAGATCAATACTATTGAGACTTAATTTATTAACTTAATTTACTATAACCCTTCTTGAATTGACTCTTAGGACAATCTAACATTAAAAATTAATATTAATCCAAATGGTCATAATAAAATCACATAATTAGATCGAGAAATTAAGTCAATTGTGGTGAATTGACTCTAGCATGTTATTCATAATAAAATTGCAATACACCCCACCCCAATAAACTTCACATCTTTCCCAGCAAAATCAAAATTTTCCTAGGCTACGAACATTAATTAATAACAAAAAAGAACTAGAACCAAAAACCAACTAACCAGATATATACATGTAGATAATTAAAACCACACTGAAGAGCCAACTTCTTTCAACTATCTAAAGTCAATTGGAGTAGAAGTCGTGTAACTTTCCTACAAGTAGATATCCATACTGATCCTTGGACATTCTAATTAGTGGTGTTCAAATTTTTAATTAATCATAATTTTTGACCCTACTCAACTTTATTGAACGACTAGCTAAAAAAATCAGGTAAAAATACGAAAGAGTTTTTAGTCTTCCGATTAAATCGAGTAAGAATGCAAAGTATTCATTAATTTCCGTATTCATACCCTACCCTACCCTATCCTACACATATTAAT
>CM042200.1:14723922-14783975 GCA_023539305.1 Ilex asprella
GAAGAAGAAAAAGTATCGTGAGAAGCAAGAAAATTTTTGCTCACTCAAATGAAGACGAAGCACATGCCTTTAATCTCTTCCTCTCATAAAAAATGAGAGACTTGGGGGCATGGGGGGCAAATGATGAGCCCGAATTTGACTGTACTAAGCCCAATTTAGATAAACCGAGAAAGTTTAAAGAAAAGTCCAATCAGAGTTGGATCAACTCAGAAGCTCAAGTCATGGGAGACGTTCGTAAGTCAACAAGGAGTCATGAGAGACGTTCGTAAATCAACAAGGAGTTACTGGAGATGGACATAAATCATTACGGAGTCAAGTGGAGCCCAAGTCAAAGGCCAACACCCAAATGAGAGCCAAGAGGGTGCTGCCTAAGGGTCACTCAAGCCAGGTGCCGCCCATGGCTGCCCCTAGTCCTCTCCTACAACTTCTTTATTCCTATGCAAATCCAAGCCTACTCCAATCAAGCCTAATGACAAGACCAAGTCCAACCTACTCCAACTCCCAACTCAAGACAAGTCCGAGATCAAGACGAGGATCAGGTCCAATCTAGTTGAGAGTCTTCCTCCAAAAAAATAGGAGCACAAGGAAAAAAATATCGGGTTGGCGCGGAGATCTCCTACTATAACTACACTTATCAAAGTAGTAGAAGTCCACTCACCCACGTCACCGCCTCACCACCCTACCCTAACTGTATAATGTAAGTTCTCTCAACATTGAGGACATGCCTCTGAAGCCTCTACACATACCCTTACATTGTTCTTCTCTCTCTTTCTCTCCCTTAAAGCACTGTAACTCTCCGGAGTAAACTCTCGAATGAACATTATTAATCAATAAAATATCATCGACCGCCGCTGCCATTACTGAGAGTAGACGTAAGTTACTCGGATCGAACCACTATAAATCTCCATGTTAGCTCTTCATTTTTTGATCTTTTATTAATTACTTGTTTATTGCTCATTGATTGCAACTGTTTGAATGCTTGACTGTTGATCTTGCACAAGATAATTTTGTGCATCATCAGTAACCGCTTTTTTTATCTGAATTTATAGAAGAAGATAAGAAATTATAACAATTTGAGAATTTTAAAGTAGTTTTTTTTTTGTTTTTTTCTCTGTTTCTTTTTATTCCCAGGTTTTATTGTTGTGTCCATATTTTTTTTTTTGAATTACTCATTTGTGGAGAAATATGAAAGTTTCATTTATTTTAATAAATTTCATGATTTAAATAACACACACAAAAAAGAAAAAAGTTTTGGAACAAGAAGAGATTTTTTAAAAAAATGTTGAATAAATATTTGAGTTTGTCAATTGTAGTACTCTATATCAAATTAAGTTTTTTATTCAAATTTAAACTAAAATTTACGTTTAAATTGGAGTCATGATTGAAGATGCTCATAAGTTCAGGATCTAGATCCCCTCCATTACCCATTCCCTTCAATACTCTTCAATACAATGTTAGATTAGTGACATATGTAAAATTTTGAATTTCAACGGGCAAGTTTTTTTATTTGTGAAAAAATTCCTTAATAATAATTAACAACAAAATGAATGACGAAACATCTCATCTATTAAAATTTAAAATCTTACACATGTCACTTATCTAACACTGAGGAGAATTGGATAGAAGGAATTATCGAGGAGATATAAATCCATACATCCAAAATGGGTTCTTTGGAAATTAGTACACCTAATTAGATTTAATTGTAAAAAAGAACATAGAAGAAAATGTTTTGAAAAAAAATACGCAGCTGAGATAAAAAGACGTAAATGTTCATTTTATAAAATTTTCTTTCCTATTAACTTTAACAAGACATTTATTAATGTCTGAAATTTAAGGTCATTTAATTCAAAATCTCTTATCTTTAATGCACCTTGATTCAAACGTATTTTTTTAAAGTGGTTTTATTTTAAAATTATATTTATGTATTAAATATTTACTAGTAGTAGTTTTATAGGAGAATTTTAATATTTTACTTATTTTAGAATATATTACTTGTTTGAATTTTAAAATTTGTTAATATTCGAACTCCATAAAAGTGTAACAAAAACAGTGTAACAAAAGACAATGTAATAATACACTATAACAAAAACGGTGTTCAGTAGTTTGTGTATGCCACAAATTCAAAATGGAGATAGACTGTTTTAAATGAAATTATATATTTGACAAAATGTAATAGTACAATATTTTGTGTAAATGACTTGTTATACATTTATTGTTATATTGCTACATTGTTCGGATATTAATATAATTTGTAAACAAAACCACTTTTCAAAAAACAATACTCATGAATTAAGGGAGGATAGACAAATATGAATTATTAAAGTTCTCCCATAAAACTAGAAGATGTCTAATGCACCACTTTTCAAAAAAAAAAAACACATAAATCAATGAAGGACAAAAATATCATAAAAAAATCAGTAAAATTCAAATAATATACTTATATACAAATAAATATCAAAATGAATGATTTAATTATTCAACATTTTTCTTATATATTTTTTTACAATTAAGTCTAAGTTAGTGCATCGCTTTCTAAATTTTTCATCCAAAATTGATTCAGACCCCATACAAACAAGGGCCCACTGGCCCACAACACGACACTATGCGTGACTCTGGAGTAAATATTGAATGTAACAGTGGTATCATGTCACATTTGATGACATAGTATCATTAACTAATAATAAAACTCTAAATGAAAAAGGTGAACTCTACTTTGTCTTACATAGTTGGAGGGTGGAAAATTATTTACTTACTTTGCAGGTTAATTATTAATTTTTGTAGGATCTATATATTTATTTATTTTATTATTATTATTTAGTAATACTTTGTCAGGCATCATCGTTGTAACGAATATTTTTTCGTGACTTAGGTCTCCAACAATTCCCACCAATACAACAATCCCCTTTTGCTGTTGCCTTTGTTCCCTTAACCTCCGGTATTCTTTCTCCTTTCAAACCTCTGTTTCCTTTCCTTCTTCTCTCCGCTCAGAGCCCCTCTTCTCTCTCCTACTCTCTCTCTCTTTCTAAAATCTTCAATCATCAACCATGACTATCACCATTGAAGACTACCAGTTACCCGACGAAACCCACAACCTCTACGATGTCAACTTCTTCAACGATAAGATCCACACACTGGTCACACACACTCCCTCCTACGTCGACATGTGGATTTCCGAGACTGAATCGATCCACCACCGCCGTCTCCACCGTCTCATCGTCGGCCTCGACGTCGAGTGGCGTCCCAACTTCAATCGCAACGTCGAAAACCCAGTCGCCACTCTCCAACTCTGCGTGGGTCGTCGCTGTCTCATCTTTCAACTGATCCATTGCTCTGAAATTCCTCAGTCTCTTGTGAATTTTCTTGGAAATTCCAACTATACTTTTGTGGGTGTTGGGATTGAGAGCGATGTTGAGAAGTTGATTGGGGATTATGGTTTCGAGGTGCCCTGTACTGTTGATGTGCGTGGCTTGGCGGCCAATGATTATGGTATGATAGAGCTTCGCAATGCTGGGTTGAAAGATTTGGCGAGACAGGTGCTTGGCAAGGAGTTTGAGAAGCCGAGGAGGGTGACTATGAGTAGGTGGGATAATCAGTGGCTCACCCCTGAACAGGTAGGGTATGCTTGTGTTGATGCTTTTGTTTCTTTTGAGATTGGGAGGGTTTTGAATGCTGCAGGGCATTAGGGGTCATTGTTGCAGGAAGATTCTGATGAAGATTTGGGGTGGTCTTGGTTTACTGGGCATTGATAAAAATGGATGGTGACTGGTAGACTTATTAGTTGTGAAAACTTTATTATTATCACATCGGGATATTTCTGATGGTTTTAGTGCATATTAGCTTAACACATCTACTGTTACATTTTGTCTGGCTTATGACAAGGACATTATTGTTGATGCAGGGCCAGGCATTTGTAGTTTACATTAAAATAATTAGCATTATTAGGCCTTTGTTTTCTTAACTAAAGTAATTAGCATTATTGGATTGTTGTTAGGATTTTTTAAATCATGGGTTTGCTTTACAAATTTTTTAAAGGTAATGGGGTATGAAACCTCAATAGTTTTTAATTTTGTCAACTTTGGGAAGGATCCATAGTTGCTAGTGCCAGTGGGACCCAAATCTATTAGTTGGACTCACTTATTTAACGTTGCATATTAATATAGCCGGTCCCAAATAATTGGGATTGAGACTTTGTTGAGTTGAGAATTTGAACATGAGCAAAATGGACGAATTTTGAAATGCACAATACCCCGTGCAAACACCACTGCCTGCAGTGGAGGAACTGAAGGCGACGGTGGTGAATGGTACTATAGCATCAGTGATTCAGGGTCGAAGAATTGGGTAAAAAAAAAATCCTAGGGGTAGTAGCTAGGGTAGGGATAGTTGTCTAAGTGGGGCCATGGCAGCTGTGGTGATGATTTAGTTGTTGGATTATTGTGATGTTGGTTGTGAAAAACACTCGGGGTTTGTTTTGAATGAGTATCAAATTTGAAAGTCTGAATTAGGGATTAGGGATAATGTGTAGATATTGTGGAAATAAGAGCATGGTTCTTCCTAATAGAATCACTTGCAAGGTATTCTGGATGGATAGTTTATTTTGAATTGGCTTTGATGGATTTGGATTGAATAGTTTGTTTTTCCCTGGCATTTTTTCTAACTTATGTTTGGCCTATTTTGCAGCTGGTAAGATTTGGTGACTTACAGTTTACAAAATCCGGATGTAGAATGAATTTTGGCCACTACTGTGGCACTATGTCCATCCCTAGTTAAGGCCTGACCTACTGACATTTTTGTATGGTACTTGGGATTTTAGTTTTTTATGTGCCCTAATTTAACACATGCTTGTGTTGATGCTTTTGTTTCTTTTAAGATTGGGGAGGGGGTTGAATGCTGCAGGTGCAGGGTATTAGGGGTCATTGGGTTGTTGTTAGTGGAAGAATGTGATGATCGTTAGAGATGGTTTTTATTTACTGGGCATTGAGAGATATATTAACTCTTGAATTGGCTATTGGGAAAACTTCAATAGTGTAACATTGGGATTTTCCTGATGGTTTTAGTGCATAATGTATTGGAAAATACTATTTGGACCTAAAAATCTGACATAATTTGCTGACCTAATGACGTGACTTCATTGGAACCATTGGATTAACACCAAGTTCCAATGTTTGATGGAGCCCACAATTAATCCAAAAGTCATAGTGAATTAGGTCAGTAATTAGGTCCCAATAACATTGCTCGTATTTCACTTTCATTATATATTGTGGATATTATTGCTGATGTGGGGCTAAGCATTTGTCGTTTGCATTAAAGTAGTTAGCATTATTAGGCATTTGTTGTCTAAACTAAAGTAATTAGCGTTATTAGATTGTTGTTATGATTTACTAAGTCGTGGGTCTTCTTTACAAATTTTAATTCATATGGGGTATGAAATCTCTTTGGTTCTAATTTTGTTAACATTGGGAAAGATCCGTAGTTATTAGTGGGAACCCAAACCTACTAGTTGGACCCACTAATTTAATAAAGTATATTTGAACTCGAGCAAAATGGAAGAATTTTGAAATATTATCGAGTTGTGATCTAAATTGTTTAATTTATTAATTTGGTCAGCTACTAAATTGTTATTTGGAAACTGGGGCTGGTACCCAATTCTCTGTGCCAACTACATTGGCTGTGGAGGAACTGTAGGTGATGGCGGTAAATGGTACCGTGGCGTCAGTGGTTCAGGGTCGAAGAATTGAGGAAGGATCACATGGGTAGCAGCCATGGGAGGGATAGTGGTCTAAGCAGGGTGATATTGGCAGTGACGATGGTTTAGTTGCAGGATTATTGTAACGGGTCACAACAGGCACACAGTTTGTTTTCATATGTTTGATTGGTGGGAGAAACTTAGAGTCAAAAGTTTGAAGCAAGGGATCACGATAATAGGTATAAGGAGCAATAATGGCATGCTAGTTCTTCAAAGAATCATTTGGCAATGGATGTTGGATGGATGATTATTTTGAATTGGCTTTGATGACTTTGGACGAAATATTTTGTTTTCCTCATGCTGGTTTTCGGTTGGAGTAGGATGAAGTTTTGCCCCATTGGATAGTTTCCATTGCTCTTTAAGGTCTGGCTTAGTGTCACTTTCGTAGGATATGTAAGACCTTGTTTGGTAACGTTTAAGTTTTTTATTTTTTATTTTTATTTTGATATTTAGAGAAAACAAGAAAAAAAAACTCGTTTAGTAACCGTTTATGTTTTTCGTTTTTGTCATCCTTTGATAAATTTGATAAACGAGGAGCGATTTTTAAAAACAAAAAAAAAGACGTTTTTTGTTTTCGTTTTTCGTTTTTAAAAAACGAAAAACAAAAACGTTACCAAACAGGGCTTAAGATTTTCATTTTTCTATTTATCTCTCATATTATTGCAGTGTCAAGCCTGGCATGCTATTCATCTGAGGGGTGGGTTATAGTGATAACAGATGGCAAGGGCGACAATGGTTCAATGGCACTGACAGTCTTGCTGTTAGCCACAATGGTTCAAGGGCCTGGCATTGGTGTTGGAATAGTGTTGATGTATAGTTATGGAAGCTTTGCAGAAAATGTATGGACTGGCTTGGATTACAAGGCCAAGTAACTTAGTAGCATTTCCTTGCCATCCCAGATTAGAATCAGGGGTGTTCATCCTATCATATGGGCAGAAAATAGGATCTTTCGTCTTCTTATCTGATATTTTGGGAAAGAATTTTTTTTTGGCTTACTCTACCAAATCAATTGTGGTATTTCAACCCGACTTCCGGTCAAAATTAATCGGATAAAAAATCGAGTGAACACTTTTGTAGTTATTAATTTTTGGATCATTTTAACAATTCAATTATATAACATGCATTAATTTAATAACACAATAAACTAATAATATTAAAACTTAAAACAATTAAAATAACAATTACAATAAAACACAAGAAAGCATAAACATCAATTCATCATAATTGTTGTACAAATACGATAACAATTATTTTAAGTTTAAACTATACGGTTAGGGAATTAGGGATTTTAGTTTATATATATATGTATATATATATTAATGTGTGTAGGGTAGGGTAGGGTAGGGTAGGGTCGGGTATGAATACAGAAATTAATGGATATTCTGCATTCTTACTTGATTTAATCGGAAGACTAAATTTTTTTTTCGTATTCTTACCCGATTTTTTTAGTTAGACGTTCAATAAGGTTGGATAGGGTCGAAAATTGTGATTAATTGAAAATTTGAACACCCCTAATTAGAATGTCCAAGGATCAGTATGGATATCTACATGTAGGAAAGTTACACGACTTCTACTCCAATTGATTTTAGATAGTTGAAAGAAGTTGGCTCTTCAATATGGTTTTAATTATCTACATGTATACATCTGGTTAGTTGGTTTTTGGTTCTAGTTCTTTTTTTTTATTAATTAATGTTCGTAGCCTAGGAAAATTTTGATTTTGCTGGGAAAGATGTGAAGTTTATTGGGGTGGGGTGTATTGCAATTTTATTATGAATAGCATGCTACAGTCAATTCAAAACAATTGACTTAATTTGTCGATCTAATTATGTAATTTTATTATTACCATTGGATTAATATCAATTTTTAATGTTAGATTGTCCAAAGAGTCATTTCAAGAAGGGTTATAATAAATTACGTTAATAAATTAAGTCTCAATAATATTGATCTAAAACAATATTAGAAACATTATATTCATTTGTGGGTGATGATTGACATCTTCAGGATGTCAAGCTTTTGGTTGTCATTGTTAGGGGTGTTCAAATTTTTGATTATCTGTAAATTTCAATCATATACTATCCGACTCTATTGATCGGCTATCCAAAAGATTCGGGTAGGCTAATAGATTTTTTTTATATATTTCACAAAAAATTGGATAAAAATACGAAATATCTAGTCATCGTTGATTTAAGAGGAAGAGGAGCGAGGACCTGAAAAACGAATGGGTCGGCGAAATGGTATTTCATTGCAAAGGGTGAGTGAACTGAAAACTAAAGAGAGTTGCGAGATTGATTCATGTGAGGAATGCTAAAGTCTAATTGTTTTAACTTATAAAAGAACTTATATAAACAAAAAAGAACTCCCCTTATTTTTTTTTTAAAACCAAATTACCCTGAAATGTTTGTGATTTTTTTTAGTGAGAGTCAAGTTCTAAAACAAAGTTAAATTTCTCAAAATTTTAAATAAGTTCTAAATCATTATAAAATTGTGGTGGAGGTAGGTGTCTCTATTGCCCCCAACTGTAAATTTGACCTTGCCTCTAACGTGTTAGGGCAAGTTCAAGGGGTGTTGTCATTTTTGGGGTGTCAAAAACTATTTTGTAAGCTTGAAATGTATTTTGGCACATCTGATTTATAAATCTGTTCTAATGGTAGGTGCCAAAATAGGGTGCTATTTTAATATTTTTATTAAAAAATATAATTAAACTTAACAGTTATATTTTAACAGGTATAATTTTCATAACGATCGCAATTTAACAGATCTTATCGAGCATTTGTGGGAACGACACGACGACTAAAACTACTACCATGGGGAGTAGTTGAGGATTTTTTAGTGCAAGTTGATAAATTTTACTTTCCTGTTGATTTTATTGTGCTTGACACTCATCCGGTTGCAAGTCTTAGTTCCCAAATCCCTGTGATACTTGGAAGACTTTTTCTTGCCACATCTAATGCTGTGATTAATTACAGGAACGATCTTTTGAAGCTAGCATTTGGGAACATGACTATGAAGCTGAATGTGTTCAACTTGTACAAGAAACCAGGAGATGATGAGGAGGTGCATGAAGTCAATAGGATTGACACCTTGGTGGAAGAACACTTGGAATTTGTGAGGATGTTAAAGTTCAAAGAGGAGGTGAATGCTAATCTAGAGGAGTTTGAGGAACAAGAGGAATTAGTGAGTGTGAAAGGGGTGAAAAAGGGGATCCTTACATTTGAAAAGCTCCAACAACAAGACAAAAAGATTTTCCCATCATGTGAGCAAAAGCCCAATTTGGAATTAAAGCTCTTACCTTCCCATCTGAAGTATGCATATCTTGGGGAAGATGAGACATTTTCGATGATGATTAGCTCAATGTTGGATGCAAAGTAAAATGAAGAGCTCTTGGTGGTGTTGAGGAGGAGGTATAAAGGGGCAATTAGTTGGACAATCGTTGACATCAAAGGGATAAGCCTCCTCATTTACACTCATTGGATCTATCTTGAAGAGGACGCCAAACCATCTTGACAACAACAAAGAAGGTTGAATCCAATCATGAAATATATAGTAAGGGACGAGGTATTAAAAGTACTTGATGTGGGCGTCATTTTTTCTATTGCCAATAGCAAATGGGTTAGTCCCACACAAGTAGTACCCAAGAAGTAGGGAGCCACAGTGGTGGAGAATGAGGAGAATGAGCTTATTCCAATAAGGGTGATCATAGGTTGGAGATTTTGTATTGATTATCGGAAGCTCAACCTGTGCACAAGAAAAGACCACTTCTCAATGCCATTCCTCGACCAAGTGTTGGAAAGAGTAGCGGGGCATCTATTCTATTGTTTCTTAGATGGATACTCCAGCTACAATCAAATCGAAATTGTATTGGAAGACCAAGAGAAGAGCACATTCACTTATTCCCACGGTTCTTTTGCTTACCGCCACATATCTTTTGGGCTATGTAATGCCCCTGAAACCTTTCAACGTTGCATGATGGAGATCTTTAGTGATATGGTGGAGAAGATTATTGAGGTGTTTATGGATGACTTCTCGGTCTTTGGGGATTCCAGTGGGTGATTGGAAAATTTGGAGAAATTTTTGGAGAGATGTGAAGAGAAGAGTATAGTCTTGAATTAGGAGAAGTGTCACTTCATGGTGACACAAGAAATTATTCTTGGCCATATAATTTTGGCAAAAGGGAGCGAAGTTGACAAATCAAAGGTGGAGGTCATCTCCAACCTTCCTACGCTGAGAGTCGTCAAGGATATCATGTCGTTTCTGGGCCATGCGGATTTTTACCGTCAATTCATTAAAATTTTAGTGTATTGGCCCAACCATTGACCAATTTATTGTCTAAGGATGTCCCATTTGAGTGGTTAGATAGTTGTGAAGCATCTTTTACAAAACTCAAAAGCATGCTTGTCACACCTCCGATTATGCAACCACCCAAGTGGGATCTACCTTTCGAGCTTATGCGCAACACGAGTGATTACACGGTCGGTGTAGTGCTCGGTCAAAGTGAGGATAATAGATCTTATGTAATATACTATGCTAGCAAAACGCTCAATGAAGCCCATATGAATTACACTACCACAAAAAAGGAGTTACTAGCGGTAGTATTTGCGTTAGATAAATTTTGTTCTTACATCATTGATTTACCGATAGTAGTCTATACTGATCAATCTACTTTGAAGTATTTTTTGTCTAAGCAGGATGCCAAACCGAGACTCATCAGGTGGATCCTCCTACTTCAAGAGTTCAATCTTACAATCAAATACAAGAAGGGAGTGGAGAACGTGGTGGCGAATCATTTATCTCGACTGGTGGTGCAAGAGGCCGATGTGCACATTCCAATCCCAGATTTCTTCCCTGATGAGCAATTACTTTCAATTCATTCTATTTGTCCATGGTTTGCTAACATTTGTAACTATTTTGCAATAGGACAAATACCACCGCAGTGGAGCCTGAAGGATCGAAGGAGATTCATGGCGGATGTGAAGTGCTTTTACTTTGACAACCCGTATCTGTTCATGTACTGCCCTGACCAAGTCATGTGGAGATGCGTACCGGAGAATGAACAGCAGGATGTCCTTGCATTTTTTCATTCAGAAGCATGTGGTGGCCACTTTTCAACGAAGAAAACTTTGGCAAAGATCCTACAGTCAGATTTCTACTGGCCCTCTCTGATAAAAGACTGTGTTTCATTTTGTAAAGAATGTGTTAGAAGCCAACGCTTGGGTAGTGTGACCCGAAGGAACATGATGCCCCTCTCTCCTATACTTTGTATAGAAATATTTGAATGTTGGGGCATCTACTTCATGGGTGCTTGATGATTTTTGTTGTATGTATTTTCTAGCCTCCGGACATCACCCTCAAAATGTGTATATGACTTATGTGTGAAATGTAGTGTCACTCTCCCTCGGAATGATGTCAAAAGAAAGGGCAATGGAATGGTGGAAAGAAAATATTGGGAATGAAATGAAATGTGTGCTAACAAAAGTGCTCCCCAAGCGCAAAGAGTCTTTTAAATGTCGTGTTTTACTTCAAAAAGTATTCCAAGGTTGTCTCCTCAGGGAAAGAAAGTTCAAGTTGTGTGAAGGTGATTTTATTAAAAAGAGAGAAGCGTAAAATCTTATGTTTGAGTTTTTGTGTTTGAAGTTTGTGACTAAAAATACAATGAAAACAAGTGTTGGCTAATCCAAAAGGTTCACTCCAATGAGAATGCCCCATCAAATCGAAACCTTCCTCCATGGGTTTATAGATGAACGATTGATTCGTGGAAAGTTAGGGACGAGATGGTGAGGATCCAAGCATAAACCATAACTAGGCCTACGGAATATCAAAGACTCACAACCACATCCACTCTCAACCCAGTCAAACCGAACCATCATACACCGAGAGAGGAAAGAAAATGAGTTGAAATGAAAAACCCAAGAGGAGGTCTCCCTTGCATTAACCAACTTAAAAGTCTAGCTACTCATGAAAGAAAGAAACAAATGCATAATGTAAAGAGAAAAAAATGAAGAAATAAAGCATGGAACTTAACTTAATGCAAGAAATCTTAAACTATGAAAAAAATTATGCAATACCCATTTTAAATCTTGAAATGAAGAAAACTTAAGACGACAATGGTAAAAGCTAACATACCCAAATAAACTTGAAGTATACTTGAAGTAAATGACATTAAAGAAATTAAATGAAGATTACAAGATCCTTGCAATAAACTACAAGTGAAATTATGGAAGAAAAATACAAAAACATAAATTTCTATCTACTATTCATCATCTTCCTTGGAACTATCTAAGCTAGGTAGCCACACTTCAATGGCGTGTGAATGCTAAATATATGGATTGTGAGCCATGCATTTTCGTCCATAGGGGTCCTCTAGCATGTGTGTGCAAACTTCCCATCAATGGGAGGTGAGATGATGGCTTGCACAGGCTAGGACAAGCCTAGCCTGCAACTCCCCTGGCAGCCTCCTTCTCTGCCATCCAAATTAATGTCATTGCCTCCAAAGTCTTCAACTAGGGTATATGAGACATGTGAATGTGTAAGGAAAGTCAGGGGCAAGTGGGCGAATCAATGGTGGGACCCCCAAGAAAGTTGATCATGATTTGCAGGTGTTGTGGCACTTCTGGAGAACGTACCGCTATAGCACACCGGTACTCTTTAGCTACTAGAGTTCAGAGTACCGGTACACTTTGTCTGTTCCAGATCAATTTTTATGTAATTGTCATAATTTTTGATCCAACTGTCTAATTGAGCTGAAATTTTGACACAATACAGAAGGCATCCAGATCTAAAACTTTCATGTTTTGTACTTTTTCAAATTCGAAGCGAATTATGGTCAAAATGGAGGAAAACTGAGGTACTGCAACCAAATGATGTGGGTGTTGGCGCCTTTGTTCCCAAGCACCAATACTTCCTTGATTTCTTCACTTTTAATCCTCAAAATCCTCATGTAATGTGGCCATGCTTTCACCACACATCCATACTTAGTTGCAGGGTTCTAAAATACATAATTTATGCTATAATTACCTGCAACATAAAAAATTCAACATTATTCATAATTTCGGCTAACTCTAAGTACTTATATGCAAAAGTTGAGTTAAAATGCATGTAATGAGGTCGTAAAATATGCAATATTTTGTGCTCATCAATGGGTCCCTTCCCTTTGTTGTTTGGCTATTTATACATCCTATTGGTTGTGGACTACGTGTCCAAATGGGTGGAGGCCATCCCAACCAAGACCAATGACCACCAGGTCGTGGTCAAGTTTCTCAAGGAGAACATTTTTTCGAGGTTTGGGATGCCTTGTGCGATAATAAGTGATGGTGGATCACATTTCTACAATAGGCCATTTACATATTTAATGTTCAAATATGGCGTCACACATAAGGTATCCACCACATACCACCCACAAACCAATGGCAAAATCGAGTTGGCTAATAGGAAGCTTAAAAACATCTTAGAGAAAACGGTTAGCCCAAATAGGAAAGATTGGTCAGACAAACTGATTGATGCCCTATGGGCTTACCGCACTGCCTACGAAACTGTATTGGGCATGTCTTCCTATTGGTTTGTCTTTGGAAAGACTTGCCATTTGCTAGTCGAGATGGAACACAAGGCCTATTGGGCCATAAAGATCTTGAATTTTAATTTGAGAATTGCTGGAGAACATAGAAAGTTGCAATTGAATGAATTGAAAAAGATTTGAAGAGTGTGTATGAGAGCTCTAAAATTTCAAAAGAGTAGACAAAAATCTTTCATGATAAATCCATTGTACGGAAGTCATTTGACCTCGGCAAAACAAGTGCTCTTGTACAACTCTCGTCTCTCGATTTTTCAATGCAAACTCCGATCCCATTGGGATGTCCCTTATCTTGTCAAGTTGGCCTACCCTAATGGAGTTGTGGATGTCACAAACCCCGAGAATGGCTAGACATTCAAGGTTAATGGAGAAAGACTTGAGCCATTTTTTGAGGGCTTTGAAGAACAAGAGGTGGAGGAGGATTTGATAGATCCGGTGTATCCAGACCTAGTGGGGGAATAACCAGTTTTTCTACTTTTTAGTGTACAGTTTCTTTTATTTATTTACTTTAATTGTATTTCATGTTACTTACATTCTTTTGTTGTATAACATTATTTCTCTTAGTTTCAGATATTGGTGCTTCGGTCAAAAGCTCAAACGCGAGGTGTTCTCTAACCCTACTCATCTTTTCACTGTTTTTCATTGCATATCATATCTTTTTGTTGCATTGAGGACAATGCATAAATCAAGTTGGAGAGAGAGGTGCACCATTTGCATGATACATCAATACTTGTGGAAATTTTTGTGGATAATACCAAATTTTGGGGTGAAAAATCACCGTTCACAAATTTTTGTTTACTTTAGGGCAAATTATGTGAAAATTTTGAAAATTTTTGTGAAAAAATATCTGAATGTTGATCTGTATTCCCTTATTAAGAGTATTTGGGTTAGTTGATCTGTATTCCCTTATCTGAATGTTGATCGTTGTTTTGAACCTTGAGCACATGAACAAACTATAGAAGTGAATCCTATGCATGAGTATCACATATGTATCTGTTTCTAAACTCAGTCGTATGTGCCCCATTTGAATGTGTAATTTTAGCAATTTACGGATTGAATTCATATTTTAGGCTTAACATAAATAGTGGAGATGAGTAAGGACCCATGAGAGCTTTAGTGCCAATCCTTTTTTTAGGGAACTTACAATTCCTCAAATAACAATTTTTCAATTGGTTCAATAATCTCATTATTTGTCTCGGCTAGTTACATGTGTGTAGTTGATTGACTTGTCTGGAATGTACAATGCGCTTCTACGTTTACCTAGAAGTGATCGTAGGCCATTTTTGAAATTTTGAGCCTTAACCTTGTTCTTGAGAAAATATTATCCCTAGTGCTGTGATTGAGCTTTGATCGAAATTCGTTTCTATGCCACACAATTTGCCGAGCCAGTGAAAAATATGAAAAATCCACCTTACCTTGGTTGTTCCTAAAGCTGAATATGAGTAATCATGAAAGAGAAGGAAGTGTGGTGTAAAAATTTCAACAAAATGGATGAATGGAAGTGGAACTCAAGGAGTTCATTAGAAAAAGAATGAAAATCCAAGAAAATGAGAAAAAAGGGTGATAAAAAGAAAGAATGATCAAAAGAAAAAGAAAATGTTAAAGAAAAGAAAGAAAAGAAGCGAAGAGTGTGGTAATGGTGTAAAGAATGAAAATCCCATAAAAAGGGAGATGTTTTTGAACTAAAAGTCTTTCACTCGGAACAACCCTCTTTGTTATCCTATATCCTTCGTTTCTGTTGCCTCAATATCACCCCAAGGCCCCATTTTAACCTTCGAAGTCCTAAGTGATCTAGGGAAGCATGGGAGATACAAAATCTTAAATAAAATGATGAGTTAGTTTTGCTACCCAATGCCTTAGCATTCTTTTCATAGGATTATGCCAAAGTCGTTTCACCTTCATACATGAACTTCATTTTTGGATTATATGTGAGCACACGTTTTGAACACAAGATTCTATCTCACATGTGCACATGGAGTGCATGCCAGGATAACAATAGTGTATTTCATTGTTAAGAGTGACCATTGGTGAGTTTTGCATTGAAACTGAATTTGGCTAGCCATTATGTTGCTTAAATGCTCAAATTACTTGTCCAACTAATAGACACACAAGTTTAAAAATGAATGTGTAGGTGCATACTTTAGACTAGTATTTATGGCTATAGTGTGCTCATGTGTTCTTGGTTTCGTCAGTTGAACGACGTGTTAAGTAGCTTTTTGGCTTAAAGGATGGGGGAATATTGCTCAACTTTTGATATTTGATAAGATTGAGGAATGCCCATGCTATTTGAATGCATCTTTTACTTTTTGGGGTGTTCTTTTTGGTAGTTTAAATTAGAAATCCATGTTTTGTAGCTTGCAATCATCAAAATCATAAATCATGTTGCAATTTCGGAAATGACCTTGGGCATGATCATTCAATTGTGGTTTGTAAGTGTGGTTCAAGTTTTTGGTAGGTTAGATGTCTTAGGAAGAGTGTGGAAATGTCCTGGAGTTGAGGAGGTTTGGATTGGATGAGAATTTTTGAACAAAGGATTGGTTTTACAACAAAGGCAAAACCTTCTAGAAGGTTTAATCAAAAACCATCCGAAAGATTTTCTCCAGTAAGCAAAACCTTCTAGAAGGTTTTGATCGGATTTCCGGAAGGTTTTCCTACTGGGATTTTTGACCTAGGCAGTAAGCAAAACCTTCTGGAAGGTTTCTGTCGACCTTCCTGAAGGTTTTGCCCAAAAAATTAAAAACGAAGGATTTAAAGTCGAAAAGTTTGAAAAACCCTTCACATTTCGAATCCATCTCTCGCTTTCAAACGCTCTCCTCTCCTACCCTCTTCCAACCTTCAAATTGCTTCCCCCAAATCTCAAATTTCTTACTTTCTCGTGATTTAGGTTAATTTTCAGGATGTTTTATCCGAAAATACCAAGTGTTCTTCAAGCAAACCCTAGAATTCCATTTCCTCTAAAAATTCTAAATTTCTCTTTAACTCTTCTCCAAATTCCTCAACTTCTTGGTGATGGCTCGTACAAAAGTTATGTCTATGGAGGTAATTGAAGCTATTGAGAGTGTATGGAGGTTGTTTTTGGTAGATCTTGGGTTGGAGGCACTGTTGATGCTCATGGCCCGGACCAAGAGCATTGGCCCCGGGGCTTCTCTACCACCCTCTGGCTCCACATCCAAGAAGAAGACCAGTGAGGGTCCTAGCTCCCAGGATAAGGCGGAGTGGAGGACGAAAGCAAAACACGACACCTATAAGCAACGTATCGAGGAAAAGGGTGTGACATGTGAATGCTATATGGATAAACATTTGTTGGGACCTAAAAACGATGTGGTGAAAATTATTGAACAACAGGGGTTGAAGTCATAGTTTGACGAGGTCAAAGGGTATAATTTGGGAATGTGTCGTGATTTTTACCAGAAGTTGATTGTTTTTGGTGACAATGGGAGTAAGCTAAAGACAAATGTGAGGGGCAAGGCATTTGAGGTGACCACAGACTCAATAGCCACTGCGATGGGCTACGTGAGACCTCCCCTGACCACCGAGGTTTACCCACATAATGTGGAAGGGGGTAGGACTCTCAAGGACTATGTGGCCCTCACCTATGAGGACCCAACCACGTTCACAGGAACAACATTGGTTGGGGCCCTCAAGCATGCATATGGGTTCATGAATAAGGTCCCCCATTATAACATGATGCCTCGGGGTTCGGAGAAGAACCTGAACATTGGAAAGCTGGCATTACTGCATGCCTTTATGACGGGAGTTGTCATTGACGTGGCATATTACATTTGGTTGGAGATGAGGGAATTTGCCCAGGCTGCAAAGCCAAAGGAAAATCTCCCTTTTGGCAACTTAGTTACCCGTCTTTGTGCCCAGGCTAAGGTAAAACACTATGCCTAAGACGTTCTCCTTCCCCAAAGACTGGAGCAATCGGGAAGTCCAGTAGCAGTAAGAGAGCTGCTAGGACTGGGGAAGAGAGAGGTAGGGTGCTGAGTGCTAAATATTGCATATTGGACGGCCTCATTACATGCATTTTAACTCAACTTTTGCATATAAGTACTTGAAGTTAGCTGAAATTATGAATAATGTTGAATTTTTGATGTCACAGGTAATTATAACATAAATTATGTATTTTAGAACCTTGCAACTAGGTATGGATGTGTGGTGAAGGAATGGACACATTACATGAGGATTGGGAGGCTTAAAAGTGAAGAAATCAAGGAGGTGTTGGTGCTTGGGAACAAAGGTACCAACATCCACACTATTTGGTTATAGTACCTCAGTTTTAATCTATGTATACTATGATTTGCTTTGAATCTGAAAAAGTACAAAACATCAAAGTTGTAGATCTGGATGTCTTCTATATTGTGTCAAAATTTTACCTTAATCAGACAGTTGGATCAAAATTTATGACAATTCTACAAAAATTGGTCCGGAGCAGACAAAGTGTACCTGTACTTATACTGGTACGCCGAACTCTAGTAGCTATAGAGTACCGGTACGCGTACCGATAATCCATGCCTGAAGTGCCAGAACGCCTGTAACTCATTCTCCACTTTCTTGGGGGTTCCACCATTGATTCTCCCACTTGCCATCTGACTTTCCTTACACATTTACATGTCTCCTACACCCTACTTGAAGACTTTAAAGGCAAAGACATTAATGTGGATTGGAGAGAAGGGGGGTGTCTGGTGTGTTGCAGGCTTTGCTTGTCCTGGCCTGTGTAAGGCATCAACTCAGCCTCCTACGGATGGGAGGCCTTTCACACAAACCTGGGGATCCCTATGGATGAAAATGAAGGTTCACACTCCATATATTCAGCATTCACAAGCCATTTCAAGGGGTGACTACCTAAGCTTAGGAAGAAGATGATGAATAGTGGATAGAAATCTTATGTTTTTTCTTTTTCTTCCATCCTTTCACCTTTAAATTATGGTAAGACTCTTGTAATCTTCATTTAATGTCATTTATTTCAAGTCTATTTCAAGTTCAGCTACATGTTTTGGATTTCACCATTGTTAGCTTAAGTTTTCTTCATTTCAAGTTTTAAAATGGGTTTTGCATATTTTTCTTCACAGTTCAAGTTGTCGTGCATTAAGTTAAGTTCCAAGCTTCATGTCTTCATTTTGTCTCTTTACATTATGCATTTCTTTATTGCTTTCATGAGTAGCTAGATTTTTAGTTGGCTAATTCAAGGGAGACCTCTTCTTGGGTTTTTCATTTCAACTCATTTTCTTTCCTTCTCTCGGTGTACGGTGGATCGGTTTGACTGGGTAGAGACTGGATGAGATCATGAGTCTTTGATATTTCGTAGGTCTGGTCACGGTTTGGATCCTTACCATTTCATCCCTAGCTTTTCATGAATCAATCGCTCATCTATGCACCAAGAAGAATAGTTTTGAGTTGAGTTGAAATTTCCATTGGAATGAACTCTTTACATTAGCCAACACTTGTTTTCATTACATTTTCATTCACAAATTTCACTCACCAAAACTCAAAACACAAAGATTTTACATTTTTACTTTTTTAAAAAATCACCTTCACACAACTCACCTTCCTTCCCTGAGGAGACGACATTGGAATACTTTTTCAAATAAAACGCGACACTCAAAAGACTCCTTGTGCTTGGGGAGCATTTTTTTTCACTCACACATTTCATACATTTTGTACATTTCATTTTCACCATTTCGTTGCCCCATTTTTCACATCATTCCGAGGGAGAGTGACACTCCCCCATTAATATAAGACATATACACATTTGAGGGTGATGTGCGTAGACTAGGGATATACTACAACGGAAATAACCAAGCATAGGGCCCCGAGGCCACAGCCGTTAGATGCTGGGACATCTTCTTCAGCACCTCCACCACCTACACCTACCATGGCTCGCACCATGTTGAAGTGCATGGATGATATGGAGCCAACGATGCATGGGATGTCTTAGATGTTGATATAGCTATTCCAACATACATTCCCGAAAAGGTCTATTCCTGGAGGACCACCACCACAGCCTTTAGATGAACCCTCCACCTTCGTTCTTGTGCCTTCTACAACTGTAGAGGTGGGAGATGATGACGATGATGAGGAGGAGTCAGAGTTAGAGACCGAGTCCGAGACTGAGGACAAGGATTCATTTGATGTGGATGATGATTGAGGAGGCCTAGGGACTCTTTTTTTGATTAGATTTTTGTTGTTTTTGTCTTGAAGTGTGGTTGTACATAGTTAGGATTTTTGGTATCGACTAGTAGAAGTATCACTAGGTTTTGGCTGTCTTTTGTTTTGGGACTTGAACATAGAGTAAAGATTTTTTTGGATTGATCAATGGAAATACCACAATTGTTGCATTTATATCTTTGCCCAAACTATTTCTATAATTGCATTATGATTTTTAGATCTTGATTGTTTTGCATTACTAGTATTAATGGATGGTTAATGTAGTTTATGGTTGCGGTTTGAAATAATGTTTGCTAGGGACTAGCAAAACTCAAGTTGGGGGTGTGATTAGCACAAAAATATGACATATTTTGTATGCTAATATACCCTTATATACTTGCTTTTGTTGTGCATTTAGGGGAGAAATGTCCTTAACTTTCATTTTGATGGAGTTTTGTGTGGATGCAGGTAAAATGATGCAAATGCATTGAGTTAAACCCACATTGTAGTGTTTGAGATCAAAGAAGAGGAAGGGGTAGCTACTAGGAAGCTTTGGAGGAAGAATAAGCCAAGGAAATTCAAATTGGTTGAAAACCTACTGGAAAGTTTAGGTAAAAACTTCCGGAAGATTTTGTCTACTGGAGTGAAACTTTTCGGAAGGTTTTGCCTACTGAAGTGAAACCTTTTTGAAGGTTTTGTCTACTGGAGTGAAACTTTTCGAAAGGTTTTGCCTACTGGAGTGAAACCTTTTTGAAGGTTTTGTCTACTGAAATGAACTTTCCCAAAGGTTTGGCCCGTTGACTTCTTCATTTAATTGTTGCTGCACAAACCTTCCGAAAGGTTTTCTATCGACCTTCCAAAAGGTTTTACCCAGATTGCCCAGACAGCCTGCATCTCAAGCTCTGCCAATTGGGGATCCCACTTATACTTCTTCAAAAGATCCTCTGACATCCCCTACACATCTAGGAGCATCCCCATACCTCTACTTGAACTTGGATGGATTTTGCATTCATGAGGAGGAGAGAGAAGAGGCGTGGAAAGAGAGAAATGCTAGACTTGTCCTAGTCTGCACCATGTTAGCCCTTGCAGCCCCTATGATTAGAAGGACATTACACAGGCATGGGATGACATCCATGGATGTTTTTGCTAGTAGGGAGACCACTATGAAGAGATAGATTGTAATATATAGAGAGAGAGAGAGTCCAAGGTAGAAGATGAATAGTGCTAGAGAGAAGTTAATGTTTTTCCATTTTCTTTCCATACATTGCCTTGTAATTTCATGTAAAAATCTTACAAGCTTTATTTGAAGTCTTGAATGCCATTTATTTTAAGTTGCTTTTAATTTTAATCTTCCAATCAAGTTTTCACCATTAATGCATTCAAGTTCTTTGTTTCTTAGTTTTAAATATGGGTATTCAATGTACTCTCGTTTAATTTATATTTTTTTGCATTAACTTAGCCACAATCTTCATTTCTTTATAATGTCTTTACATTCCATTGTTGTTCTTCTTTCAAGCATGAGTAGCTAAATTTTTAAGTTGGGTAATGCAAGGGAGACCTCCTCTTGGGTATGCCATTTCAACTCATCTTCTTTCCTCCCCTCGGTGTACGATGGTTCAGTTTGACTGGGTTAAGTGTGGACATAGTTGTGAGCTCGTAGGCCTGATCATGGGTTATACTTGGATCCTCACTTCCCTCTCGTCCTGAGCTTCCCATGAATCAATCATTCATATATGCACCATTGGAGGAAGGTTTCGAGTTGGCTCGACATTCCCATCGGAGTGAACCCTTTGGATTAGCCAACACTTGTTTCCCATTTCATTTTTATCTCAATACAACTCACAAATCAAACTTCAACAACAAAATATTTTACACTTTTCTTTGTTTTTCCAAAATCACCTTCAATAGGATTCACATCCTTACCTGAGGAAACAACTTTGAAATACCTCCAAGTAAAACACGATACATAAAAGTCTTCTTGCGCTTGGGAATCATTTTTGTTCATTCACATTTTCATCATTCCATTCCATTTTCTCCTTGCCCTTTCTTTTGACATCTTTCCAAGGGAGAGTAACACTCTCCTCCACTCATACTTGATACACATTGAGGGATGATATCGGGAGGTTAGGGAGACAAGGAAATCAAGAAAGCAGGTACCTGGAGGATTACGACTTTACTTTGCATTACCACCCTAGTAAGGGAAATGTGTTGGCTGATGCACTTAATTGGAAGTCACAGGGGGTTTTGGCTGGTATAATTTCCCGAGAGTGGCAGATGCTCAAGACTGTGAGGCAGTTTGGGCTACACTACAAGGGTCAGGTTCAGGGCATTCTGGGCAGTTTGGTGGCTACGCCTTCCTTACTAAGCATGGTGATCACGTCCTAGGGGTAGGACACGGAGATATTATCCATTAGGGATGCGTGCAGTCGGGCACTGCTTGATCATTTTACCAAAATTCCCACATGAACCTGACTATGTGTGTATTTGACTTATAGAGTATGATGAGTGTAACTCTCCCACAAGTTCGATGCAAGAAGTGGGAAAATTGTGTATGGATGAACAAACTTGTGTGAGTATGCAAAATTGTTCCCCAAGCGTAGAAAAACTTGCAATGTCGTGTTTTACTTGGAATGCGTATTCTAAGGTCGTCTACTCAGGGAATGCGAGGTTAAGTGTTCTTGAAGAGTGATTTACAAAAAGTGAAAATTAGAAAATCTGAATTTGGTGGGTTGTGAATTGTTAAATTGTTAAATATACAAGAAAATGGGGTTGGCTAATCCATGAAGTCCATTCCAATGGGAATGCCAAATCAACTCATTTTATTCAACCAATGGTGCCTTGGTGTTTTATTGATTCGTAGGGAGTGAGAGCATACCCCGTGACAAGTCTACGGTGTATCAAAAGTCCACAACCACATTTGCCCACACTCAACCTAGTCCAACCAATACTTTACACTACGAGGA
This sequence comes from Ilex asprella, assembly GCA_023539305.1. NCBI lineage: Eukaryota > Viridiplantae > Streptophyta > Magnoliopsida > Aquifoliales > Aquifoliaceae > Ilex > Ilex asprella. Next base: position 14,746,340 of record CM042200.1, read on the forward strand.
GTAATGAAAAAGAGACGATTTCACATACCAAATAGGAAATCCCTCTTGGATTAGCCATTGATGAGCGCATAATATTGCATATGTAAAGGCCTCATTACATGCATTTTAACTCAACTTTTGTATCTAAGTACTTAGAGTTAGCCAATCTTATGAATAATGTTGATATTTCGATGTTGCATGTTTTTATAACTTAAATCATTGATTTTAGGACCTTGCAACTATGATGGATGTGTGGTGAAGGCATGGACACAATACATGAAGATTTGGAGGCTTAAAAGTGAAGAAATTAAGGAGGTATTGGTGTTTGGGAACAAAGGCACCAGCTGCCACATCATTTGGAAGTAGAGCCTCGGTTTTACTCTATTTTGACCATGATCTGCTTCGAATCTGAAACGGTACAAAATATGAAAGTTGTAGATCTAGATGTCTTCTGTATGGTGTCAAAATTTTAGCTCAATCCAATTGTTAGATCAAAAGTTATGCCAATTCTATGAAAAGTGGTCCAGAGTAGAGAAGGAATCATACCGGTACTTCGAATCCAGTAGCCAAACCGTACCGGTACGCAGTACCGGTACGCTCCCCTGAAAGTGCCCAGAACGACTTTTTTCTTACTCCACTTGCTAGGGGGTCCCACCTACACTTCTCCCACTTGCCCCCCAACATTTTCTTATACATTTTCATGCCTCTCTTACACAATTTGAAGACTTTGAAGGCCATTGCATTAATGAGGATATGTAGGGAAGTGGGTTGCCAGGATGTTGCTAGGTAGGCTGTCATAGTCTGTTAAGACCCTTCCATTCAGCCTCCTCTTGATGGGAAGCCTGCACACACCTTAGGGGGACCATCATGCATGAAAATTGAAGTCTCACACTCCATTATATTCAGCATTACACAACCATTTGAGAGGTGGCTACCTATGCTTACAAAGCTCCCAAGGAAGAAGATGATGAATAGTGATTAGAAAGATTATATTTTTGTATTTTCCTCTCCATTCAAGTTGTAGTAAGCTTTTAATCTCTTGTAATCTTTAACTCTTACACCTTAATGTCATTTACTTCAAGTTCTTTTCAAGTTTAATTACATGTTCCTCATTTCACCATTGTTGTTCATGTTTTTCTTCATTTCACCATTGTTGTTCATGTTTTTCTTCATTTCACCATTGTTGTTCATGTTTTTCTTCATTTCCTAGCTTTAAAATGGGTATTGTATATTTTTCTTCATAGCTTAAGGTTTCTTGCTTTAAGTTAAGTTCCATGCTTCCTTTCCTCATTATGTCCATTTAAATTATGCTTGCCTTTCTTTTAAACATGAATAGCTAAATCATCAAGTTGGTAAATCCAAGGGAAACCTCCACTTGGGTATACCATTCCAACTCATTTTCCTCCCTAACTTATGAGTTCCATGGTTCGGTTTGACCGGGTTGAGAGTGGATGAGTTGGTGAGTCTTTGATATTCCGTAGACATAGTCACGGTTTATGCTTAGATCCTCATCAATCTTATCCCTAGCCTCCCACGAATCAATCGTTCATTCATGCTCTATCGGAGGAGGGTTTTGAGTTGAGATGGTATCTCCATTGAAGTGACCTCTTGGGTTTGCCAACATTTGTTTTCTCATTACATTCTCATTGATACACACTTCACCAAACAACTTTCAACCGCAAATATTTTACACTTTTATTTTCACCAAATCACCTTCACATTGGTTTACTTCCTTCCCTGTGGAATCGACCTTGGAATACCACCAAGTAAAACATGACCTACTAAAGTCTCCTTGCGATTGGGGAGCATTTTTGTGCATAAACATCTCATATTTACATCATTCCATTTCCCTTCCTCCTTGCCCTTTCTTTTGATACTATCCCAAGGGAGAGAAATTATTCCCTCCATTCATACATTGCATATTCTAAGGGATGTTAATTAGGGGTTAATGGAGGCAAGGTAAACCATCAATAGCTAGATTTCTAGTTTGCTAATTCAAGGGAGACCTCCTCTTGGGTTTTTCATTTCAACTCGTTCTCTTCCTTTCCTTATGAGTCCAATGGTTCAGCTTGACGAGGTTGAGAGTGGATAAGTTGGTGAGCCTTTGATATCCCGTAGGCCTAGCCATGATTTATGCTTAGATACTCACCAATCTTGTACCTAGCTTCCCCCGAATCAATCGTTCATTCATGCTCTATCGGATGAAGGATTGCAGTTGAAATGGTATTCCTATTTGAGCGACTTCTTGAATTAGCCAACACTTGTTTTCTAGCATTTTCATTAAGAACAAAACTCATCAAAACCAACTACAAGATTTTACATTTTTCCCTTTTGTAACAAAATCACCTTCACACAACTCAACCTTCCTTCCCTGAGGAGACGATCTTGGAATACTCTTCCAAGTAAAACATCGACATACAAAAGACTCCTTACAATTGGGGAGCACTTTTGTTCACATTTCATATTTCACACATTTTGTTCATTCCATTTCATACCACCATTTCGTTGCCCTTTCTCTTGCATGAATCCGAGTGAGAGTGACACTCACCCACACATATAAGCCATATACATATTTGAGGGTTCATGTTAGGAGCTTAGGAACAATAACATTTTCCAACAATCAGCCATCTAAAGGTTTAGCTATCCATGGTAAGAGCAAGAACAAACATTAAAGAGAAAGACATGGTGACTAAATCAAACATAAAATTGTATTAAGGCAAGAAGAAGTTTAAACTACAAAGGAAAATACGTTCATGCCCAAAATGTAAAGCTTGAAGGGAACTAAACCCAAATGGAGAAGTGAACCAAAATAAATCCAACCAAACTTAATTACAACTTCAATAAGAAGAGATTTAAATGCAAGAGGGAAAGATTACATGTAAAATGGAGCTTACTACAATGAAAATGGTGAAGAAAAATGTAAAACCTAGCTTTCTCTCTCTAGAACTTCGTGGTTGTTTGATTATTGTCTTTGTATTGTGTTTTGCGATTTTGTTTTCAAATTTTGTCAAAAATGAAAACAAAAATATGTTTGGGTACTGTTTTTATTTTTGTTTTATATTAGTTTTCTAAAAAAAGACAACAAATTGAGAACAAAAAAAAGATGTTCCAAGAAACACTGAAAACAAAGACAACACAGGCAAGGGGTGGGGGAATTAATGAGATCCAGATTTCGAGTCCTTTTAGCAGCAAAACAAAACTTTTTTTTTGTTGAAATATAAAAACCCATTTCATCACCTCTCTCCTTCCCATCACTTCTCTCTCTCTCAGTATCAGACGAGCGCCTCCTTCTTCCTCTCTCTCTATCGTTGCCTCTCTCTCCATCTCCGTCTTTCTCTCCTTTATTGCCTCCATCGATGAGTCCCTCTCCATCGCTACCTTAATCGATGCTTCTATGGATTTCCATCACATCATTCTCTCTCACCTTGTTCTGTGCAATAAAGAGATCTCAGATCTCGAGAGTATGATTTCTGCCTCCATTGCTTCTTCTGTGTGTCTAATTTCTTTGTTTGCGTTTGGTCTATGATTTCTAGGCCTCTATGTGTTTGATGTGTGGGTGGGTCTTAATGTGTGTGTGTGTGATTTCTACGACTAATTTCTGTGTGTGTCTAATTTTTATGTGTATGTGTGTGTCTGATTTTTGTGTGTGTGGGTGTGTGTGAGTGAGATCTGATTTCAGTAGCAGCTGTTCACCATGTAAAATTTTGGTGAGGATGCATGGTCATTTTCAGTTAAAGGTTCATCTCATTTCAAAGGCCTTTTCATTGATTGATACCATTGTGTTTGGGTTGCAATTAAATCTATAGCTAATAAAATATTTCTGTAACTAATGTCCCTTAAAAGCTACTAGATTGTTATGCTTCTTTACATTGATGCAGAGTCCCAAGTGGAGTCTCTTTGTAGCCATTTTGATTGCTGGTGTGCTTATTTATTTTAGAAACTAGAAAAGGCCCTCTACATGTAAGCAAAAGTTAGCTCTTGTTTATTAGTATCAAGGTTTGATTGAACATTTGCTTTCATGAGAAGTTCTGAGTTAAATTTTTTGTATATATGTTAGTGGGTGTGGGTGTGCATTAATTATGGTTTACTTTCTTTTTTTTTCTTTGAAATTATTTAGGCTGTAGATTGTGGGTTGGTGAAGATCAGATCAAAATATTGACCACTCCCTCTAGTTAAGTATTTTAAAGATGTGCTTAACCAGCTGGATGGCAAGATGAAATGCAAAGGGATATGCGCAATATGAGGGGGAAATATTGCTTCACCAGAATGAGACCAGCATTAGCAGCAACTGTGTAAGTAATATATGGAAAGAAGATAAATCACGTAGCAAAAGAATAGTTGGGTTTGTGTATATGTATGAGTTGGCTGTTTTCATGAATGTCAACTTGCTCTCCACCTATCAGAAGAAATGTTTGACAGCAAAACCAATTGGGTATTACAAGTGAACTACTTTGATTGTTTGGATAGAGTAGGAATTGTTACGGTTGCAATAGTTGTTCCACAAGTGAACTGCTGTGATTTTTCTGCTCCTATGTGCATGCCCAGTGAGGTTAAATGGATTTGTTGCAGGACCTTAGGGGGTTACCTGTTCTGAGGGTCAAAAGGGTCTTGGTGTGTGATGATAAGGGTTGAGTAATGGGTCTGGAATCCAGCTAATCTAAGTGCTGTGAAGTTGTTGTATTCGAAGGAACACTGAAGCAATTTTTTTGGTTTTTGGGTGTTTTGAAGGATTACAGCCATATATGTGATGTAAATGGGATTTTTTCCGCCGATTCTAGTAATTTTTAGATTCATTCAATAAAATTTCTCTTTCTTAAAAAATAATAATGTATCGATAGATATGATGTATGTAAAGTGTGGTGTCTTGGAATATTCATCTAAGTTATTTGCTATGGTTAATGAATTATGAGTTTTGATTTGTATTTTGTAGTAGGAAATATTATAAAACTAATAATTATAATATAACTTGAAATAGTTACCAAACATATTTTTTGTTTTTATTCTCATAATTTGATAAACACAAATGACACCCAAACATGTTTTCTGTTTCAGTGTTTATCACAAAATAGAGTCAAAAATTGTCTTTGTTTTTTATTATTTTAAAGACGCGGAAACGAAAACGTTACCAAACGACCCCTTCATCTTCTTCCTTGGACCTTCTCTCTCCAAAAGCTTGATCATTTGAAAATGTATGTAAAAAGTGTAATTTCGTCCATGCCCTCTCTCTTGTCATGAGTGGCTGACTTGGATTGCTTGGAGAGAGGTTATCCACAAAAACTTCCAAAATCAGTCAAAGCATGGTGGTCCCCCTTCCTTTTCCCAACTACTCCCTCTCTCCTCGTTGACCCACATATAAAAAGGTGGGCCCTCGTAGTTGGTGGAGTCATTTGGAAGAGGATTTGAATTTTTGAACTCTTGGTACCAGTACCAAGTTATGAGGTACCAGTACCTCGACAAGCAAATGGCTTAGGTACTAGTACCTAGTGAAGAGGTATCGGTACCAAAACCTTTTCTAATTTCTTTTTCAAAATTTTTCAAATTTGTTACAAAAATGGATGAAATTTTTTTTTCGTTTACTTTGGGTATGCTAAGTATTTTTTCGAAAGACATACATTCTTTGATCATACCGAAAGCTAAGGTTGTTAGAAAATTATAAATTTTTTGCAGTCAAGCAAAACCTTTGTGTAGGTAAAAATTCATTTGTGAAACGCCGACGAGCAAATCGACTCGGTGGTTATGTAAAGTGCGGTCGATTAATGCATATGAGAGAATATAATCAGTATACTAAACCAATTTCAGGTCAAGCATTAGATGGTCTTGATTGGATTAAGTATGGGCAGAGTAATGATTACCCCGAGAAACCATCTTATTCTACTGCCATGCTTGCAAGATATGTGCGATAGGAGATTAATCAGTTCACTAATGTTCTTGATTTAGAAGATTCCGATTGAAATCAAATTAATCAAAGATATATAATCTTAGGATTTGTATCAATGTATAAATTAGTGTAATAAGTTAAGATTTAAGTTATTAAATAGTTAAATGTGTAAAATTTTGAATTTAAAAGGATTTTTTGTAACTGCAGGCTAGAAAACCGAAGTTAGAAATATGGAGAAGATCAAGCATTAGTAGCCTGCAAGCCTAAGGGGGTTCTAGAGGACTAGCACCATCAGGACGGTGCTGATAGGGTCTGGATGGTACTGACCAGTATAAAACTCCAGTTTGTGAACAGAACAGTCCAACATCTCCCTCGCAGCAAAAATTCAAAAAAAAAACAACAGAACGTTTTACCTTCTGTCTTCAAATTTGCTTTACCCACCAGTTTTTCTTCAATTCTACTCCGATTAAACACTTTCCCATAATCTTTTACAAATTTTTACCAATAAAAAATCCTTGAAACCATGTATTGAGCAAGAAATTCAAGAATCAAATAACCCAAGAGTAAGAACAAGATCTTCGTCAAATCGAGCAAGGCGAGAAGCCTCGTCACCGCTTGAAGTAGCCCCACAACAATAAGAACAACCCCAGGATCAGAATGTAATTGACACTACCATGTTTGAAAACATTAATTAGCAAGTTTGGTATGATACTTATTTTTATTATAAGCCTATTATTGTTGAATGACCTATGGTATATGAGGATTTTGAACAAATAAGGGTTAGGCAAATTTTAGCGGCATGAGGGTGGCTATATTATGTGAAATTAGTAGGTCTTGCATATGAATGTTTAGTCCATGAATTTTACAATATTGCAAATGAAACTGGGCCAAGACAATTTCTTGTTTATGTTAGGGGAATTGTGTTTCAAGTTACACCGGCTACTGCTGCTAATTTGTTGAATCCTATGTCAAGGCATCAGCATCCCTAATACCCCTATACCACATTGCCTGATATGAATGTCATTGGGACTGATTTGACTGGGAATTCGGAGTATGTTTGGGGTAAACCGAATAAGTATATTAAGCAAGGAGACTTAATCGATAAATACAAAATTCTGAACTTGATCACTGTGTACAATCTGTTGACCCAATCTTAGAAAAATCTAATCTACACTAAGAGAGCTTATTTTTTGTATGCCTTTGGAATAGGACACATTATTGATTTGCCGACATTGATAATGGACCAAATGATGGGGACTGTTAAGGCTAAGAAGCCCTCACTCCCATTTTTTGTGTTCGTATTTGAGTTATGCAAGGAAAAATGAGTCATTGTAGATCCCACATGGACAAAGGTAGAGCATTTGGCACAATTGGACAAAATCTCGCTAAAGAAGAGCCATAAAGGGCAGTGTGAAGAGCAATAGGAAGCACCACCAGAACTGCATGCAAATCCAATCCTGGAAGTTGCAAACTTTTAGCCACCAGAGGAGCCTCAGCAATAAGAAGAGCAACCTTATATTCCAGTTGATAATCAAGCTAACCGCCAGATTCTATATGGATTAGAGACTAGCATCACCCAATTGGATCAAAGAAAGACTAGCTGTGAGAAGAATCAAAATGAGATCTTGAGGCTACTTCGAGAACAGTACGGTGGAGGCCCGTCAACTTAGTGACCGGAGTTTCTGAAGTTTCTATGCTTTTTCTACTCTTAGCAAACTTTTTACTCAAGCACGTTATTTCAGTTTTATGTTTTGAATAGTTATTTGGATTTGGTTTTGATTAATATGGTTCGTTTATAATTTTTTTAAGTTTTGTTGTGTTAGGATACTTATCTCATATGATTCACGATAAGAATAATGTGATCATTCTAACACTTTGCAATTATAAACCTAACCAGATTACATGATATTTACATACATTGATTGTGCACTATCTTTATATTTTCAAAGAAACTCACCATTCTAAACACGTAACAATTCCTTATTTTGAAAACCATTTTTGAAATACTACGATCCTTTATAGAAATACATGTATATATATATATATATATATATATATATATAGTGGAGATGTAACCCTATATGCTAATTTTGAGTCAATCTTCGTTGGAGAGATTTATCTCATTTACTCAAGTAAGAATTTTCAGTTCAGCGGTAATATCTCTTTGAATAATCTCATTATCCTTTTTTTGATTAGCACTCGTTAAATAACATGGTTAACATTCCTTTAACTCTTAAATGGAAATTATGTAGGTTCATGAATTCTGAAAAATGATCTTAGGTCATTTGTGATTTTATTGAGCCTCAACCATTTCTTTTGCGAAACTATATGCTTAGTAAGCCTTGATTGAGCCTAAATGGAAATTTCTTTTCAACCCATCAATTAACCAGGACACAAAAAAAAAGCATATTGACCGACCCTTGCTATCTAATTTTTTTGCACCCTCTCCTAAAGAAAGCATTATACAGAGAAGGGAGAAAAGAAAATGGTGACTACAATTCAAGAAAGAAAAGAAACAAGACAAAGAAAAGAATTTGTGGAAGAAGGCAAAGGGGAAAAGAAAAATAAAAAGAAAGAAAACAAAGAAACAAAATAGCCAAAAATTTCCAAAAAATGGATTGACAGGAGAAATGGGAAATACAATGTGTAAAAGTTTTGGAAAAAAGGGAGATATGTGTGTTGTAGCAATCGAAAAGGATAGCTCTTTGAATACCTTTGACGTTGTTTCTTTAAACCCAATAACCTTGGCCACATTATAATCTTGATAAAGTCCTTTTTTATTCCAAAAGTCATGCATATGTATTATTTTCACCTATCCATTAAAAAGGAGAGTGTTGATAATGTTGTTTGATGCAGTATTAATATTTTTTCATGAGATTATGCCAATTTTCAGTTTTATTTGAATAACCTTCTTGTGGAAAATTACATGTGCTAATATCTTGCTTTATTAGCAATATTCTTATCACATGTAATTTTTGAGTGATTGCCAGTAAAATCTGAGTGTATTCTTTGTTGAGTGATTTCCAAGAAAGGATGGATATCGAGGCTAATTCTTGTACAGCAGAATGAAGGATTGTGATATTTCTTAAGTGTTTTTGAAATAAAAAAAATTCTTGCACACACACTCACACGAGTTTTTTTGAAAATATATGGAATAGTGTTACAATTAATGTGTGTGACTCTTATAGTGATCAGAGAAGGAAAGTATCTCGGTAATAGAATAAAATGGTGATTTAATCTTATCTATGGAAAATATGAATTATATAATCCTAACCTTTAACGTTTGTACATATCTTCACTGGAAACCTTCACGAGACAAAACTCGTCCATTAGAGATACCTAGGGGTTTAACGACTTGTTGCATATGCTAAATACAATCATAAAATCTACAAAAGCGATTTAGTTTTATTTGTTTGATTTATTGCTAGGGACTAGTAATGTTTGGTGTGGGGGTGTGATTAACCCTAAATAGTGCGTAAATGAATTAGATTTTAAAGTTAATTGTGTGCGTAAACTAGGTTAAAGTGATTAAGTTATAAAGTATTAGGGTTAATGTGTAGTTTGTATATTTTACAGGGTTTCAAGAATAATTACGGAAGTTTAAGGGGTTAAAAGTATAGAGGTTGAATAAAGAGAGGGAGGCAAGTGCAATTAAGGAATCAACAAGTCAAACAAGGAGGCTGCCAAGGCAAAAATCTAGAGAATTTCCACCATCCGAATGGTGGTGGCGGCGTCCGTATGGTGCTCAAACTGCCTCAAGTCTGACTCCTCTCCCATTGGTCCATTTTAACAACAAGATGATGTGATTGGACAGCTTGGGTGTCTGCCGCCTTACTCCCTCCTACCGATGCCTATAAATAGCCCTTTTCAACTCATTTTTAAGGGGATGGCAAGAGAGCTTAGTCCAATGCAAGAGATGAGAGAAAGAAGGAAAGAAAGAGAGAAATTGAGACTTCAGTGAGTGTTTCAGTCAGAAGACGAGCGAAGCCCTATCCTAATCACTACTCAACCAAATTTTTTGTACTTCTACATTTCTGTTTATCTTTTTTACTTGGAAGGACGTTTGTGTATTTTATTTTCGGTTGTAGTAAGATTATATCACTCTTTTTGCTCGTGCATAGCAATGATGCGTGAGTAGTCCGTTTATACTCTTCGGTGAAGGGTGAATGCATGTATGGTACTGTTTAAGTTATGAAAATGCCGATGTTTTATTTATGCATTAATATTTATACCTCCCTTAATTGATAGATGGTTACTATTATAATATGTTCATGGTTATGAACATCGAGCAGAGCTTAATGCTATCTACCATACTATCAACAATTATTACACACTTCATGCATGATAGTGTGATGTATGTAGCTGGGCTTTATGTAACAGTAGGGAGATTGGTTATAAATGAGTCAAATCTCACCATAGTCAATGCTTTTAATTCAATGCATAAACCGGAACTCCGTCTTCATCGAACCATCAACCTACCGATTGAATAGCTAGAATAAATCTTTTGAATGGTTCACCTTTGGGTTTACTAGGGTTATTTGATTGTTGCATGGTACATAGACCTTCCGGCTAACCTAATCAGTTGTTGTGAAATGGTTCAGTTATATATCAACTTACTGATTAGTTTTCCAGTAAAATGGAAGTTAATTGCGGTAAGGTGGCATTTTCATAAATGAATAATGTAATATATGTTGGATCCCTACACTGAAGAGTACATGTTTATCATTGTTATTCAAAATTTTAGTTAAGTGTTTGTTTGATAATTCTAAGCTCATACCACAAGTTTTTTCGATGCACACTACACACACGACAATTTTATGATTTTCTATTTTGAATATCGATAGTTAGCTCCTTGTGGGTTCGACCTCGGACTTAATCGAGAAATATTATAATTTGACAACTTATACTTGGGTATATGAAATAATTCAGGTCAGATCACGAGTTGAAAAGCTCTATAAGCTAAAGAGCTAATCTCATGTATGAGCTAAAGAGCTCAAATTTAATACAAGTTGAAAGGCTCTATAAGCTAAAAAGCTTATTTTATGTATTAGTTGAAGAGTTCTATAAGCGGAAAAGCTTATCTCATGTATGAGCTGAAGAGCTCTACAAATGAACAAGCTAAAAAGCTGTGTAAGCGGAATAGCTTATCTAATGTATGAGTTGAAGAGCTCATATTTAGTGGACGAGCTTAGAAGTTTTGTTCGTACTTAGCACTTAGAAAATTGTTGCGTAATTAAGAATTTTTTTGTTAAGATTTTGCAAAAAATTCATTAATATCAAATATTCAAAACTATCCTTTGAAGCGTGGTGTTGATGAATTTTAAAACAAATGGTACCCAACCTATCATTGGTAAAACTTTTTCAGGTGATTTGTGCTCCAAGAATGTTCTAGGTCTTACCCTTTTCATTAAGCAACTCGTACTTGCTAGGTTTGACAATTTTTTTCACTATGTAAGGCTCATCCCAGTTTGGGCCTAGCTTTCCATGCATTGGATCTTTTTTGGCAAGTAACATATTCTTTAAAATGAGATCTTCTGCCTTGAAGCTTCTGCCTTTGACCATTTGGTTGAAATATTGTGTTGTTCTTTTTTGGGAACAGGAGATCCTTTGCAACACTTTATCCCTTTTTGCATCAAGCAGGTTGAGGTTTACAAGCAGAGATCAATCATTCTGATCTGGATGCAAAAGTTCAGCTTTGGGAGAGGAAAGCTCGATCTTTACAAGTGCTAACACCTCTATCCGAACGGCCAGACTTAAGGGAGTTTCATTTGTAGCTGTTGGAGCCATCACTTTGTATGCCCAGAGCATGCTTGGGAGGTGGTCTACACACTGGCTCTTTGATGCCTCCAGCCTTGTCTTCAAAGCTTTGATGGTCATTCGTATGGTGACCTCTGCTTGACCATTAAACTATGGGTGAGTTGGAGCTGAAAAGTAATTTTTTATGCCGAGCTCTAAACAAAAGTTTATAAAGGTCAAGTTGTCGAATAGTTTGCCGTTACCAGACACAATAGCTCTGGGGATTCCAAATCTGCACACAATAGATTTTGGGATGTCCTAAAATCTGGGGGTCCTTATTATATTACTAATTCAATTCTCTTTCGTTAAACCTTATTAATTAACTGAAGGCCTTGATATTGGAGGATCAATTAGAACGAAATTCTGACAAAGTCTCTTTTATACGAAGAGCTCCACTTAAATAGAACGTCTCAACTGCGTGACAATAACCTACGAGGACCAATGTAATTATCTAAGAAAAATCTTATGTATTAAACATTAAGTCACAAAAATTATGGCCAACAGGGAAAGTCTTCAAATCTGCAGATTACATGTCCCAAAAAAAAATACAAGTCATTACTTGTCAAAAGAATATATACAATTCTCCAAACAACCCATGCCTTTACAAAAGAATATACAAGTGTTGTATAAACCAAAGTACAAGGCTACCCAATTAAATACAAGTGGGACTTAGGAGTATCTAAACCATCAAAATAAAAGCTCCAACTCATGCTCTATCCTCAAGCTAGGCCCAATTGTGGGCATCTACAGGAGCATTAATTGTACCTGAAATATTTTTCCCATGACAGGGTGAGCCAAAGCCCAAGAAGGCATTTGCTATACGGTAAACCTCCTAACCCAATTATACATATGATGGGAGATACACATTCATGAACATCAAGTATTCACATATGTAACGTGTAACATAAAATAATTTCACCAACTATGCCATGACAAGAGGTGATGTTTCATGCATGCATAACCACCTCTGAACCCAACCCAGGCTCTCACAACACGTATAGTGTCATGCTTATGAATTGGGCACTCCTTGCCCACATATTCGAGTTAACTCAATGACTCATCATTTATTATCTTTTTCTTTTGGGGTAGTGTATTTATGGACTTTCACCAATGGCCTACCAAATCGACACAACTTCCAGGACTCGCACCCCCTATTCTGAATACACCGATACACTTTTATGGGCTCGCTACACCAATGGCTAAGTGTGTGACCAACATAATCGAGTCTTACTCCCTTGCTAATACCCCATCATTTTATTATCATTGTTCCTGTGAGACTTCATTGGGATTTAGCACAATTTTCAATACCCCCCCCCGCCCCCGCACTCACCTATGTGGTAAGTGACCAACTCATGTACATGCAACACTAAGATGCCAATGCATCTTGGATATGATGTGAAGCATGTGCACATGCCATGTATGCCACAATTAAATGAAATGGAATTACAATCTCAATTATCCAAAGAATTGCATATTTCTATCATTCTAGCATTTCATCAAACATGTAATGTGTATAAAATTATACACTTAGCATGCTTGTCATCATCAACATAGCAACATGTTCATTACCACTATAAACATAAGCACAATTAACCATGTTAGATATATGCTAATCACCCATTTAACATACATGTAAATTTATACGACTTGGTCTTCCATGTAGGCTTGTTTTTAATACTTGGTGTAGAAGTTGCAATTTGTCCCATTCTAAGTGGTTGGAAGTCTCAGCAAAACCAATCATCTATTGACATGTGTTAAGCGTATGTAAGGGTGCTTTAACTAACTATTTTAAATATATTGTGGATCCCACAAATAAAAGCATAGTTGTCGAAATTTTAATCGCTTGATGCCCAATCATATATTTTATCTCGTAATACGTGATTTTTTTATTGTCTCAGAATTTAACTTAATTTGTGCACCCGACTCATTTTTGTGAGACAAATTCAACGATGAAGTCCGTTTTATCATCTGGGCCATGTAAAATTTAAAATTTAAAATTTGCTTAAAAATTCTTAATATAGTATTACCCATTCAATTAATTTATTAAATTTATCAGGTGTCACTTGCTTCCCCCCTTGAAAATAATTTCATCCTCGAAATTAAGAGCACATGCAATACACAAGTTGAATGCACATATAAGTCATGATGTGTGCTCCTAACAAGAAATTTAAATTATACCTCCATCATCAAATAAAAATGGATAGGAAAACTGTATAGCGTCCTCGTTCTCCCATGTAGCCTTCTCGATACCCTGGTGTTTCCGCAACATGTTGACTAACCTCACAAAACTTGTTCTCAGCTATCCAGAATACAACCGGTCCCTCCTCGAAGATTTCATTTGCATCTACAACAATTCACCCCAATCCACAGCATGAGTAGGGTCGGGAGTGTACTTCCGAAGTGCGGATACATGAAATACATTGTGTACATTCAACAAATGCGGCAACATAAGCAATTGTCCCAACTCTCTCAAGCCCCTCAAAAGGTCCAATGTACCTCGGCGACATCTTACGTCTCTTACCAAACCAGACTATCCGTCTCTTAAGCATAACTTTTAAGAAGATGTGATCCCCTACCTCAAACTCGAGAGGCCTCTGCCGCTGGTCGGCATAGCTCTTCTGCCGGTTTTGAGCCTTAAGAAGAAACCGTCGAATAATGGCCACCTTCTCGTAGGTGTCCCTAATCATGTTCGAACCTGGCAAATGTCCCTCTCTAACCTCTGTCCAGCAAATTAGAGAACGGCATGGTCTCCTGTACAAAGCCTCGTAAGGCACCATCTGAATTCTTACCTGATATCTCTTATTATAGGCAAACTCAACCAAATATAAGTGATCCTCCCAACTACCTTTGAGGTCAAGGACACTTTCCCTAAGCATATCCTTCAGAATCTAGATAGTCCTCTCCGATTAATCTTCAATCTAAGGATGGAAAGCAGTACTTAATCAATTGAGTACCTATAGCTCTCTAAAAATTCTCCCAAAATCAAGTTGTAAACCATGGATCTCAATCAGACACGATAGAAATGGGTACTCCATGTAACCAAACAATCTCGTACAGGTGTAAAAAGAACATACAAGTTGATTTCAAATTAAGGTCTTGCCACACCCTCACTCTTTTTGTAATAATTCTTAGGATAGTAAGAATTTAGGGCTGAAGTTTGTCTCATTTGAAAGTAGATATATTTCCATCAATAGCTATTTTTCTTAATTTTGGCTTTGACAGCAAAAGTTATGGTCGTTCGAAGTTAGGTAAAAAAAAATTAGTGTTTGTACTGGTACAACTTGTACTTGTTCATTCTTGAACAACATATCTTTGTACCAGTACAACATCATTCGTATTGGTTTATGCTTAAACATAATGTCTTGTACTAGTAAAACATCACTTGTACTAGTTCATCCTTAAATAGAATGTCTTGTACCTGTACAACATTGCTTGTACCGGTTCATTCTCACTTGTACCGGTACAATTTGAGCAAAATGCATTTCGACAGTTAGAACAAAAAATTTAAAATCGACCCATGTGGCCAATTCTTAGATTGGGTCCATCATAATTTCATTAGGACCTCAAATCCAACCCATTTCAATTATAATGAACTTAATTATTCTTATATTACATCAAGTACATCTAGGTTTCTAAGTTTGTGAATTCCTAGTATTTCGCACACATCATTACATTATGTGTAATACTCAAACACATACCTTCCCAACACTTAGCATATAACACCTAATATGCAATGCACATGGATGCAAGGCTTAACCCAATCTACCCTCAAGTCCTAAGGTAATTGGGAACCTAAGTTGTGACTTCTCAAAATTCAGGGGTCCTTATTACATTGCTAATTCAATTTTCTTCGTAAAACCTTATTAATTAACTTAAGGCCTTGATCTTGGAGGACCAATTCCAACAAAATTCCGGCATAGTCTCTTTTAAACGGAGAGCTCCACCCAAACACTACATGTCTCAACAACGACTATCTAAACAAAATCCCATGCATTAAACATTAATTCACAAAACTTATGGCCAACATGGAAAGTCTTCAAATCTAAAGATTACATTTCCAAAAAAAAAAAAAAAAAATACAAGTCGTTAGTTGTCCAAAGAATAGATAAAATTCTCCAAATAACCCATGCCTTTGCAAAATAATATAAAAGTGTTGTATAAACCAAAATACAAGACTTACAAACTCAATTGCATATTTTTATCATCTTAGAATTTCATCAAACATGTAATGTGCATAAATTAAACCCTTAGCATGCTTGTCATCGTCAATATAGCAACATGTTCATTAACTCAATGACATAGATATTAACACATAAACATGTTTATTACCTCAATAAACATAAACACAATTAACCATGTTAGCTATATGCTAATCACCCATTTAACATACATGTAAATTTATACCCATATCACACACAGATACTTTGGAGTTAGTACCGAATAGATAGGAATCCCACCTTATATTTGGAGGCAAAATGGTGGTGAAGACCCCTTTGTAGTGCTCTAGCAAGCCTTCAAAAAACTCGAGCCAAAACCCCGGATGCAAAAACATAATGAAATCTAGGCAATATTGGTGTCGATGGATAGCCCTTGACGTGTAGAACAACTTTTGTTTTTGCCCAATCGAATTTTAACGGTTGGATCGAAAGTTGTGATCCAAGGAATGAGAAGAGGATTTGAAGAAGTTGGGAGCTTCTCTCTCTCTCTAAAAATTTTGGCAAGGAAGACTTGGTCTTCCATGTAGGCTTGTCTTTAATACTTGGTTTAGAAGTTGCCAATTTTCCTATTCTAAGTGGTTGGAAATCTCAACAACGCCAATCACCATTTGACATGCATAAAGTGTAGATAAGGATGCTTTGATTAACTAGTTTAAATATATTAAGGGTTTCGTGAATAAAATCCTTGTTGCCAAGATTGTATTCGCATAATCTCTGATTGCGTATTTCACCTCGTAATACGTGATTTTTTTTATTACTGTCTCAAAATTTAACAAAATTTGTACACCTGACTTGTTTTCACGAGATGAATTCAATGGTGAGGTCCATTTTATCATCTAGGCTATGCCAAATTTTAGATTTTTAACTTTGCTTAAAAAGCCTTAATATCGTAATACCAGTTTAATTAATTTATTAAATTTACCGAGTTTCACAAATTTCCAAACGAATTTTCTAATTTTCTGCTCCGTAATTGTTGCTAGTGGCTCAACCTCAGCCCATTTTGTGAAGTAATTAATTGCCACTACGCCAAACTTGCATTGTCTCACTCTAATATGAAGATGTCCCACAATGTCAATCCCCCATTGTTGAAAGGATCGCGGGATCAATATAGGCGTGAGTTGCTCTGGTTGATAGTGAGAGATTTTTTAGTGCAACTAGAAGGTCTTACACTTTTTGACCATTTCCTTTGAAATTTTCATCATGGTGTGCCAAAAGTAGCCGTGCCTCAATGCCTTATAAGCTAGAGTTTGATTTTCTATGTGATTTCCATAGATGTCATCATCAATCTCTGTTAGCACATAATTGGCTTCTTTTGTTGCAACACACTTCTTGAGGGGTGTAAATAATCCTCTATTATAGAGCTTCCCCTAGATCATCATAAATCTCTATGATCTACTTCATAACTTGGCTGCTTCTTTTCAGATCTTAAGGAAAAGCTCCATCTTATAAGTAGCTGAAGATGGGGTCCATCTTGATCGTTGCGACGTCTACGGGTAAGACCTCATCTGTTCATATTGGTTGATGTAAATACTTGGTTCTTTGAAGTGTTCCATGGGGATGACTCTATCGAGGGTTCCCTGAGCTATAAAGGCTAACTTATCCAAGGCGTTTGCTCGAGCGTTCTTAGCTCGGGATACTTGGAAAATCTTAGTGTGGATGAACTTCCTCAAAAGATCTTGTACCACTTTCAAATATGAAGTCATCATGTCCTCCTTCATTTCATATTCTAATTCAATCTATCTTATAATGAGCTAAGAATCGCAATGGATCAGAAGTTGATGTGTTTCCTTGGACAGTGCCAACCTAAGTCCACCTATCAAAGCTTCATACTAGGCTTCATTGTCGGAGGATTTGAAGTCGAACCTAATAGAATACTCTAGGTCAATGCCTTCAAGAGAGGTAAGGATGAGGCCCACTTTGCATTGCTATACATTTGAGGCACCATCAACGAAGAGTTTTCATATTCAGAGGTCAGGTACAAAACCCTATTCCTCTACCATCCCTTTTGGCTCAGTAGTTGAGGTGAACTTGGCTATAAAGTCACTTGGAATTTCCCCTTGATAACCATCGTAGACTTAAACTTTATATCGAACTCCCCCAGCTCGATGGCCCACTTGACCAATCGACTGAAGACTCGAGCTTGTGTAAAACCTATTTCATCGGCAGGTCAGTTGCAATCTCAATAGAATGAGCTTGAAAGTAAGGTCTTAACCTTCTTGTCGCTATCACTAGTGCTAGAATTAACTTCTCCATCTTAGGGTACCTTTCCCCTGATCCTCTTAGAGTTTGACTACAAAAATACACCGGCAGTTATATCTTCTCTTTCTCTCTTACCAAGGCTTCAAGCCCTGGAAATGCTACTTACACTGGTCATTCCATTGAAAAGCTACGTAGAGACTTCAAGAAGGCGTGGCATTTATTGTTGGATCGTGAAATGAAACAATTAAGAGTTGTTACCCTCCCTGTGAGATGTTGTACCTCTTTAATACTTGTGAGAGATTTCACGTTGATCATCAATTTCACCATCTCAAGATTTGCCTCAATCCCCCTTCCATTGACGATGAAGCCCAAGAACTTTTCAATCGAGACACCAAAGGTGCACTTGGCAGGGTTGAGCTTCATTCCCATATTTCTTGAAGATTTGGAATGATTCCTTGATATGCTGGATATGGAACTCTACTTCCAAAGATTTTACCAACATGTCATCGATGTAGATCTCTATTGCTGTCCTGGGCTTTTCCTTAAAAATTTTGTTCACTAGTTGTTGATAAGTGGTTTCAGCATTTTTTAGCCCGAACGACATGACCTGGTAGCAAAATTTTCCCTGCTTTATCACGAACGATGTCTTCTCTTAATCATTAGAATCCATCATGATCTGGTTGTAAACTGAGAAGGCATCCATAAAGCTCAAAAGCTTGTGACCCGCCATTGTTATTACGATAAGGTCAATTCAAGGTGGGGGAAAACTATCTTTCAGATTGGCACACTTGAGGTTTGTGAAGTTGATGCACGAACATTATTTTCCATTGGTTTTTTTCACAAGTACCACATAAGGTAATCCACCTCCCTTATGGCCTTCGCATGGAGGAGTTTGGACACCTCCTCATTGATATCTTTTTGCTTTTCTAGGGCAAAGCTCCTTCTCTCCTCCTTGATAATTTTATAGCTTGGGTCCATACTAAGCTTGTGGACGATCACTTGGGAGTCGATCCCTTGTATAGCCTCCCACTTTCAAGTGAATACATCTTAACTACCTCTCAGAAATGCCATGAACATCTACTTGATGTCGTTCAATAGTTTGGATCCCACAAAGTGTTTTAGTTTCTTTATTTACTTTTAGTCTTTACATTTATGTTTACATTTGCTTGTATTAAGAATTTCATTTCTTTATTTACATTTAGTCTTTACATATTTTCTTCTACATACATTCCTTTGTTTATGTCTTTCACTTCCATTGCTTGAGCTTCTTTCTTTCTTAGAGGAGTAAAACTCTTCCACTTTTCTAGAGCTTTGCCAAAGCTGTGAAGGGTGGAACGTGATTCACTCATTCTTTGTTGAAGATTGGCTCTTTGTTATCACTTTTATTTCATAGAGTCCTCTACTTAGAGGGATGAGCATCACTCACTCTTCTAGCTTTACCAAAGTCATAAAGAATGGTAGTTTCTCATTCACTCTTTAGTAAGAGGTGAAAGACATGTATAAATTATCCGAGAATTATATTTATGCTCTGTTCTAATGCTTAATGTTTATCCCCTTGTTTATTGGATGATTGATTGCATCTACCAAAGCTAAGATACACTGTATAATCGAGAGTTTTTCTATGACACGGATGACTTTTGCATGAAAATACTTCTCGTTTCAAGGCAAGTATTCCGGTTAGATCTTCATGACTACCCTTTAATCATCCCCATTATTGTGCTTCAATTAAAAAATGGAATATTAAAACCATGGTTGGATGTCTTGTAGAAACTCTTGTTTGTTTGTAGATGAGTTAAGTCTCGGTACAGGCAATTCTTGTAAACTTATAAAAAGACATTGGAATCATGGCCTTAAGTCTCACAATCCATCTTTATCTTCCGATTAACTTACTGTTGACATGGGAATAAATTGAGTTATCAAGCATAAATATAATAAATCGGATAATTGACTACATGTCTGGATTCTCGAACTAAAGAGTGACTTTTCTTTCATTTGAATTTATCTTATATTTTTTCTAGAAAATCTTCTTGGAAAGAATTTCATATTTAATCCAAGAAAAACATCTCAATCTCACAACTACAAATCTCAAAGGTTACAATCGATTGATCTTCACCACTACTTACTTTAAAACACCAACACAACAAGTTCCCTGTGGATTCGACTCCGGACTCAAACCAAATTATTACTATAGCTTGACCGCCTGCACTTGGGTGTACATATTTTGGATCAAGTCAAATTTTTGGCGCCGTTGCTGGAAAACATTGGTAAAAGTGTTTTAGGGTAAAAAGTAAAAAGACCTTTCTTTTTTGTATATATTCTTTAGTTCACTGTAAATATATTGTGTTGTTTCCATTAATTTTACGTCTGAGAACGCTCCTTACTGTAAAAATTTGCTGGTAGAATCCTTAAGGTCTGTGAACCAGTCTGAACTGAATTCACCTAGATCAATAGCAGACTCTTGTGAGAGTATTATGACAAATATTAATAGAAATGAAAAAGTTCCCATGAGGGAAGATGAAGTTCCTAACATTCGAACTTTGAGGGATTACTTAAATCCCACAAGAAATAGTGTCCCCTCATATTTTGTATTCCCTCCAGATGCACTCCCTTTTACTATAAAGTCGGGGACTGCATAGTTGTTACTGTTTTACATGGATTGGATACTGAAAATCCATATCTGCATATGGAAGATTTTGAAGAAATGTGTGGAACATTTCAAGACAATTCGGAACTTGCCAAGATGAAACTTTTTCCTTTCTCTCTAAAGGACAAAGCTAAACAATGGCTAAATTCTTTAAAATCTCTTTTCATGCCGACCTGGCAGAACTTTCAAAATGAATTTTTTAGAAAAATATTTCCCTTACATCAGACCAACACACTCAACAGGCAAATCATAATTTTTTCGGTGAAAGAAGGAGAAATATTTTACCAAAGTTGAGAGAGATTCAAAGAACTGCTCCAAGCATGCCCCACCACTCTTTTGAAAATTGGACTTTGGTAGGATTTGTTTATGACTCCTTGCCCACTAGACTGCATTAGTTTGTCGAGATGATGGCCTAAGGAGAGTTTATGGATAAAAGTCTGGAGGAGGCATTCCATTTCTTTGACATCATATCTGACAGTTCTCAGATGTAGAACTTAGCCTCCCCTATCACGAGTGAAGCCAGACCATCCACTTCCCAAGGGGGAAAGTAAGTTTTGAGAGAAGATGATGACCTGAGAGCAAAATGTCTACTTTGTCTCAAAATCTTGACGCTTTAGAGATGAAAAAAATTCATCAAGTCAAAATGGGACATTCCACAGAACAAGTGTGTGGAATCTGTGCACTGACAGGACATCCTACTGGGGAATGTCCTACCATCCCTGCATTCAAAGAAGTATTGTTGGAACAAACAAATGCAATCTCCAACTTCAACAAGCCTTACTCCAATCCATATTCTAAAACATACAATTCAGGGTGTCGAAATCACCCAAACTTCAGTTGGAGGAACACACAGCCAACTCCCATGAACCAACCACAAAGTTCACATCCACCACCTCAAGGACCTCCTGCATACCAACCACCGCACAAGAGGAACCTTGAGAATACACTGAACCAATTCATGCAAATCCAAATGAACTTCAATGCCCATTTCACCCAATCTTTCACAGAATTCAAAGCGCAGACCACTCATTCCTTCGAACATCTTAAAATTCACATCAAAAGTTAACTCAATCCACGAGCACATAAGAAAAGGGAAGGTTTCCTGCCCAACCAAAACCTCCACAAGACCAAGCTCAAGTTGTCACTACACTAAGAAGTGGCAAGGTGATTGACAATACCATCAGAGACATTCTAATTCCAAAACCAAAACCTGAGTCAATCCCAATCAACTCATTAGTTGAGCTTGAACTTGTGATTAAAAAAGAGTCTGAGCCTATGATATAAAAAGAGCTAGAACCTTCTGAGGAAAGAGAACCTTCATGTTTAATTCCCTCTCTTTTCCCGCGTAGACTCAAAGCTACACAAAAGTTGAATCATCAGCATGAAATTTATGAGCTTTTTAAGTAAGTAAAAATCAACATCCCACTTCTGGATGCAATCCAACAAGTGCCATCTTATGCCAAGTTTTTAAAAGACTTGTGCATAGTCAAGAGAAGCCAGAATGTCCAAAAAAGAGCATTCCTAACAGAACAAGCTAGTGCCTTGTTAACAGAACAAGCCATTTCTGGGTGTCCAACTGTGTCATGTGTCATTAGAGATTTCAAAATAGAACAAACACTATTAGACCTTGGAGTCATTGTTTATTTGCTACCCTACTCTGTCTACATGCAGTTGGGTATGGGAGAACTCATACCCACTTGTGTCACACTCTAATTAGTAGACGGATCTGTAAAAATTCATAGGGGCATTGTTGAAGATGTGCTTGTCTATGTGGATAACTTTGTCTTCCCTGTTGACTTCATTATTCTAGATACTCAACCAGCATTACATTTAGAGAACTAAATTCCCGTTATTCTTGATCGACCATTCCTAGCAACTTCCAATGCACTAATCAATTTTAAGAATGGAGTCATGAAATTAAATTTTGGGAATATGACTCTTGAGCTGAATATTTTCATATTGCTAAACACTCAGAAGAAAATGAGGAAGAATGGGAAGTAAACTCTATTGAATCTTTGATACAGGAACATCTGAGTGGCACATTCTGTGAGAAACTGACTAAATCATCTCTGCAAGAGTCTATCTCATCTGATTCAAATGATGACCCAAAAATAAAAAGTTGCCTTACTCATGCTGTTGAGACATGGGCTCCAAAATTTTAAAAAGAAATCACTAAAAGGCACAAAGCCATTCTCATCAAGTGACAGGCCACCAAAGCCTGAATTAAAGTCTCTCCCATCTGACCTCAAGTATACATTTTTAGGAGAAGACAAGTCATACCCAGTGGTAATTTTCTCTAAGCTCACAGACTTGCAAGAGTCTAAAATGATTGAAGTTCTTAAAAGTCACAAAAGCATCACTAGGTGGACCATCGCTAACTTGAAAGGTGTAAGCCCATTGATCTGCAATCATGCAATATATCTTGAAGAGGACTTAAAACCTCTCGTCAAATGCAGAGACGATTGAATCTTCACATGAAGAAAGTTGTGAGAACTGAGGTACTTAAACTCTTAGATGTAGGAATAATCTTTCCCATATCTGATAACAAATGGGTTAGTCCAACCCAAGTTGTGCCCAAAAAGTCCGGGGTAACAGTGGTAAAAAATAATGCCAATGAACTAGTGCCAACTCGAGTCGTCACAAGATGGAAAATGTGCATTGATTATCGAAAATTGAATTTGGTAACTAGAAAAGACCATTTCTCTCTCCCATTTTTTGATCAAGTACTAGAAAGAATTGCAGGTCATGAATATTATATTTTCTAGATGGGTATTCTGGGTACAATCAAATTGAGATAGCGTTAAATAATCAGGAGAAAACTAAATTCACATGTCCCTTTGGTACCTTTGCATTCAAAAGGATATCATTTGGACTTTGTAACACTCTTGCAACATTCCAAATATGCATGCGTAACTTATTCAGTGACATGATTGAAAATTTTCTGAAAGTGTTCATGGATGACTTCTCGGTCTATGGTGACTCATTTGATTAGTGTCTGTCCAACCTAGAAAAGGTGTTGATAAGGTGTAAAGAAACTAATCTGGTCCTTCATTGAAAGAAATATCATTTCATGGTAACACAAGACATTGTCTTAGGTCACGTCGTGTCGTCTGAAGGCATGAAAGTTGACAAGGCAAAAATAGATCTGATTGAAAATTTTTCTGCCCCTAAGACTGTAAAAGATGTCCGATCATTCCTAGGACATGCAAGTTTTTACAGGAGATTCATAAAAAGACTTCAGTACTATAGCGAAACCCATGTGTCATCTCCTGAGTCAGGACGTAATCTTTGACTGGAATGAAGTATACCAGAAAGCTTTTGACAAGCAGAAGGGCATGTTAATTTCTACTCCAACAATGAAAACCCCTGATTGGACTCTACCCTTTGAACTAATGTGTGATGCGAGTGATTATGTTATAGGTATTGTATTAGGATAAAGAAGGGATCAAAAACCACATGTAATTTACTATGCGAGCAAAACTTTAAATGATGCTCAAATAAACTATTCAACAACTGAAAAAGAATTGCTTGCTGTAGTTTTTGATTTGAAAAAATTGCGTTCCTATCTTGTTGGTTCTTCTGTTATTGTGTTCACTGACCATGTAGCCCTAAAATTCCTGCTCACAAAGAAAGATGTCAAACTGAGGCTCTTAAGATGGATACTCTTACTCCAAGAGTTTGATCTTGTCATTAAAAATAAAAAAGGTGTTGAAAATATGGTGGCGGACCATTTGTCCAGATTGACTTATGAATTTTACGAGGATGGATTGCCAATCAATGAGAAATTCCCTGGTGAACAACTGTTCATAATTGATGAGACCCCTTGGTATGCAGGCATCGCTAATTTCCTAGCTATTGGAACACTCCCTCCGTCATTCACTTCTATGGATAAAAAAAATTCTAAGGGAGGTTCGTAACTTATTTTGGGAAGATCTGTACGTATTTAAATACCGTAAGGATCAGATCATAACATGGTGCATCCCTGCTTATGAAAGTAGCCAAGTAATAACATTTTGTCATTCTGAAGCATGTGCTGACCACTTTTCATCAAGAAAAATCACTACAAAAATCTTGCAGTGTGGATTTTATTGGTCCACACTTTTCAATTATGTCCATGCATTTTGCTTAACATGTGATAGATGCCAAAGATTGAGAAACATTTTAAAAAGAAACATGATGTCTTTAAACACAATTTTTGTGATTAAAATTTTTTACTGTTGGGACATCGATTTTATGGGACCATTTCCCTCTTCCTTTGACTATCTATACAATTTAGTGGTCGTAGACTATGTATCCAAATGGGTTGAAGCAATTTCATGTCGAAATAATGATCACCAAACAGTGATCAAGTTTTTTTAAAAAAATATTTTATCCCAGTTTGGAGTTCCTAAAGCAATCATAAGTGATGGGGGTGCTCATTTTTCCAATTGTCCTTTCTGAAATTTGATAAAAAAATATCTAATTTTTCACAAAATTGTAATCCCTTATCACCCACAAACTAGTGGACAAGCCGAATTAGCTAATCGGGAGATCAAATTAATTTTAGAAAAAATGTCAAATCCGGATGGCAAAGATTGGTCGTCAAGACTGACTGATGCACTCTGGGCATATCGTACTGCTTTTAAAACTATTTTGGGCATGTCTCCCTATTGATTAGTTTATGGAAAGCCGTGTGACCTACCTATAGAATTAGAACATAGGGCATACTGGTCTATTAAAGCAATGAATTTTGACCTGGACAAGGTTGGACTATCAAGAAAACTTCAGATAAATGAATTAGAACAATTGAGAAATGAAGCTTATGAGAATGCTAAGATTGCTAAAAACATGATGAAAATTTTTCATGACAAGAACATTGTGTGGAAATCCTTTGAACCTTCTCATAAAGTCCTGTTGTTTAATTTAAGACTCCGCCTTTTCCCTGCTAAGTTAAAGTCAAGATGGACTGGACTTTACATTGTCAAAAAGGTGTTTGATCATGGAGCAATAGAAGTGAAAAACTCATCAAACGGTAATATCTTTACTGTTAATGGCTAGAGGTTGAAACCATTTTTGGAGAATTTTATTAAAAAAGTAAAAATTATTATTTTAATAGAACCAGAATATCTCTCCGAGAATCGCGTCTGCCAACACCCAAAAGGGTCGGATCAAGTAAAAAACCCGACCTGAGTAAACCCCCCTCCACGCGTCTATTTCTTTCTTTTTCTTCTTCTTAGTTTTTTTTGTTTTGCTTCGTCTTCTGTTTCATCTTCCATTTTTCTTTTTTTCTGTTCCGCTTCGTCTTCCTTCTTTTTCGTTTTTTTACAAATCTGACCATACCCAAGTGAAACCATGTCCATGTACTCAGAAGATCAGATCACTGTTCTTATGATTTACATTATTTCGCTCTATTTATTTATTGGTATCCTGCTGCTATTCGCACTCACACACAAGGCTTACAAGCCTACTCGAGACCCAGATCTAAACATGGAGGATTAACTTAGGTATTTTGATTTGTAGGTGTCGGCAAAAGCACGGATTTCTATCTTTTAACCTCAATTCCAAGATCTATACTAGTAAATTTGAAACATTGGGGACAATATTCAGTTTAGGTTGGGGGTGTGAAAACCTTCGTATTCTGTTTTTGTATTATATTTTTGTAGTTGTACCCGTACTGTAAATTTTTAAAATTTTTGTTGTTAGTTGTGTTGTTGTTGTTGTTCCAATAATATTGTCTACTTTGTCTTGTTTATTGTGTGTTTGTGGGTCAGTTTAAATTGTCTTTGTGACTGGCAGACGTTAAAGAACCAGATAGTGAGTCTTAAAAGCGTAGGAAGCATGAATGTCAAACTTTTTTGGTTTAGTCTAGCAGTTCTACAAACTTTTTCATCAGAAGTGCATATTGTGATCATGAGAAAAACAAGACTAGTAAGGAAAGATGAGATCCAAGAACAGTAAG
The DNA here is from genome assembly GCA_023539305.1 of Ilex asprella. Taxonomy (NCBI): domain Eukaryota; kingdom Viridiplantae; phylum Streptophyta; class Magnoliopsida; order Aquifoliales; family Aquifoliaceae; genus Ilex; species Ilex asprella. The sequence continues at coordinate 14,772,991 of CM042200.1, forward strand.
CAAAACCCCTCTATGACAGAAGTACTTTTGCTAAACATCGTCGTGCCAAGAGACTTGGTGCCTGTAAACAGTGTGATAGAGTCTTTCACGAGAAGAGATACAATCAATGTTCTGAACCAATTTTCGGTCGTGCACTTGATCAATTAGACTGGATAGTGAATGGGCAGAGTAAAGATTATCCTCACACGTCATCCTATTCCGGTACTTTGCTTAACCAGTTTGTGCAACAGGAAATTAGAAGAGTCACTAATAGATCAAAAGACACGGAGACAGAGGATGACTCGGGTTATACTGCTTTTAAAAACTGTGAAAATTTTTATTTTATGAATGAAAGCCAATGGTTCGAATTTCTTGTAAATAGTCTAAAAATTTTTCTCTGTTTTGTACATACTTTTTTTAACTGAAATGAAAATATGGGCCGAGTAAGGAATGTCCCAAAATATCAACCTCAAACGTGGGTAGAGACTTATCCTGACACGTCATGAATTTTTGTTAATTAGCTTTCTCTGATTGTATATAATGTAGTGTAAAAAAAATTATTTTTGATTCAACGTTCGAACGCCAAGTGACGTTCGAACGGCAGTTAGTTGCAGTACTTTGCCTCTGATGAACTCTCTGCTGGAACTAAAAGTATTGGGAGCTCAGCTCATTTGAATGCCAATAGACCATTGATTAACACTCAAAATAGCATATTCTTATGTCATGTTTTGGACTAATTGTGCTTTGGTGGAGCTTAAAGAATGATGTTTCAGGTCTTAAAGTGAACAAGGGTTCAAAGGCACCAAAAAATATCCCTCAGTGGCAATCACAACATTTTAAGGAACTAGTTGCAGAAGCTTGGAATAAGGAAGGAACGTTCGAACGGTCATGATAAACCAGGCCAGAAACTGCTATCTGTGTTGCAGGAAAAACCCAAGACCCTGGAGATTCAAAAACTAAATTCGAACGGTACTTAACGGTCGAACGTCTACTGGAGAAAGGAAAAGATCATACTGACTGAAGACATGGCATGTTGCAGACTTGTATAGTTGCAGTCAGAAGGCCCAGGCACTTGAGTGCCACGTTCGAAGGGTGTCCATCGTTCGAACGCCCCAGGAATAATTGGACAGATCAGCTAAGATTCTGCAAGAACCTGAAGGGAAGATTTACTCGAAGACTTAGAGGAAGATTTTGGACAGAAACCACGTGTGGACTGACATAACTGACATGGACTGCATCCTTCTGACATTTGAACAGCAGAGAGCAAAGACAGAGGAACTGTTCGAATGCCCAAACCATTCGAACGGTGTGGACAGACTGCCTGCAGAGTAGTTGACTTTTCACTTTGACTTTGATGCCCAACTCTATTCTTTTACCCCCTCCCTACCTTCTCCTTGCCTATAAATACACTTAGCTTTGTGTAGAAGAGAAAGACATGGGTGGAACCATTTGAGGGATTCACCATTTAGCATTTCATCACATCCATTTCAATTCTTGTCTTAGTCTTTTCTTTACTAGAAGAAGTGGGGAGTTTAGATTCCCACTCATTTCCTTTACATTAATGTTCACATTTACATTTACTTAAGAGTTGTAATTCCGTTATTTACTTTAAGTCTTTACATTTATGTTCTAGATTTACATTTAGTCTTTACATTTATGCCTTTATTTCATTCTAGTCTTTACATTTATGCTCTTACATACATGCTTTTACTTATATCTTGCACTTTCATTATCTGAGCTCCCTTCTTGCTTAGAGGAGTGAAACTCTTCCACTTTTCTAGAGCTTTACCAAAGCCGTGAAGGGTGGAACGTGATTCACTCATCTTCGTTGAAGATTAGCTCTTTGTTAATTATACTTTTACGTCGTGAAGCCCTCTACTTAGAGGGATGAGCATCACTCACTTCTCTAGCTTTACCAAAGCTATGAAGAGTGAGTAGTTTCTCATTCACTCTTTAGTAAGAGGTAAAGGACATGTGGTGATTACTCGGATATCATATGATTCTTTGTTCTAATGCTTAATGTTCATATTCCCTTGCTTTTGGATGATTGATTACATCTAGCAAAGATAAAGTACTTTGTACAATCGATAGCCTTCCTATGACATGGATGACTCCTGCATAGAAAGACTCTTTGTTTCAAGGCAATTACCCCGGCTAGATCTTCATGACTACCCTTTAATCATCCCCCTTTATCAAGCTTCATTAAAAGGATGAACTATTAAAGTCATGGTTGAATGTCTTGAAGAATTACTTGTTTGTCTATACACGCGACAACTCTCGGTACAGATAATTCTTATAAACTTCTAGTGAGACCTTGGAACCATGACCTTAATAGGCCATTTCTATCTTCCGATTGACTCGCCGTTGACACGGGAGTTAATTGAGTCATCAAGCAAAAATATCATATTTCGGATAATTGACCACATGTCTTGATCCTCGAACTAAAGAGTGATTTCTCTGCCATTTGAATCAATCTTATATTTTGTCTAGAAAAATCTTTGAAAGGAATTTAATATTCTGTTCAAGGAATTCACCCGCATCTCACAACCCTAAAAACTCAAAAGTTACAATCAATTGGTTTCCTTCACCAATTACTGTAGAACACCAAAACTATTGGTTCCCTGTGAATTCGATTCCGGGCTTAAATCAGATTATTACTACAACTTGACCGCCTGTACTTGGGTGTACACATTTCGGATCAAGTCATGTTTTTGGCGCCGTTGCAGGGGACCCTTGTAAAAGTGTTTTACAGGTAAAAGGTAAGAAGACCTTTTCTTTTTGTATAGATGTTTCTGTTTACTGTAAATAATTTGTTTTACATTCATTTAATTCATGTCTAAGAACGCTCCTCACTATAAAAAATTTTCGGCATAATCTTCTGGATCTGTGAACCAATCTGAACCAAATTCACCATGATCAATAACAGACTCTTGTGAGAGTATTATGGTAAATGTTGATTGAAATGGAGAGGTTCTCGTAAGGGAAGATGAGGGGCCTAGTCATCGAACTTTGCAGGATTATCTGAATCACACAAGAAATAGTATCCCCTCATGTTTTGTATTTCCTCCAGATGCACCCCCCTTTACTGTAAAGTCGGGGACTGCACAGTTGTTGCCTGTTTTCCATGGATTACATACTGAAAATTCATATTTGCATATGAAAGACTTGGAAAAAGTCTGTGGAACATTTCAAGATAATTCTGAACTTGCAAAGATGAAAATTTTTCCTTTTTCTCTAAAGGACAAAGCTAAAAAATGAGTAAATTCTTTAAAATCTCTTTCCATGCCAACCTGGCAGATATTTCAAAATGAATTTTTTAGAAAAAATTTCCCCCTACATCGGACTAACATGCTAAAAAGGCAAATTATGAATTTTTCGGTGAAAGAGGGGGAAACCTTTTACTAAAGTTGGGAAAGATTTAAAGAACTACTCCAAGCCTATCCACACCATGCTTTTGAAAATTGGACTCTAGTAGGATTCTTCTATGATTCCTTACCCACTAGATTGCGGCAGTTTGTCGAAATGATGGCCCAAGGAGAATTTATTGGTAAAAGTCCGGAGGAGGCATTCTATTTCTTTGACACTATATCTGATAGTTCTCAGATATGGGACTCAGCCTCCCCTACCACTAGTGAAGCTGGACCATCCACTTCCCAAAGGGTAAAGTACATCTTGAAAGAAGATGATGACCTGAGAGCAAAAATGTTCACCTTATCTCGAAAGCTTAAAGCCTTAGAGATGAAAAAAATTCTTCAAGTTGAATTGGGACCACCCACAGAACAAGTGTGTGGGATTTGTGCATTGATAGGACATCCTACTGGGAAATGTCCTACCATCCCTGCATTCAAAGAAGTCTTATTGGAACAATCAAATGCAATTTCTAATTTCAACAAGTCTTACAACAACCCATACTCTGAAACATACAATCCAGGGTGGCGGAACCATCCGAACTTCAGTTGGAGAAACACACAACCAATTCCCATGAACCAACCATAAAATTCACAACCGCCACCTCAAGGACCTCCTGCATATCAACCATACCAACCACCGCACAAAAGAAACCTTGAACATACACTGAACCAAGTCATGCAAACTCAAATGAACTTCAATGCACATACCACCCACTCCTTTGAAGATCTTAAAAGTCACATCCAAAAGCTGACCCAATCCATGGCTACACATGAAAAGGGCAAATTTCCTGCCCAACCGAAACCTCCACAAGATCAAGCTCAAGTTGTCGCTACACTAAGAAGTGGTAAAGTGATTGACAAAACTGTCAGGGACATGTTGTTTCATAAATCAAAACCTGAGTCAGCCCCAATCAACTCAACAGTTGAACCTGAACTTGTGGATGGAAATGAACTTGATCCTGAGATAGAGCAAGAACCAGAACCTTCTAAAGAGGAGGAACCTTCACATCTAACTTCTGCTCCTTTCCCACATCGACTTCAGGCTACCCAAAAGGTGAACTATCAGCCTGAAATTTATGAGCTTTTCAAGCAAGTAAAAATCAACATTCCACTTCTCGATGCAATCCAACAAGTACCATCTTATGCCAAGTTTTTAAAAGACTTGTGCACAGTCAAGAGAACCCAGAATGTCCAGAAAAGAGCCTTCTTAACTGAACAAGCCAGTGCCTTGCTGTAATGCAAAACCCCTCCAAAATACAAGGACCCTGAATGTCCAACTGTCTCATGTGTTATTGGAGATTTCAAAATAGAACAAGCACTGTTAGATCTTGGGGCTAGTGTCAATTTGCTACCTTACTCTGTCTACCAACAGTTGGGTCTGGGTGATCTCAAACCCACTAGTGTCACACTCCAGTTAGCAGAAAGATCTGTTAAAATCCCTAGGGGTATTGTGGAAGATGTACTTGTCCATGTGAATGATTTTATCTTCCCAGTTGACTTCATTGTTCTAGATACTCAACCAGCATTACATTCAGATAATCAAATTTCTGTCATCCTTGGCCGACCCTTCCTAGCAACTTCTAATGCACTAATTAATTGCAGGAATGGAGTCATAAAACTAACCTTTGGGGATCTGACTCTTGAACTAAATATTTTCAATATTGCTAGACACCCAGGAGAGGATGAGGACGAGGGGGAGGTAAACTCCATTGAATCAATGATACAAGAACATTTGATTGACACGTTCAGTGAGACTTTGCCCGACTCACCTTTGATTGAGTCTGACTCAGCTGAGTCAAAACCAAGAAGTTGCCCTACTCACACTGTTGAGACATGGGTGCCCAAATTTGAGGAACTTTCACCAAATAGCACAAAGCCAATCTCATCAAGTGACATGCCACCTAAGCCTGAATTAAAACCTCTTCCATCCGACCTCAAGTAAGCATTCTTAGGAGAAAACATGTCATACCCAGTGGTAATATCATCTAAGCTCACAAACTTGCAAGAGTCTAAACTAATTGAAGTTCTTAAAAGACATAAAAACGCCATTGGGTGGACCATCTCTGACTTGAAGGGTATAAGTCCGTTAGTCTGCAATCATGCAATATATCTTGAAGAGGATTCCAAACCCTCCCGTCAAATGCAAAGACGACTTAACCCTCACATGAAGGAAGTCGTGAGAATAGAAGTACTCAAACTCTTAGATGCAGGAATAATTTTTCCCATCTTCGACAGTAAGTGGGTAAGTCCAACCCAAGTTATGCCCAAAAAGTCTGGGGTCACAGTAGTCAAGAATGATGCCAATGAACTAGTGCCTACTCGAGTCGTTACAGGATGACGAATCTGCATTGATTACCGAAAACTGAATTTGGTAACTAGAAAAGACCATTTCCCTCTCTCATTCCTTGACCAAGTTCTAGAAAGAATTGTAGGCCATGAATTTTACTATTTTTTGGATGGGTATTCTGGGTACAATCAAATTGACATTGTCTTAGGTGATCAGGAGAAAATCACATTCACATGTCCCTTTGGAACCTTTACATTTAAAAGAATGTCTTTTGGACTTTGTAACGCTCCTGCAACATTTCAAAGGTGCATGCTAAGTTTGTTTAGTGACATGGTTGAAAAAATTTTAGAAATATTTATGGATGATTTCTCTGTCTATGGTGACTCATTTGATCTATGTTTGGCAAACTTAGAAAAGGTCCTAGTAAGGTGTGAAGAAGCTAATCTAGTGCTCAATTGGAAAAAATGTCATTTCATGGTAACACAAGGCATTGTCTTGGGTCACCTCTTGTCGTTTGAGGGCATGAAGGTTGACCAGGCAAAAATTGATTTAATTGAAAATTTTCCAACACCCAAGACTGTAAAGGATGTCCGGTCATTTCTGGGACATGCAGGTTTTTACAGGAGATTCATAAAAGACTTCAGTACCATAGCTAAACCTATGTGCCATCTCCTAAGTCAGGATGTAATTTTTAATTGGAATGAAGCTTGCCAGAAATCTTTTGAAAAGCTAAAGGGCATGCTAATTTCTACCCCAATAATGCGGCCTTCTGACTGGACTCTACCCTTTGAACTAATGTGTGATGCAAGTGATTATGTTGTAGGTGTTGTATTAGGGCAACGAAAAGATAAGAAACCCCATGTAATTTACTATACAAACAAAACTTTGAATGATGCTCAAATAAATTATTCAACAACTGAGAAAGAATTACTTGCTGTAGTTTTTACTTTGGAAAAGTTTCGTTCTTATCTGGTTGGTTCTTCTGTTACTGTCTTTAGTGACCATGCAGCTCTAAAATTCTTGCTCACAAAGAAAGATGTCAAACCAAGGCTCTTAAGATGGATACTCTTGCTTCAAGAATTTGATCTTGTCATTAAAGATAAGAAAGGGGTCAAAAATGTGGTGGCAGACCATCTTTCTAGATTAACATATGAATTTCAAGAGGATGGGCTGCCAATCAATGAGAAATTTCCCGATGAACAACTGTTCATAATTGATGAAACCCCATGGTATGTAGACATTGCTAACTTTTTAGCTACTGGAACATTTCCCCCGTCATTCACTACCATGGACAAAAAGAAATTCTTGAGAGAATTTTGAAATTTCTTTTGGGAAGATCCCTATGTATTCAAATATTGTAAAGATCAGATCATAAGACGTTGCATTCCAGCTCAGGAAAGCAAACAAGTATCGGAAGAAGCACGGGTCACCGCAGTTCAACCTCTTTCTAAGAATCATACTAGTAAAATTGAAACATTGGAGACAATGTTCAGTTCAGGTTGGGGGGTGTGAGAACTTGTAGTTCATATTTTGCCTGTATTTTATTTTTGTACCCGTGCCATAAAATTTTTAAAATTTTTGTTATTTGTTGTTGTTGTTGTTGTTGTTGTCTTGCTATATCTGCGGGTCAGTTTAAACTGTATTTGTGACTGGCAGACGTTAAAGAACCAGATAGTGAGTCTAGGAATCATGGATATTAAACTTTTTTGGTTTAGTCTAGGAGCTCTACGCAATTTTTCATCAGATGTGCATAATATGATCATGAGAAAAGCAAGGCTGGTAAGGAAAAATGAGATTCGAGAACAGCAAGCAAAACCCCTCTGTGGCAGAAGCACTTTTGTTAAACACCGACGTGCCAAGAGACTTGGTGCTTGTAAACAGTATGGCTGAGTATTTCATGATAAAAGATACAATCAGTGCTCTGAACCAATTTCTGATCGTGCACTTGATCGATTAGACTGGATAGTGAATGAGCAGAGTAAAGATTATCCTGACACGCCATCCTATTCCGGTGTTATGCTTAACTGGTTTGTACGACAAGAGATTAGGAGAGTCAATGGTAGTTCAAGCTACACAGAGGATGACTCGGATTAAGATTATTTTTTGATAAGCTGTGGAATGATTGTGTGTTGAGGAATGAAAGCCAATGGTCCGAATTTTGGAAAAATTTTAGTATATATTTTTCTGCTTTTTGATTTTTGTTTTGAAAATATGGGCCGAGTAAGGAATGTCCCAAAATACCAACCTCAAGTGTGGGTGGGTATTTATCCTGAGATGCCATGAATTTTTGTTTTGAATTTGTGATGTTTAGCCTTTTCTGATTGTATATAGTGTTAGAGAAAATTTTAATTTTGATCTACCGTTCGAACGTTGGTTCCGTTCGAACGTTTTCTGCTCGCAGTACTTTGCCTTTGATGAATTCTCTGATGAAAACACTGTGGAAAACACAAAGTACTGGGAGCAACACATTTGAGTTTTGGTTTAAGCGTTCGAACGTTGAGTACCGTTCGAACGCATGATGCTTACAGTACTTTTGTGACTGATGAACTCTCTGATGGAAACACTGTGAAAACCCAAAGTACTGGGAGCAACACCTTTGATTGTTTGGTTAACCGTTCGAACGTTGAGTTCCATTCGAATGGTACGACGCAAACTATAAAAGCCTGATCGTCTTTTTCATTTTAGAAGCCCCCAAATCATTCTGAAATTCTCCAACCCTAGGGCTCGTTTCTTAGTTCCCATACCCTAATCTCCCCACACACCCCAAGAAACATCAATTAGACTCTCCCCTACCCATCTCCAGCTAACAAGCATCAACCCTAGACCTCAAGCCCAAATCTTCAGTTCTCCCTCAAGCTCTACACCGTTCGAACGACCATGTCTCGAATGAAAATTCCTGCTAAGCGCAAGCCACCAGTCAATCAAGAACCCAACTGGGTCGAGGAAGTAATCCAAGATGAGAGAGGCAGAGAGAAGAGAAAGAGGTACGATCGTTCCAGATTTCTAAGTGCTATGAAAGCACAAAGGTATGAAAATTTCTTTAAAAATCAAGTTGTGGTATGTGAGAGGGACGTTGTAGTCTCTGATTTTGCTGAGCTAGGTTTGCTGGAGGAAATGGAGAGAAGAGATTGGGTGTTACATTTGGATAATGGAGGGAGAGTTGTGGTTGATTTGGTGCAGGAGTTCTACTCCAATGCCAAAATCATCGATGGCTCTATACGGACATATGTGAGGGGACACCACATCGATGTGGACGAGGCATACCTTAAGGATGTTAGACCCGAATTACCTTGAGTAGAGAACCCCATCTATCCTCCAAAGAAAGGTGTTGAGTTGGATAGGGTAGGAAGGGAATTGACCGGAGACATGAATTTTTCATAGGGAGGGAGAAATTTTTAAAGCAAGGAGAGCTGACCGATAAATATAGAATGCTCAATTTAATTGCGGTCTCCAACCTAGCCCCTCTAAAAAGGAAAAATGAGATTTTTCCAGAGATGGCGCGCCTCCTCTATGCTATAGGGAGAGGACATAGCATTGACCTCCATTCTCTCTTCCTTAATGAAATTAAGAAAGGATGCAACGTGAAGAAGAGTGCTTTATCTTTTGGCACTTTGGTGACAGAGATTTGTCCAGAGAATGGAGTGTGGGAGAGGCCCCAAATGGAAATACAATTGCCAATGGGGAGACTTGATAGAGGCTCATTCAAAAGAAGCCGTAGGCATAATGACCCCTCAGCAAGAAGGCAAGATAGGCCACCAGCCCAGGGAGGGGATGAAGTACAAGATGAGCTAGACCGAGAGGAGGAGAGAGAGATTGATAGAGAGATGGATGAGGAGGGAGTGCAGCCTGATCAGGCAGGACCTAGCTCTAGCACCCGCAGATCCCTTAGGGAGATGATGATTGGGATTGATAGCAACCATGCTCAGATTCTCCGACAGCAAGCTGAGATCTTCAAACAACAAGAGGAGATTCTTAGCTATCTTAGGGGTGGAGCTAGGAGAGATCGAGAGGAGAGTACTGTGATTGTTGTCGTCGTTTGTTTACTTTTTCTTTTGTTTAAAGGTGTTTGTGTGTTTTCTTAGATAGCTTCAAGTCTTAGGTTATTTTTTTGTTGCTTCTTTTGGATGAAGTGAATCATTGATGTACCAAATGAACATATCTTGTGAATGGAATGATTCAATTTATCATATCTTTTTAATCGCAAATAAACTCTTGTTGATAAAAACACATGTGAATTTTGAAATTGCTTGTTAAAGTAACGAATCACATGATCCGTTTGGCAGACGTTTTAGTAATCTTGACCTCGGGTCTAAACTCTTTTAACTGATATGATTTCTATGCTTATATTATCAAATGAACATGAGTATTTGTTGTTCTCAAAGTACATAGTGATCAAACTCGAAAATGGAATCGGTATATAACCGACATCCTCATATAAACCTGACATGATCAGTGGAGATTACAAAGGACACCATGGTAAGATTTGAACCTTGCGATGCTTCAGAGAGAACACCCACGTTTACTCAAGAAAGGTTTTCATTCATTGTCTATCTTTCAATAATCTCATTAATTTTGTTTTGATTGATACAACTAATGTGATCTATTGACATACCTTGCAATAAATACAGGCAAGATGACACATGCATATGCACATACTAGAGAAAGGATCTTAGGCCATCTTTGGATTAAAATTTGAGCCTCACCCAATCCTTTCATAAAAGTATGACCCTAGTCATCCATGATTGAGCCCTCAAATAATAAATTCTCTTCGAAGAAGCCCATATGATGACCAAGCCACAAGAAAAATACTTAACCTACCTTGCTATCTAATTTTCTTACACCCTCGTTTGAACATAAATGATACAACAAAAGCAAGGATATTAGGAAAGCTACCGAAGGCTGCTGTTCTATGAAAGAAAAGAAAATCGGTGAAAACAACCAATAAAAGGAAAAGAGGTAGAAAGACAGGGAATTACCAAGAAAGTGAAAAATGGAAAAAAAAAATCCCATTCCCGAAAGGAAATGACGAAAAGCCAACGAGAGGTGTGCTAAAATGCATAGAAGAGATAGCAATCTTGAAAACTCTATTGACGTCGTTTCGTTAGCCACTGACCTCTAGCCACATTACAACCTATGAAAGCCCTAATTGATCTCAAGTCTGTTGCATATGCATGTTGTCAATCAAAAGTTGGGATATGTTATCTAGCATTTCATTATTTGCATCAATATTCTTCCATGAGGTTATGCCAAAAACATGATTAGTTTTTTGTTATAAAGTTTCACTCCTTTACTAAATTATGTATGTGATT
>CM042200.1:14792309-14837040 GCA_023539305.1 Ilex asprella
TCATTACAACAAAATTAAAGTACAAAATGTAAAAGGCTTTCGTAGGGAACGATTGAAACACAACCACTCTTATTATCAGTTAAGATGAAAAAGTGGCGGCACTTCAACTATCCGAATGGAAAGCTATAACAGAAATGTAGAAATACAGTATTGGAACTGAAAGTGTATCACGGACCGGATCGTGGTTTCACTTTCTTCTTTCTTTTTCTTCCTTTCTTTTCCTTTTTCTCTCTTTGGATTTTCACTTGAAAGCTCTCTGTTCCGGCCTGCTTTGCAAAGGAGCTGAAGGTGCCTATTTATAGGCAAGCAAGGAAGCATGAGGTGGAAGGCTGCATGTGATGACTAAGGAGGACCGTCCGGACGGTGGCAGTGCCGTCCGGACGGTAGTGCAAGTGGATTTGCAAGTCGCATGGCTTCGATTTTTAATGTTGGAATATTACACTTTGACCTCCTTGAGTTTCCATCTTCTTGACATTGCTCCCTTCTTCTTTGATTATTTCTGCATTTTGTCCTGCAATTGTAGATAAAAACTGTTAAAATGAATAATTCCCGCACTAACCCTAATTTACTTTAATTACGACTTTTTAGTGCGATAATTCTACTAATTCGACCTTTTTTTATACTTCTAATTTATATCTAATTGATGTCAATCATGAGTGTCTCAATGACCATGATGATAATTCACTTTAATCAAGCAATCTCACATTGACATTTGTTCGACCGAAGTTTGTGGGTAGCTTCACTGAAAACCCTTACGAGACAACATTTGTCCTCTAGGGTAAACCTAAAGGTTCAACGGCTTGTTGCATAAGCTAAATGCAATCGAATAACCGACGAAAAAGGTGTTGGAAATAGATTTATTTTTAATTAATTATTGTATTACTAGGGACTAGTAATATCTAGGTTGGGGGGTGTGATTAACACTCAAAATAGCATATTTTTATGCCATGTTTTGGACTAATTGTACTTTGGTGGAGCTTAAAGAATGATGTTTCAGGTCTTAAAGTAAACAAGGGTTCAAAGGCACCAAAAAACATCCCTCGGTGGCAATCACAGCATTTTAAGGAACTAGTTGCAGAAGCATGGAATAAGGAAGGAACGTTCGAACGTCAAACATCGTTCGAACGGTCATGATAAACCAGGCCAGAAACTGCTATCTGTGTTGCAGGAAAAACCTAAGACCCTGAAGATTCAAAAACTACGTTCGAACGGTACTTAACATTCGAATGTCTACTGGAGAAAGGAAAAGATCAGACTGACTGAAGACATGGCGTGTTTCAGACTTGTAAAGTTGCAGTCAGAAGGCCCAGGCACTTGAGTGCCACGTTTGAAGGGTGTCCATCGTTCGAACGCCCCAAGAATTATTGGACAGATCAGCTAAGATTCTGCAAGGACCTGAAGGGAAGATTACTCGAAGACTTGGAGGAAGATTTTGGACAGAAACCACGTGTGGACTGACATAACTGAAATGGACTACATCCTTCTGACGTTTGAACGGCAGAGAGCAAAGACAGAGGAACCGTTCGAACGCCCAAACAGTTTGAACGGTGTGGATAGACTGCCTGTAGAGTGGTTGGAATTTCACTTTGACTTTGACGCCCAGTTCTATTCTTTTACCCCCTCCCTGTCTTCTCCTTGCCTATAAATACACTTAGCTTTATGTAGAAGAGAAAGACATGGGTGGAACCATTTGAGGGATTCACCATTTAGCATTTCATCACATCCATTTCAATTCTCGTCTTAGTCTTTTTCTTTACTAGAAGAAGTGAGGAGTTTAGATTCCCACTCATTTCCTTTACATTAATGTTCACATTTACATTTACTTAAGAGTTGTAATTCCGTTATTTACTTTAAGTCTTTACATTTATGTTCTTGATTTACATTTAGTCTTTACATTTATGCCTTTATTTCCTTCTAGTCTTTACATTTATGCTCTTACATACATGCTTTTACTTATCTCTTGCACTTTCATTATCTGAGCTCCCTTCTTGCTTAGAGGAGTGAAACTCTTCCACTTTTTTAGAGCTTTACCAAAGCCGTGAAGGGTAGAACGTGATTCACTCATCTTCGTTGAAGATTAGCTCTTTGTTAATTATACTTTTACGTCGTGAAGCCCTCTACTTAGAGGGATGAGCATCACTCACTTCTCTAGCTTTACCAAAGCTATGAAGAGTGAGTAGTTTCTCATTCACTCTTTAGTAAGAGGTAAAGGACATGTGGTGATTACCCGGATATCATATGATGCTTTGTTCTAATGCTTAATGTTCATATTCCCTTGCTTTTGGATGATTGATTACATCTAGCAAAGATAAAGTACTTTGTACAATCGATAGCCTTCCTATGACATGGATGACTCCTGCATAGAAAGACTCTTCGTTTCAAGGCAAGTACCGCGGCTAGATCTTCATGACTACCCTTTAATCATCCTCCTTTATCAAGCTTCATTAAAATGATGAACTATTAAAGCCATGGTTGAATGCCATGAAGAATTACTTGTTTGTTTGTACACGCGATAACTCTCGGTACAGATAATTCTTGTAAACTTCTAGTGAGACCTTGGAACCATGACCTTAATAGGCCATTTCTATCTTACGATTGACTCGCCGTTGACACGGGAGTTAATTGAGTCATCAAGCAAAAATATCATATTTCGGATAATTAACCACATGTCTTGATCCTTGAACTAAAGAGTGATTTTTCTGCCATTTGAATCAATCTTATATTTTGTCTAGAAAACTTTTTGAAAGGAATTTAATATTCTGTTCAAGGAATTCACCCGCATCTCACAACCCAAAATACTCAAAAGTTACAATCAATTGGTTTCCTTTATCGATTACTTTGGAACACCAAAACTACTAGTTTCCTATGGATTCGACTCTGGACTCAAACCGGATTACTACAACAACTTGACCGCCTGCACTTGGGTTTATACATTTCGGATCAAGTCAACCATTCGAACGAGACTTAGCATTCGAATGTCAATTGATCGTTCGAACATTCGAAATTTACAGTACTTTGGTCTCCGATGAAAACATAAAAGTACTGGGAGCTAACTACGTTCGAAGGTCACTCCACATTCGAACGACATTTTAAAATTCCTTCTACCTACGTTTGAACGACAACAACGTTTGAACATTGTGACTTGGACTATAAAAACCTAGACCATTTTCTTCAGTTCAAAATCCCCATATTCCTCTCAAATCTCCAAAACCCTAGAACCAGTTCTTGATACCCAGCCTTCAATCAACCTTCAATCTGCAAATACACCCAAAAATCAACCCCCAACTCTTCCCTACCTCAAAAGCCTCATCCCCGCACCAAGAATTCTAAGATTTCAGCACCCCTTCAAGCTCCTTGATGAGCACATAATATTGCATATGTAAAGGCCTCATTGTAAGTATTTTAACTCAACTTTTGCATCTAAGTACTTAAAGTTAGCCGATTTTATGAATAATGTTGATATTTCGATGTTGAATGTTTTTATATCTTAAATCATTAATTTTAGGACCTTAAAACTATGATGGATGTGTGGTGAAGACATGGACATAATACATGAAGATTTGGAGGCTTAAAAGTGAAGAAATCAAGGAGGTATTGGTGTTTGGGAACAAAGACATGAACTGCCACATCATTTGGAAGCAGAGCCTCGGTTTTCATATATTTTTATCATGATCCACTTTGAATCTGAAAAAGTTCAAAACATGAAAGTTGTGGATCTGAATGTCTTCTTTATTTTGTCAAAATATCATCTTAATCTAACGGTTGGATCAAAAGTTATACTGATTCTACCAAAAAGTAGTCCAGAGTAGAAAAACAGTATCGGTACACAGTACCGGTACACCTGACTCCAGAAGGTTTAATGTACCGGTACATAGTACCAGTACGCTGCCCTGAACATCCCCGAACCTCCTGCAACTCGCTCCACTTGCTTAGGGGTCCCACCTACACTTATCCCACTTGTCCCTCAACATTTTCTTACATATTTTCATGCCTCCCTTACATAATTTGAAGACTTTTGAGGCTTGGTATTTATGGAGGATGGGAGAGAAGTGGGTTTCTATGTGATTTGCAAACTAGCTCTTCCTTAGCCTATCAAGGGCCATTATCTCACCTCCCATTGATGGGAAGCCTACACACACCTTGAGGGGACCACCATACACGAAAATTGAAGGCATACACTCCATTGTATTCAGCATTGAAGAGTATTGTAAAGGGTGGCTACCTAAGCTTAGAAAATCCAATGTAGAAGATGATGAATAATGATTAGAAATTTATATTTTTGTATTTTATTCTCCATTTCTGTTGTAGTAAGCTTTAATACTTTTGTAATATTTAATCCTTACACCTTAATGTCATTTATTTCAAGTTCATTTCAAGTTTAGTCTTGCATTTTACATTTCACCATTGTTTTGTTATGTTTTCTTTATTTCAAGCTTTAAAATGGGTATTGTATTTCTTTCTTCTTAGTTTAAGTTTTTTTGCTTTAAGTTATGTTCTAAGCTTCTATTCTTCATTATGTCTCTTTACATTATGCATGTCTTTCCATTAAGTATGAATAGCTAGATTTCTTGTTAGCTAATTCAAGGGAGACATCCTCTTGGATTTTTTATTTCAACTCATTTTCTTTCCTCTCTTGGTGTACGATGGTTCAGTTTAACTGGGTTGAGAGTGGATGTGGTGGCGAGTCTTTGATATTCCATAGGCCTAGTCACGATTTATGCTTGGATCCTCACCATCTCGTCCCTAGCTTTCCACGAATCAATTGTTCATCTATAAACCCTCGGAGGAAGGTTTCGAGTTGATTGGGCATTCCCATTGTAGTGAACCTTTGGGATTAGCCAACAGTTATTTTATTGTATTTTCATTTACAAACTTCAAACACCAAAACACAAACAAAAGTTTTTATACTTTCTCTTTTTATACTTTCTCTTTTTCACAAAATCACCTTCACACAACTTGACCTTTCATTCCCTAAGGATACGACATTGGAATACTTTTCAAGTAAAACACCGACATACAAGAGACTCCTTACAATTGAGGAGCACTTTTGTTCACATACATCCCATTCCATACATTTTGTTTATTTCATTCCACCACCATTTCGTTGCCCTTTATCTTGTATGAATCCGAGTGAGAGTGACACTCACCCACACACATAAGCCATATACATATTTGAGGGTTCATGTTAGGAGCTTAGGAACAATAACGTTTCGCACCAATCACTCCTCAACGTTTGAACGTCATGCCAAGAATGAAACTTCCTACCAGGAACAGTCAACCAGTGAGCCAAGAGCTAAACTTTGTTGAGGAAGTGATAGTGGAGAGAGAAGGGAAACAAAGGAAAAAAAGATACGATCGAACAAGGTTTTCCAGTGCTTTAAAGGCAGAAAGGTATGAGGATTTTACCATAAGCATATGGTTGTCTGCGAGAGGGATGTTGCAATCTTTGATTTTGCTGAGATTGGACTATTGGAGGAGATAGAGAGAAGGAGCTGGGTGTGGCATTTGAGAAATGGTGGGGATGCCGTTGTTGATTTGGTAAGGGAGTTTTACTCCAAAGTCAAGATCATCAACGGTGCAATTCGGACCTATGTGAAAGGCACCCACATCGATGTGGATGAAGCCTACATCACAGAGGTGAGGCAAGAAATACCTCGGGTGCAAAACCCAGCATGTCCCCCAAAGAAAAATGTGTCTTTGAATGTTGTGCGGAAGGAGTTAACTAGGGAGAGCGACTTTTCATGGTCGGGGCAAAATTTTCTAAAACAAGGGGAGTTGACTGACAAGTATAAGATGTTGAATTTGATTGCAATCTCTGACTTTGCTCCCTTGAAACGAACAAATGAAATTTTTCCCGACATGGCACAATTGCTTTATGCAATTGGGAAAGGGCATAGCATCGATCTCTCCTCTATCATCCTTAGTGAAATGAAAAAGGGGTGTGGCGTAAAGAGGAGTTCCCTTCCTTTTGACACCCTAGTGACTGATATATGCATGGATCATGGGGTGAGGCTAAGGCCCCAAATGGAAATCCAAACGCCAATGAGGCCACTAAACAAGGGCTCTTTCAAGGAGTCAAGGACATAGTGGTGGCCCAGCAGTAAGACAAGAAGTACCACCAGCCCGAGGAGGAGACGAAGTACAAGAAGAGCTAGATTAAGAGGAGGAAAGAGAGTTAGAGAAAGAGATGGAGGAAGAGAGAGAACAGCCAGATCAGGCAGGCCCCAGCATGCCCCGACGTTCTTTACGGGACATCATGCTTAGCATCGAAGCTAAGTAGGATGAGATCCTTAGGTTTTTTAGGGGTGTTGTCGGTGGAGTTGATGGAGCTGAGGGAGCCAGTAGACTTGGAGGAGGAGATTAAGAGGATACTTCTGTTCTTGAGTGGAGTTGGGTGTTTTGTTTTGTTTATTTCTTCTTAGGATGATTTTTCTTTTATAGTTTGTAGGGATGTTCAAATTTTTTGTTTTTTTTTGTGATGATATGCCTTTTGTGGATGATTTGAATCATTGATGATGATAATGAATGATGATATTTTGTGAAATTGAATGATTCAGTTTATCACTTTTGTCTATACAAATGCATTTGTAGAATGAGCATTTTAATAATCTTTGTTAAACAAAAAATTATGATGAACGGATATGGGTGTTAAGATTATTTGATAAAGTAACTAATCACATGATTAGTTTAACACACAACTCAATAATCGAGACTTAAAACCAAACCCCTTGGAAACTGGTATTATCTCTATGCTTAAATTATCAAGTGTACATAAGTATTTGTTCTTCTTAAGGTACAAGGTGATCAGACTCGAAAATGGAATCAGTATATAACCGATATTCCCTGAAAAACTCGACATAATCAGTAGAGATAACAAAGGATACCATGATAAGTTTCGAGTCTTATGATGCTTCAAATAGAATATCAACAATCACTCAAGAAAGGTTTTTCACTATCCATCTTTCAATAATCTCACTAAATTTATCTTGATTGATGCAACTAAAGTGATCTATTGACATATCCCGCAGGAAATACATGCATAGAACACATGCATTTGCACATACTTAAGAAATGATTTTAGGCCATCTTTTGATTTGACTTTGAGC
This sequence comes from Ilex asprella, assembly GCA_023539305.1. NCBI lineage: Eukaryota > Viridiplantae > Streptophyta > Magnoliopsida > Aquifoliales > Aquifoliaceae > Ilex > Ilex asprella. The sequence continues at coordinate 14,799,416 of CM042200.1, forward strand.
CTTAACCAATTTTTTTTCAAAATGATATCCCTAGTTAACCCAGCTTGAGCCTTCAAAAGAATGATTTCTTTTTTTCAAAAAGCCCATATGAAAACTAAGCCACGAGGAAAATATGCTTTACATACCCTTGTGCTATCTAATTTTCTTACACTCTCTTATAAAGAAGTATGATACAAAAAGGCAAGAAAAATAGCAAAGACAACGGTGGCCACTATTCAATAAAAGGAATAAGTCGAAACAGCCTAAAGAGAAAAAGAAATAAAAAAGATAAGGAATTGCCAAGAAAGTGAAAAATGGGAAAATGGAAGAAAGAAATCCTATTCCTAGGCAAAAAGGTCGAACCACCAAACAGAGGTGTGATTAACTGCATAAAAGGGATAGCTTTTGAAACTCCATTGACATCATTTCGTTAGTCACTAACCTCTGGCCACATTACAACCCATACAAAGCCCTAATTGATCTCAAGTCTGATGCATATGTGTCTTGTCAGTCAAAAATTGGGGTATGTTAAATAGCATTTCTTTAATTGCATCAATTATCTTCCATGAGATTATGTCAAGTTAAAGTCTGTTTTCTTCAAAACTTCACTCTAGCACTAATTATGCATTAGATTTTTCCGATTGGCCATTTTCTAATCACATGTCCTGTGAGAGATAAGTCGCTATAATCGGAGCAAGTTATTTTGCTGAGAGCATTCCAAGAAAGGTTTGTGAAATCAAAGCTACTCATTGAGGGTGGTACATTGGAATGTTTGTTATATACCAATTCTTATTTCTAGAATGACCACCCACTACTCAGGGATTCCAAATGCCAATGTATCCAATGCTAGTTTTTGTATAGAGTAAGTACCAATGGAAAAGGAGCATGTGAAATAAAAAGTCAAAATTGAGGGTTGGGTGTCTCAAAGACCATGATGCTAATTTACTTTTGATCAACAACCTCACATACACATTTGTTTGACCGAAGTTTGTGGGTAGCTTCACTAGAAACCCTCACGAGACAACACTCGTCCACTAGGGTAAACCTACGGGTTTAAGGGCTTGTTGCATGTGCTAAATGCAATCGGATGACCTACGAAAAAGGCATTAGAAATAAGTTTATATTTAATTTTTGTATTACTAGGGACTAACAATATTTAGGTTGGGGGTGTGATTAGTACTCAAATGTAGCATATTCTTATGCCATTTTTGGGCTAATTATACTTTGATGGAGTTTAAATGATGAAGTGAAAAAAAAGGATTCACGGGCAACAAAAATTACATTTGAATGTAACACTAACACATTAGGGAACAAATGGAAAAGCTTGAAACAAAGAAGTAACGTTCAAACGCCAACTCAGGTTCGAATGTCCACTTGAACCACGCTACAACCTGACTGCTGAGACAGAGTGTTGCAAGCAAGAACCAAGGCCCTGGAGACTTGAGTACTACGTTCGAATGCCATACACCATTCGAACGTTCTCTGGAGTGCTTGTAAGACCAAACTGACTGAAGATATGGTGTGTTGCAGCAAATGAACACCAATATCTGCATGGAGTGTGGCAGGAGATTTCCACATAGGACCACAGACCATTTGACGTTTGAGCGATAAATGCAGATCTCATCTGGCGTTCGAATGCTTTTAGAGCAAAGACAGAAAAAATGTACGAACGACGTCCACCGTTCGAACGTCCATAATGCAGAAAAAGCAACAACGTTCGAACGCCAACTCACGTTAGAACGACCTTGATAGACTGCCTACAGAGTGGTTGAATTTTCACTTTGAATTAGATGGAAAGCACTATTTCTTCACCCCCCCCTCTTTTGCCTTCTTCTTGCCTATAAATACACCCATTTTTTTAGAACAAAGGGAGCACTTCTACTTCTTCTTTGTTCTTAATTCCTCTTTGATAGAGAGTTTGGAAGCTTAGACTCTCACTCATTTCTTTGCATTCATGTTTACATTTACTTAAGTGTTTTAGTTTTTTTATTTACTTTTAGTCTTGACATTTATGTTTACATTTGCTTGTATTAAGAATTTCATTTCTCTATTTACATTTAGTCTTTACATATTTGCTTCTACATACATTCCTTTGTTTATGTCTTTCACTTCTATTGCTGAGCTTCCTTCTTTCTTAGAGGAGTGAAACGCTTCCACTTTTCTAGAGCTTTGCCAAAGCCATGAAGGGTGGAACATGATTCACTCATTCTTTGTTGAAGATTGGCTCCTTGTTATCACTTTTATTTCGTAGAGTCCTCTACTTAGAGGGATGAGCATCACTCACTCTTCTAGCTTTTTAAAATCCATTAAAAGTGACTAGTTTTTCATTCACTCTTTAGTAAGAGGTGAAGGGCATGTATAAATTATCCATGAGTTATATTTATGCACTGTTCTAATGCTTTATGTTATCCCCTTGTTTATTGGATGATTGATTGCATCTAGCAAAGAAAAGATACTTTATATAATCGAAAGTCTTTCTATGACACAGATGACTCTTGCATGGAAAGACTCCTCATTTCAAGGAAAATATATCGGCTAGATCTTCATGACTACTTTTTAATCATCCACATTATTGTGCTTCAATTAAAGAATGGAATTTTAAAATCATGGTTGGATGTCTTGTAGAAACACTTGCTAATTTGTAGATGGGTTAAGTCTCGGTATATGCAATTCTTGTAAACTTCTTAAATGACATTGGAATCATGGCCTTAAGTCTCACAATCCATCTTTATCTTCCGATTAACTTACTATTGACATGGGAGTAAATTGAGTTATCAAGCATAAATATAATAAATTAGATAATTGACTACATGTCCGGATCCTCGAACTAAAGAGTGACTTTTCTTTCATTTGAATTTATCTTATATTTTGTCTAGAAAATCTTCTTGGAAAGAATTTCATATTTAATCCAGAAAAAACATCCCAATCGCACAACTACAAATCCCAAAGGTTACAATCGATTGATCTTCACCACTGCTTACTTTAAAACACCAACACAACAAGTTCCCTGTGGATTCGACTCAGGACTCAAACCGGATTATTACTACAGCTTGACCGCCTGCACTTGAGTGTACACATTTTGGATCAAGTCAGCAGCCGCCGGGAAGTACTTACCCATGAAGAGTTCCTTGAACTCTGCCCAAGTCATTGCCTCCAAGTTCTTGGAGTCTTTAACCCAATCCCACCATACTTGGGATTCTTCCTCTAGCTGGAATGTAGCTAGTGTTATCTTAGTGGCATCGGAGCTGATCTCCATAGCCCTTAAGATCTTGTCAACCTGCCGGAACCAATGATGAGCTACCATCAGATCTTCCCCTCCTAGAAAGACCGGAGGATTGTGGGCCTTGAACTTTTGGAGGTTACTTGATCCTCCTTGACCCACATTTGCACCGGTTTATGCAATAGTAGCAGCTGTAGCACTAGCTTATGCAATAGTAGCAGTCGCAGCACTCATAGCCTCCACGAAGGCTTGTTGGTCAAAGGTCGGTGGTGGTTGGTTGTTGTTCCGTCCACCCCGACGTCCCCTTCCTCTAGTTGCCATCTCTACACACATATCAAATAGCAATAGAGTAATAAATTAGTATCCCAAAGTTAGGGATCAAACACAAACGTTGAGAATTCTCGCATTGTCCCCCTAGTAGAACATATGTCATATACTAGTAGACGTTTAAGCCTTGAACTACCCCATTCATCCCTTTTCCGAACCCAAGGTTATGTTTTCTAACCCTAGTGTTCCTCTTATCCATATACATTCTATCATGTATATAATCCACACAACAAGTAACACATAACATGTAACAAGTAGAGCACATAACATGAAATTTGTATAGAATGCAATGGTCTAGACTCATGCCCATCAAGCCCTAGATTAATCGTATACCTAGGCTCTGATACCAAGCTGTGACACCCCAAAATTCAGGGGTCCGTATCTCGATATCGTGCCCTTATGCCCCTCTTGTCCAAGTCCATAATTGAACAAAAATCGGGCAAAGTCTCCTTTGTACGGGAAGCTCTATCCAAAATATAACTTGTGCATCATATAATAACAAGACCCATCCGAGGTCCAATATTCAACTATGACCATATCGGGTCCATTTGTGAGTAAATATAAACCACATGGAGTCCATTTATCCATACTCATATAAAAACATGCACAGTTATATTAAAATAGTCCATATAAACTATGTTACAATTCCTTTACACATTACATGCCAAAATTTAATTATAATTCTAGTTTTATAAAAGAAATGGATTGAAAGACACAAGTCAGATTTTCTTCCTTAAGTGCCTGAGTGAGTGTCGTCCATCGGCGTATAACCCGTACTTGAAATATTGTCCCATATAGGGTGACTCACGCCTAATAAAGTAATTCCTACAAAGACTACTTCCCATCTAAGTGCACATGCAATGTTTACATACAACATTTATTCTTATCAACATTCCAAGTAAGAATAAGCAACTCTATATTAAAATTTATCATGTCATGCTATGAAATGAGATGAGACTCACTCATTCAACTTTAACTCGAGTCGTCACCGACTCCCACAGCACAATGTAATGCACTTGTGAAATGAACTGTCATTTAACGAAAAATCCATTCAATGATCGTTTGAAATAAAAATTGTTTCATTATAAAACCAAATTATTGATGGGTATTACTCATTGAATAAGTACTTTTACAAAATAAAATCTTTTGTCTGGTTGGACAACGGATTTTGATATCTCAACCACCGGTTCCGTAAACACCAGCACTTTTCCAGAATTTTACCTCCGAGAAGTGCCTGAACCATGTGACCGGATTTTGCACTTGAGAGAGAGTTTAGCCCTGTTTGCTATACCTGACAAAATTTTTCTTCCATGCAATCATGCGACTCAAAGGGGATCTTCAATCCACTTTTTCTCGAGCCTACATATCAACCATCAAATAAGGTGTTTGATTAATCATGCATACCCCACATCCACACTCATGACTTATGCCCATGAATGTGATGCTAAAGTCATGTCCAACATGCAATGAATGCCAAATGGACAACTTAAATAACATATCAACATGTATCATGGACAATTATATCAGATACATATAATCTCCATAATTTCATCACAATGTCAAAACATCAACTAGTATGTATCAACATTTATATTCAACACAATTGACAAGCATGTTATTACATAAATTATGTCAATAACACACTTAAATCACAAGGCGCATGACAACACATAACAACCCACAAAAATCAACATAAAACAGCCCACAAAATCAATCTGTAAAGTGACCTAAAAACAGTCCACAAAGTGGCCTAAAAACAGTCCGCAATGTGGCTTAAAAACAGTTCGCAAAGTGGCCTAAAAATAGTCTGCAAAGTGGCCCTAAAAAAAGTCCCATTTCTGCCACTAAAACAATCCAAAAATAGGTCATTTGGACAGCCTCTATGCAGCCTATAAACAGCTCCTTGAACCCATAATTTCAGCCCCTTAGTATAGGAATAAAACATTCCAAAAATAGCCCTAATTAGTACACAAAACAGCCTCCAGACAGCCCATTAAACAACTCCATATTCAGTCCAAAATATAACCACATAACAGTCCATATTTTCAGCCACAAGGGAGTGCACAAAATAACCCCTAAACGGTCCTAAATCAGTTCCTAAATTCAGCCCCAAGGGAGTGCACAAAACAGCCCCTTAGGGTAAGAATAAAATCAAAGTAGGAAGAACCCTACCTCTTGTAGTGTAAATTGAAGTGTAGAGACTTCAAGAACACCAAAGCCACCTCAAAACTTGATTTTTCCAAATCTCTATCTTTGGATCTTTGGTGAAATCCTTCGTTATTGGTGTGGTTGCATAGCCCTTGTCACGGTAATCGACTTTAACTTTTGTTTCAAGTTGATCTGAGCGACGGAACGTCTTAGATCGGAAAGAGAAGTTTTGAAAATCAAACTTTTTCTCCCTTCTCTCTTTTTTTCCTCTCTATGGCTGGCTACCTATGTTGAATAAGGGTTAGAATATCTGATTTTTTAGATATTTGCCCCTATTTATAGTCATTAAATGTGTGGTCCACATCGCACCACATATTTCTGACTTTCAGATCTGTTTTTCGTCTCGAAACGATTTATTACATTCTGTGTTTAGTCCAAATTAATTTTATTGGTACTTTAGTCCAATCATACTTAAATTTTAAAATATTTATTTTTGGGGACCACTGAGAGGTTATCTGTCACCTAGTCGTCTCGAATGATGTGCAAAAAGTTTGATTATTTCGAAATTCGATAAGGTGACTAGATTTTGCGACATGAGTCCAACGGCGAACTCTATTTTCTCATCCGATGTCTAGAACATGAGTATTTAAATACACATTATAGTAAAAAATTACCATTTTACCCTTTTTCCAAAAAAAACAAATTTACCCGGGTTTTATAGCATTGAAAGCTCTATAAAAAGTGAGATTGAAGCTGGTGTCAATCTGTTGAACCAGGTAAAAGTTACACCCTTTAGTGTGATGGCGAATGCTTGACAATGGATAGGGTCTTGGTATGCGTGGAGCTCCATTTGATTTTTATACTAATTGAGATGGTCCACAGGATCCTTAGTACCATCGAATATGTAGATCTGGGGTATTTTGAATTTATGTGGAAGAGGAAAGTGAAAGACCTCGATTGCAAAAAGCAACTCAGTTTGCTGAACCAGAGTCTTTGTATTTATTAGAACTCAATTTTTCACGACCTCATTCACATTTCCCAACTTGTACTAGATTTCTCTGAAACTTTCGTCCCAAAATTGATCCATGGTTATCTATTGTGGGGGGTGGGGGTTTTCGATTTCTTTTCCTCTCCCCTGTGCCCTACTATATGCCTTATTTCCAATTTCTTCCTTCTACAGTTGACGTTTGAAGTTTTCCCCAAATTGGCTACAACAATCCTCTATAATGCCATTCAAAGATTTAGAGGGTTCAAAGGATTTAGAGGATTCTAAATTGATTATGGGGATACCAATGGATCTTTGGTCTAATGGTACTCCATGTCTTATGAAGGGTTTGCCTTCTTGAGGTCAAGAGTTCAAGTCCCCCTCCTCCTAAAAATAAATTGATGGAGGGAGATTTTCTTGTACTTGTTGAGGATTCAGGGCTTGAATGAGAGTGACTAACTGGGGGGGGATTCAATGGAGAAGGAAGAGGAACCCTTTGCTAGTTTTCTAGAATTTGCCTCATGCTTTGAGTTAGGACCATCAAGAAAATAGAGAAGAAAGATTTCGATGGAAATGATTAAAATCGATGCTCACAAATGGCACTAACTAATGATGTTAAAACTCAAAACCATGAGACAATCGCTTGAACTGAGAAGCTAAAGGCTTAGAAAAAGTGGCTTGTGAGTATGAATAGTGTGTGAGAGATCAATGTGTGGCAGAGCCTACAGGCTCTGTAAAATCCTATAGGAAAGGTAGAACAGAGACAAAAGTTAGAGAATGAGAGAGAACACACAGATTATAGTGGTTCACCAACCAAAGAGCTTAACTAATCCACTCTCATAAAGTTTCTTGCTTCTTGTGGGGTTTTCTATTTCTTGGGGAAAAAGATAGGGATTACAATAGTAGATATTACAATTGGTTTATTTGTACATGAGTGATTGCCCTTGTATTTATACCCACATGTGGGGTGGTCCTCACGTCATCATCACATGGTCCTCAGTTTGTAAAGATTTTATTAAGAGAATATTTGGCCGTTAGAGGCTACATTCCCTAAGTGTGACATGACCTTCTAGAATATGATTAGGTGACATCAAGACTTCTATCCAAGCTTGAGTACAGTATGAACTTCTATGTCTGTGTGAGATCATAATGCTTGAGATGACATTCTGTATCTTTGGACAGCTCGTATACAAAAGAGCTCGATCTATATTCTTAACTTGATCTGGTCTTTCTGATGACATGATATGGACAATCTGGACACCTTGTTCTGAGGTGGTACACACATGACCTAGATATATATTCCTGAAGCCGAGTGTGCAACTTGATGTCGAGAGAGAGACCTCGTCATTGGACCTTTCTAGAAACAAGATATGGAAATATCCTTATCGGTATTATTTCTGGTATCATCATGTTTCAATGCCAAACATTCTTATTTGTTACAAGACCAAAGTTATTGATAATGGTGCAAGAATTTTAATTTATATTTCTGGTTTAGGAAATCTCCTAATGGTACAGTTTTACACTTATTATATGAAGTGGTCATTTATAATGTTAACATAGTTATGTTTTCTGTTTGAAAAAACTAAAGGGACCTAGGATTATCCGGTCTGAAATCTGGATATGAATTTTAGAATTTTGTTCTACCTAAGCTTCATTTTTTTCCTTGTAAATGCAGGTTCTGCCACCTTCAAATGCGACCGGGGCCTTACATACAGGCCATTACTTATTGCTGCAATCCTGGTCTCATAATTACATATATTTTGGTTTTATTTTGCATTTTCCTTGTAGCTTCTCATTTATCTCTAATTTGCTATTCATTTTTCTTACGTGTAGGATACAGTCATTCGTAGCAAAGAATGTCTGGATGCAACAGGTGCCTGGAATGGACCATGCTGGGATAGCAACATAGGTTGTATTTGTTATTACCTCTTTAACATGCAATTTCTCTCGATTTATCCTATCTTTATTCCTTGAGGGGACCTTGAGGGGAGAGCTGCACTTATAATTTCAAGTCCTAAAATTCAATACCATTTGCATGAGTACATATTCATCCTTGTTCATTAATGTTTTTGTGATAGATCTGGAATTGGAAGAATGAGTATGGGGGCACCATATGCTGCCTGGGAAATTCTTTTGACAGATTGGTACTATTTATAGGTGTCAACATTGATAGCATATTGTTGCCTTTTCCATGATTATCCATGGTTTTACATGCTTTGTTCTTTTGAGTTTTGCATTGCTTCTATAATTGGCACTGGGAATTTGAGTTTTGGCATTGTTAGGCCACTACTTCTTGGGCATGTCGCATGTGTTGGCCATCATTTGGAGGTAATTTGTCCTCTTCTTTTTTGAATTTAGAATGGCACACTCCCTCACTTTCACACGTTTGGGCCTTATTCTAGTAATCAGTCATGTTAGTGTGTTTTTAATATTGAGAATAGCCCCAATTTTAAAAATTGTATGCATTTATGATTATGGCATGAATAGGATTTTATTTGCGATTACTCATAAATCATAAGCATCAGTCCAAGTGTGGACCTGGTCACGGTATTATGTATGCGTTAAATTTTTTTTTTTTTCATACTAGGGCCTTGTTTTCTATTTTCTCGGGATTAATTTTGGTTTTGATTTCTAAATAGATTAGGTATGCCCTAACATAGTGCTTTGTTGGTTGAATATCTTAGCTTTGAAAGTTTGGGAAGATACTCAGACGAAGAAGAGACAGTATCACGATTGACACCATGAATAGCATTGATGTATTTTTATTTATGTTGTTCTAAATGTTTTGTAAATTCATCATTTGCAGTCACGAGAATATATGAATTTTTTTGTATATTGTAAAGAAATTTTTTATATATTGAAATTGACAGTTGGGTTGGATTTTGTATTGTTTATTTTATGTTTTGATTTATTTATATAGTGGGTAAGAAAACAAACCCATAAAAAATTAAAAGCTATGATCTCCTTCTACTCTGCTTCTTTTTCAATTTTTTTGTGGGTCTATGCTAGATCGACCAATGTCTTAATATGTTCCCTAAATTTGGAACTCTTTTTTCAAGCACACCATGACTATGTTGGACTCAATTGTTTCTTGTTATAATCACCAGTGGTCCTACACACGCTTGCCGGTGTGTTTAATTTAAGAGAAAGATTAGAGGAGAGTGAAAGAAATGAGAATTATGAGAGATAAATTATAAGGATTTATATAATTATAAGTAATTATGAGTAGTTAAGATCAGAAGAGAGAAATGGTACTATAGATATTTCAATCATGGACAAAAAATATTCTTCCTCTCCATTTATTAATAGTATCGATAATTGAGAAAAACCATCGAAGAAGATAAAAAAATATGAGCAATGCTATATATCCCAAATCTCTATCTCAAATCAATGGAAATCATTAGATCAGTGGGTCCCATTTAAAAAAATTGATAGGACATATTCATTTAATGGTCTCCCTTCATTTGGGATAGAGATTTGGGATACATAGTATTTCCCAAAAAATATAGAACAATGATATATACACTTAATTTGGGAATTGAAACTTAATTTTATTGTAGTCATTAAATTAGTTGTGAGTTTTAAGGTTTGGTGATACCCACTTTTCAATTTGACAATTACAATTGATTAGATCCACAAGTTAGATTTCTAAATTAGATCCCTATATTTTTCAAAAATATAACTAATTTGATTTAGAGAACCAAGAACATGGGGGATTGAGGGTTTTAGTTTGTTGGGTCTACTAAATTTTCAATTGGTCAATTGTAGCAAATTTCTATTGGATGTCTGTAACTGGTTGGAGTGTATGTGAGATCCGTATATAATGTAATCTTTTTTTAAAACTTAGGCGAGGGCATGAATTCAGTGATTAAGAAATAATGTGACAATCAAATTTTCTTCTCTTAATTAATAGTATAAATTGAGTAATAAGCTTTTTCTTTCTATTTTTTTGCGTATTGGGTATTAGTTCATTTGTAAAGTAATTAGTAAAAATCGGTTCAACTAATCACTGTATCAGATCATCATATCAATTGGGATAAATTGTACCAATAGTTCCTGAAATCTATCACTCATCGTATTTTAGTCATTAAAGTTTTAATTCTATCAATTTCGTTCCTAAAGTTCAAACATTGAGCTACTGCGATCCTTAGCATTAACTACAATTAAAAAAAGAAACAAATAATATCATGTGCATGTCATATGCAACTCTTGAGGGATATTTTTGGTATTTTATAATAATTTATGCGTCCAAACACAATTATCTTTTATATGTGTACATTAAACATAATTTCAAACACTCACCTTCTTCTTCCTTTCTTTTTCCCCCTTCTCTCTCCCTCTCACACGCATACATCCTTCTTTCTCTTTATAAATATTCAGTAAAATATGAATGAGTTTGAGAGTGATGTTGGTAGCCGTTAGATGAGTCTATTTGAGACATTCGAATAGACTTATTAAAGATTATCATGTTTTATATTATAGATTATATGTAAGATATTGAATTTAAAAGTGACTTAATATAAACTAAAAATAGGAAAAAAAATCCTCTATATGTTTCCTTAGTAAATATTTTCACTGGCGATTTTTTAACTTTTGCCGAGGAAATTTTTCCTTGAAAAAAGTCTTTTTTGTTTTAGTGAATGCTCTATCCATCAAAATGTTTATCAAATTGTAATTTATAGATAATGTGATACATTAATAGTCATTTAATGAATGTAAAGATTTATAGAATTTATTGATTTAATGATTGACATTATTTTTGTATAAGAGATTTGATAAATATTTTAATGTATATAGTCTTGCGGAATGGTTAAGTCCTTTCAAAACATCATGAGATGCCGTATTTCCCTTGACGAAATATTTTTCATGTGATGAGGGGCGATTATCGTTATGATTGTATAAAATAAGGGCTCTCCTTATTCTTTTACAATAATAGAAGTCCGGTATTGTTTAGCATAAATAAACACCTATTCAATGTAATGGCTCATTTGTGATATTATTATTCAATATAAAGTAATAAATAGATAAAATAAATCACATTAATTCAACGTTCATGATTGAACGTAATAGTTATTGCTAATTATTAGAATAGTAAAATTTATTTTATTTATTTAATATTTTTTTTTTGTTAAAAAGTAATATCCTGTGACGATAATTATGAGTTAACACTGTTACATTGAATATTTAATCAAATCAGAGATTTTATAACTCCAGGACGTTTATAGAAAAAAAAAATAGAAAAGTTAGTCAATCCGCCACAAACCAAGTCACCCCAAAGTTGGTCACCGTCAAGTGCTTTCCTTGTCGGGTTAATAGTATTTTTAGTTTCTAAAATATATATATTTTGTATCAATTTAGTTTATAATATATTAATTTTATTAATTTAGTCTTTAAAATATTCAATTCGTGTCATTTTAATTTATATATAGACGGACTGTTAATTTTTTTTACAAAAATGACCACGTGTTAGTTTTTTAGACGGTATCACCTACTTAACACGTGATCATTCTATAATAACTTAACAGTTTATTTATACAGATACCAAAATTATACGAATTATATATTTTAAAAAAAAAATTAATAAAATTATTACATCGACCAAAAGTATAGGGAGAATTACACCTAAATTCTTTGAGATTTGTTACTTAATCACTCAGACCCTTTGACTTTTAAAATATTACACACAGACCCCTAAAATTTATACGCGCATAACACTTGCACATCTACTTTAATAAATTACACTTAGATCCCCTGAAACTTATAAGTATATAATACTTAAACCCTTTAAGTTTTAAATACTTAGACTAAAAATATTCCAATTAAAGATAAAATATCAAATATTTTAAATTTACAACTAAAATTCATATTCTATTGTATCATTTATTGAAATAAAATTAAAATTAAAAATTTATTTTTTTCTTAAAAAATCATAATTAATATAAAATTATGCTATCTATTAAAATAAAACAAAAAAAATCAAATAAAGGGTCTAAGTCATTCATAATAGAACATAAATTTTACATCCAAAATTCATATTCTATTACGTCATTTATTAAATTAAATCAAAATTAAAAATCTAGTTTAAAAAAAATCATAGTTAGTATATAATTATACTACCGACTAGAATAAAACTAAAAAATTAAACAAGGGGTCAAACTGTAATGAACACAATATTTTTTAGCTTTAATTGAAATAGTTTGGTATTTTAATTTTGTTGTTTAAATAACCAAAGTAAATTTTAATAGAAAATATAATTATATACTAATTACAATTTTTAAGAGAAAATTGAATTTTTATTTTTGATTTTATTTTAATAAAAGATACAATAAATCATGAATTTTAATTGTAAAATTTAAAATATTTGATATTTTATCTTTGATTTGAGTAGTTTTTATCTAAGTATAATATTTTAAACTTATAAGGTCTAAGTATTATATACCTACAAGCTTTAGGGGGTCTAAGTATATTTTATTAACGAATATATTTATAGTAGGGGTCTAAGTGTTATTCGTGTACAAATTTTAAAGGATTTGTGTGTAATATTTTAAATATTAAGGGGTCTGAGTGATTAGATAACAAACTTCTGGGGGCTTAGGTGTAATTCTCCCAAAAAATATAAGATAAAATTACTATTAACCGTTCTTTTCTCCCTTCAGTTGTCACTGTCCTCACTCCCTGTCTTCCATTATTTGTCTCCGTCCTCAAGCAAAAGTTGGAAGCTTCCAAATGAGTGCCTACTACTCTTCTTCAATTTTGTAAGCTTCCCTTTGCTCTCTCTCTCTCTCTCTCTCTCTGTCTCTCAATACACACACACTCACACATATATATAGGTACATAAAGTTAACCGATTTTCGTCGCCCTATCTTGATTGGATTGACATATTCGAGGTTTCATTGTTCAGTGGTTGTGATTATCAACAAGTTTATAATTCTATTGATCACAGGTTGCTGCAACCTCAATTCATTGAGGTTGATCTCCTTTTGTTTCCTGCGCTTTCAATTTTATCCAGAATCACCCCTTCAGGAAGCTGTAACTTGGTATGTACAAGCAAACACACACATATAAATACGTAGTTTAATTGAGTTTGTGTGTTGTTGTATGGAAACTCTTTGTTGTGTTTGACCGTTGTTCATGGTGTATATATCAGTTATATTTGATTCACTTTGTACCTGCTAGCTCGGATTGATTGCTCGTTCGGTATACCAAACAGTCTGTTGTGTAGTGCTTTCCTGTAAAAAAGTTTCCTTTTTACTTCTATTTTGTGACACAAAAGGGTGGAAGATTTGAATAACATTTTGGGTAATTTACATTTTATACCCTTAAATTGTGCACCTAATTTCTGTCTGGTCCCTGAAGTTTCAATTGAAATAATTACATCGTTAAAGTTATAACCGAGTTTCAATCTAATCCTTTCATCCAAATGTGTTAATTTGTTGCCACAGGATTTGCCCATAAAAGTACATTTGTCTAGCAAAAGAAATCTCTCTCAAATACATCAATCTCTCTTTCTCTCTCTCTCTCTCTCACAATATCTCTCAACTTCTCAATCTATATATATATTTTTTTCAGGTTCATTATCTTATTTTTTTTCTCTCAAAATCCGATGAAATAAAGGAAAAATTTATAGCCTACAGGTAAAATAAATATCACCAGACAAATATATCCTTATGGATGACTATTCTGTGATTGTAAATTAGTGAATTTTAATGTAAGGACCAAATTGAAATTCAATTAAAACTCTTAAGGATTTAATTGTTGCAATTAGACCTTCAAAGACCAAATAGAAATTTGGTACATACTTTTATGGGTGTAAATGATAATTTACCCTAATAGTTTTTTTAGTGGTTTCATAATATTGTTGAGTAGATGATACATGTGCTAGTACACCAACAAATTTGTGGGTAAGTTATAATTAAGAAATTTTGTATGGTAACAAACGACATCAAAAGAGATTATAAAAAAAAAACAAAGTACTTGAAAAAACGTGATTTAGCTAAAAAGACTATGTCTTCATACAAAACATAAATCAACGAAAGAGATTACACAAAATTCTCAAAACAAGAAAGCAGATCCAAAATTGGGGGCAGTCAAAATCTTATGCTGAATCTCGATCTCAAACTATATGGTCTACAACCTTGTTTGTAGAAGACAAAGATTTACTCTTGACCAATGAATAAGATTTAATTAAGGGCTAATGTCCTTTTTTAAAAGACTTTGGAATTTGAGACACTATTTGACAAATCTCCACCTTGGCTATGATTTTATATTTCCACTCTTTCTTGTATACTATCAAACCATGAAACAAAAGTAAACATGTTGGGATGCCTTCTCCAGAAACCTCTAAGGGTATATAATTCGAACACTATGAACACCAATCAATTGCAAGTAATGGCTGAACTTGAGCATTGGAATAGGCGTAGTCACCATATCAACAAGTATACTTAATTGGGTGTAAGTGGGATAAGGTGGGTCAAGACATTATTTTTTTCAATCCCTGTTTCTTAATACCTAAAGCAAACCCACCCTAAAAGTTAGATAATAGATAACCACTATGATAATAATATTGAGTTGGTTAAAATGCCCTCAATTCACTTCAATCTTATACGGCGTGGTGCATCCTCTTTTGGTAGTACGAAATCAATTGGACCAAAAGTTATATAAATATTATTCATCTTAATATTTTCAAATAAATATTTGAGCCAAACTAAAATACTTTAATTGCTTAAATATATATTGGTGTTTACATGCATTTATTTGTTATGGGCGTCATTCTTTATCATTGTCCATATGGCCATCAATTAGGTGAATGAGGTGTGTCTTTTATAGTTTATCTATTTTAAGAAGTCGATACTTTTTTTTTTTAAATGTTAGGAGTCACGTTTTTCGGAAGGGAGGAGTCTCATTGTTATTCATTTAAAAGGCACGGTGTTTAGGTCATTTTTCATATAATTAAAAAAAGATGGACACAAGGGTTTTTTTTAGTTTTGTGTGGGATAAAATTTAAACGATATAATACATCTCGGATGGATTACAATACCACCTCTTTTGGTGGTAATAAAATGAGCTCAATAGTATGGGTACACTTTATTAACGTTATCCAGATGGGATACTTATATGATTAATTGATTTAATTCTATTCATAGTCCAATGTATTTTTTGCATCCAAACGTAGTATTAAGTTATTAACCCAAATTAAAAATTTTTCATCTAATATGTCTCTTTAATCTCCTCTATAATACACCAACCAAACGACCTCCTAGTGTTTTGGTGTATTGTTATGGCATGCTAGATACTGCATTAATTTTTTGTTATACCGCGTGCATAGTTGCCTGCTATTGCCGCCTTCTGTTTATCTGCTTTTTTTTATGGGTCACTGCTACTATATAACTTGTAGTTACATATTTGGCAGCTGTAAAATGGATGGAACTAATGTGAAGCGTAGCACATCACATACTATTTCGAACTATAGGCTGGGGAAGACCATTGGTACCGGGACATTTAGTGAAGTGAAACTTGCAATTCATGTTTTAACAGGGATTGAAGTTGCTATAAAGATCCTTGATCGTCAATCAATTGACAATTTATCAGCAGAAACAGGTATGTTGTATGATCGCCTACCAGTTGTACTAAATTTAATTTTCTATAGTTACAGGATAGCAACATTATTTACTAGTTTACATATGATAAGAAATAAACATCAAGCAACAGTTTTTTTTCACACTAAGATTATTAAAGCTTTAGTGCTTTCACTCTTTCGAGTGTTTAGAGGTGTAATAAAGAAAATAATTATGGGATAGTGGATGATATTCTGCATCTAACACTTATCCACCAATGAAAGCATTGGAGGAGCATGATATATACTTCAGGTTCATAAATACTCCCTTGTGTGTTGCTTCAAGTGTTGCAACATTATATTGAACTTGCAAATAGATAATCGATAGTCATTTCTTTATGAAGACTTTATTGTCAGATTGCATGACCGATCAAGAATATATGTTCGATATGAGAATTTGACAATGATAACATGATGTGATGCCAACCCTGTACCAGTTGAAAATTAGACTTTGTGGCTACACTGGAAAGCACGTTACTCTGTAAAGAAAGGTCTCAAACCTCAATTAAATAAAATCAGAACTGTTTCCTTTGTTGTCCCTAAAAACTATGCCTTTGTAGATTTAGTTGAATCTGTTTTAAATTGCTCATCATGTATATAAACAAAATTGTACCTTAAGCATTTTGTCTGTTTATACTCGAATTGTAGTTTCTGTATTACCATATAATGTTGACATGGATGATAAACTTAAGTTTATTATAAAAATGGAGCCATGTTCCCTCAGATTGGCATAGGCACCTCAGAAATCAAATTATTACCCCAATTAATAAACTAAATATACGGTTAAGAAATTTATTTTCAAGTCTATAAAAATATAAGCTGGACCCATTTGGATGATTCAACTTGCACTGTGTATTCAACAGTCTCATTATGTAGGTATGATTCAACAGAAAATACACAAGGTTTGGGAAATTGAGACTTTATTTTCTCACTTTGGACTAGGTTTAATCCAATGGTAGATCACTTGTCCAATCATTGCTCATCAATATTTCTTTCTTTCTCCCATATTTTCCTCTTGAGAGTGAATCATTGCTCATCAATATTGCTTATGTCATAGATCTTAGACATAAGCAAATGCATCTGTTGAGGAGTAGGTATCTTATGTGGAATGACATGACCCAATCCTTGCTGGCTTCTTAGTTGATTATGGATTTGCTCATATCTCTTGTGAAATCTCCATAGAATAGAAACCCTTTATGAAGAGGGGTAGTTATTCCATTCCCATGTTAAAATTGTTTGAATGACGAGATACTGTTGCTCCTGCCCTGGTTATAAAGTCAGGAAACATGGCCTAAATTAATTAGGATCTTCCATATTACTTGTGACAATGTGTCTGGTTTTGTAGGGCTACTGCTTGACCTGATCATCACCTCTTATTACTTCTCCTATTGCTATGAATATGATTGCAAATTAGAATTATATCATTGTGGTATGCATTGTAGGTACTATCAGTTTCATGTCAACTCTTATGTTCTAATTGTTATGGAGATCAAATATTATATCGTCTTGCAGCTCAGACCTACATTATTATCCTGTAGTAGTGACCTATGGTTGCTGTTTGGTACTCATAAATGCCTATCCTATTCTGGAACAGTGTGTGAGCATGTTTGCTAATACGTTGAGTTTCGGAAAGATGAGTTTGAAAATGCATTTTTGTTGTTAAGGTCTTAAATCCAAGATTTAGAAATCCTAGAACTCCTGACATTTTGAGTTGATATTCCTTACATGGACTATCATGCGGATGGGATTCAATTTTTTTGCTAAGAGAAGATGTTTTTATTAACAAAAAAAGGGAACAAGATTGTGGATAAGGAATCAAATCATAAGAACAAAATCTATAGGCAATGGATTAATATAATATAAAGCAAAAGTCGCTCTATTTTTGGAAATTTATCTCCATAAGCAGTGAGGATCTGTCCACTTACAGTTTTATTTTCCTGACAAGCCCATCAGTATGACTTTGTAATTAAGATGAATTGGACACCTTCCCTCTTTCCTCAGACTTTGCAATCTCAGGGTGCAAAGAAGAAAGCAATGGAGGAGAACAAGAAAGATAATCACCCAACAATATCCACCCCTTATCATGCCCTGCTGGTCATGAATCACATCCACCGGACTCCAGATTTTTCACAATCTAACTCTGCAGTGTGTTTTCAGGCCCAAAGGGCACCATATGAATAGTAAGAAGATAATTGGACAGGATCTCCATGTAAGTTCTCGCATGGGGATTCATTTCAGTAGAAACAACTGATTGTTCATCCAATAGGTTCCATATATCAACATTTGTTTCTGCGTCCCTTGACTTGTCCTCTGGGGTCTGTATTGCTATCATCTACATCTGACCCCTTTGTACATTGCAAACCAAATGCATTTGCGATTGAAGTTGAGATATTAATAACCAAGATCTAGACTTACAATTTTGTGGTTAATATTTTGATTTCCATGATTTGTTTTCCAAAATTTCCTTGTTCACTGCCCATGATTTTACTTACTTTATTTGGTTCTCAAATTATAATATCACTGAAGCTATTTATTGACTTACATGACAGTATATGACAATTGCTTCCTTATGCTGTTGTTTTAGTGAAACGTGAAATCAATGTACTGAGGCTACTTTCACATCCTCATATAGTTCGCTTTTATGAGGCCATAGAGACTCGTGAAAAAATATATATTGTCATGGAGTATATGAATTCAGGTGAACTATGGTATTATACTACACGGAAGGGTAGACTCCAGGAGGATGAAGCTCGCCACTTCTTTCAGCAGGTATTGAGGAAGATGCACGTGCATGGAAGACATATTCCACTTCACAGTTTGCTTTTATTTATAAGTATTGTGCTTAATATCATATGTACAAATCATAATTTCTTCTTAGACTATGTTTCATCTTCTTGTTAAAATTTATAACTCTTTTTTGTTGCTGATTATGTTCAGCAGTTTGTGATATTTAATTGTCTGTGCTACTGGAGAAAAGAGAAGAGCTTTATTTCCTGAATTGACAATAACAAGTTCAGAATGAGATGTCTAGATGCAGTTTAGCTTGGGTTATCTGATACTGATGTATTGTGATTTATAAGGACATCTTAGCAAATTTAGACTATGGAAGAAGAAAAACCTACTGCCATAAGTAATGGCAACTTCAACTAAATGCATATTTAAGGTTTTCAGCAACTCTTTAGTGGACAAGTGTGAATAGAGGTAGACAAATAAATGATAAATGTGTAAATTCATCGAAACACATGTACATGTGTTCAGGATTTTATCATAAATAAATGGCATATCAAACAAGAAAACTGAGTTTCATTCTTTTATGAATGAAAAACAGGGGTCATGGGGTTTGAAATAAGCCAAAGATGGTAAGATTCAAGAACCAAAATTTGAAATTTCAAGGAAAACCCAACTAAAAAAACTTGCAGACTTTGGAGTTCTACAATTGTTTATTGTTATACTTTGCTATTAACCATTAGGACTAATTAAGAAATGCTTCATATGGACATTTTTATACTTGGTTTTTGGAGAGGACAATTAATTAGCCTTGCAATAATCTAGTAGTTGTCTACAGCTCATCTACTTGGTTTTTGGAGAGGACATATTTGGCTGCCACTAAAGTTATATGAGGTGTACAAGCATGTATTTGCGTATGAGTGCAACGCATAGCTAATGATCTAAAAGAAAAACATATGGAGCAGAGAGTAATTAAATGCATGATCCATTATTGTGTATTTAACTTTCTACATTTAAAGTTTGATGGCATTTTTAGCTCAGAATTCATTTGGTTTTATTTGATTAGCCACTCTTACAGGATTGTTACCATTCTTTAGCCAGTTTATGGGAAAACATTTTGGGTAGGAAATTAGTTTCACTGGAATATCTTTTTTAATGGTTTCCATGTCATTTGATAAGAACTTTTTGATCCTACTGATTCATTTTGAAAGAGATAATATATCTGGTCTTTTTTTAAAGATCTTGCAAAGAGCTCAGATTAATCCGGTAAAATGTTATTCATTGCTAGAATAGATTATTTCGGGTGTTGAATATTGCCACCTCCACATGGTAGTTCACCGAGACCTCAAGCTTGAGAACTTACTTTTGGATTCCAAATGCAATGTCAAAATTGTTGACTTTGGATTCAGTAATTTTATGCGTGATGGTCATTTTCTCAAAACAAGCTGCGGAAGCCCAAGTTATGCTGCTCCTGAGGTGAGGGTTCAAATAGCTAGATGTATATTGGGATAACCTTGTGCTCCAGTGTACATTACATTCTTATTGTTGTAGGTTATATCTGGACGACTTTATGCTGGTCCTGAGGTTGATGTTTGGAGCTGTGGGGTTATCTTGTATACTCTTCTATGTGGAAGGTTTCCTTTTGGTGATGATGATTTTCCTAGCATATACGCAAAGATAAAGGTCACCTAAAACACTTGCATTTCAATTTTCCCTTTACACTATTTCCTTCCTCTGATATTCCTTTGCCACCAGAAGGGAATATATGCACCCCCAAATCATTTGTCTGATGGTGCACGCGATTTGATTGCCCGGATACTTGTTGTTGATCCTATAAAACGCATATCGATTCCTGAAATACGTCAGCATCCGTGGTTTCAACCCCATCTTCCACCATACATTGCTGACCTCACAATCAATGCCTCGTACAGTTCAAAAATGGTAAGTCGAATGCTACAATAGTATTCCAATTCATAAGTTTTCTCTTTCTTATTGCAATTAATTGATGCTTACTTTTGCAAGGAAAATATTTGAACTATGTTTTAACTTGGGAATCGTCATACTATAGTTGATTTTAGTGTAGACAAACAACCCCAGAAAGAAAGGAGGAAAAAGGAGAGAGAGCGAGAGAGAGTGAGAGAGTAACACCGGAAAAATCCAGTCGGGTTCTCTTACTGTATTTAATACCATTCTAACTGACTAAATTCTAAGGGACAAAAGTACGCCTCAACATAAGACCAAGGGGAAAACTCAACCACTTTCTCATGGTTTTTAAAATCGGGATTCTACCTTTAATCGGTGGGGCAAACTAAAGGATCGGGATCAGATAAATTTGAGATAGATATAAGTGAAAGGGATACAAATTAAGTGTAGAGCCCCTGTATATATAGCCAAATAATAAAGATACAATAAGGATAGAAAGGTAAAAACAAAGATAAAATAAAACCCTAATAGATTTATTAGGAAATCCCTAATAAACTAGACTATATCTCCAACACTCCCCCTCAAGCTAGGCGCAAAGATATCAACCAAGCCAAGCTTGACAACAGAGTCCCGGAAAATGGATAGAGTGACAAGTTTGGTGAACATATCTGCAACCTGATCACTAGTCCTCACAAACAATGGAGTGACAATACCACAGCTAACGTTCTCCCGAAGAAAGTGAACATCGATCTCTATATGCTTCGTCCTCTCGTGTAGTACAGAGTCAGAAGTGAGCTGAATAGCATATCGATTATCACAATATAATGTGGATGGAGAAGTCATTGGAAATCCCAACTCGCCAAGAATTGATCGTAGCCAGATAATCTCACGCGTGCCAAGTGCTAGTGCCCGATACTCTGCCTCTGCTGACGAGCGAAAAACAACTGCCTGCTTCTTGCTCTTCCAAGAGATAAAATGAGTCCCTCGAAAAGCACAGAAGCCTGTAGTAGATTGACCATCACATACTCCTCCATCATCTGAATCTGAATAACAGGCTAGAAAATCAGTCTGAGATCCTGATGCATAGAACAACCCAAGTCCAGGACAAGACTTGAGGTACCGAAGAATATGATAAACTGCATCAAGATGAGGCTGACACGGTCTGTGCATGAACTGACTAACTCGGCTAACAGCGAATGAAATGTCTGGCCTAGTATTGGCTAGGTAGATAAGTCTACCTACCAATCTCTGATAGACAGTCGGATCTCTCAATTCCTCACCTTTAGCAGTAAGTTTTAGGTTTGGAATCATGGGTGATGATGCTGGTTTGCACCCCTGCATCCCAGTATCCGAGAGAAGGTCTAGAACATACTTTCTCTGAGAAAAAACAATACTCCTGCTGCTACGGGCAACCTCAATCCCAAGAAAGTATCGCAGAAATTCAAGGTCCTTCACATCGAAGGCCTTCCCAAGGTCTACCTTGACCTGCGCAGTCCCAGAAATATCATCTCCAATAATAATAATATCATTAACATATACCAAAAGGATGACACACTGTCCAGAAGTATTCCGTCGAATAAAGTAGGTATGATCAGAATGACATCTGGTGAACCCCAAATGTACGACTACATCACTAAAGCGAGAGAACCAGGCTCGTGGTGACTGTTTCAGTCCATAAAGAGACTTACGCAGTCGACATACCTTGCCAGCATACTCCCCCTCACCACGAAAGCCCGGTGGTGCATCCATATAAATAATCTCATCTAGATCACCGTGAAGAAATGCATTCTTCACATCTAACTGATGAAGAGGCCAAGAGTACTCTGCAGCCAGAGAAATAATCAACCGAACAGTAGTCAATTTTGCCACGGGGGCAAATGTGGCACCAAAATCACGACCTGGTACCTGAGTAAAGCCCTTCGCCACAAGCCTAGCCTTGTGACGATCAATAGTACCATCCGCAAGAAACTTCATGGTGTAAACCCAACGACAGCCAACAGGCTTCACCCCTGAAGGTAAAGAGACAATATCCCATATATAATTACGCTGAAGAGCGTCCATCTCCATCTGCATGGCAAGAACCCACTGGGGCTCCCGCATAGCCTCTGAAACAGAACGAGGAACTGGTGTATCTGATAAGGCCATGCTATAAGCTCGAAATGTTGGAGATAGATCACCATAAGAAACATAAGCAGAGATCGGATATAAAATCCTGGCGGTCCAACCATAACGATCAACTAGACGACGATCACGCCGCGGATAACGACGCCCTAAATCATCATCCTCCACGGACAATGTCTCATCAATACTAACAACAGGTGCATCAATATGCTCAACGAATGGAGACGGATTACCTGCATCGCCTGAGGTAGAGGGGACATCAGTAGGGGGATGAGAGCGAGGGCGACGAACATAAACCTGCAAAGAAAGAGAGACAGGTGACTCTGTACGGACAGGAATGACTGGCTCTGGAGAATGAGAGACTGATGACTCTGTAGTGATTGTGACCAATGGCTCTAGCTCTTGTGGTAATGGAAAATCAAAGGGAGTATCATCAACTGGAGGGAGAGACACAGGACTAGAAGAAAAATAAGGAATATGCTCAAGAAAAGTCACATCTAGACTGTGATACATACGTCGCTTGACAGGATCATAACACCGATACCCCTTAGATTGATGACAATAACCCACGAAGACACAATGAATTGCTTTATCATCAAGCTTATGGCGAGCATGAGACCGATCCTGAATAAAACATGTGCAGCCAAAAACACGAGGGGGGACTGGAAAAAGTGTTCGCGCAGAGAATAAGACCTGTAAGGGAGTCCTATGCTGAAGAACACGACTCCGTGTACGATTGCACAGAAAGGTGGAAGTCAAAACTGTAAAATGCCAATAAGATTTAGGTACCCCCATACCTCTAAGCATACAACGTACCATCCCTATCAGACTCCTATTTTTTCTTTCAGCAACTCCATTTTGTTCAGGAGTATATGGACAAGTGAGTTGCTAGAGGATACCTTGAGAAGAAAGGTGAGATACTAAGGCATTAGACACATATTCTTTGGCATTATCTGATCGAAGAGCACGAACAATGACATTGAATTGTGTCTTAATCATCTGGAGAAACTGAGTGATTATCGGGAGTACATCAGATTTCCTATGCAAAAGGTAGACCCAAGTACAACGGGTATGGTCATCTATAAATGTCACATAATATCGAGCACCTGACATAGCAGTAACAGGAGAGGGCCCCCAAATGTCAGAGTGTATTAGGTCAAATGGCTTGGGTGACTGATGCATGCGAGGAATATAACTGGTTCTAACATGTTTCGATAGAGAACATATAACACAGTCAAATTTACCATCAACATAAGCATTGTTCAAAGCAGGAAACAACATACATAAATATTTAAAATTTGTATGTCCAAAACGGTCATGCCACAACTTAACAGTTTGTGACGAAAAATCATAACGACAAGTACTAGGTAAAATACTAGCATGCAAGCTAGGAATAGATAAAGACAAAACAGGTGCAGGTAATGTAGGTGGAGGTGGTGTAAGTGGAGGAACTGGTAGAACTGGGGGTGGATCGCCTAGATAATACAATCCATCTCTCTCATGTCCCCTGATAATAATCTTCCTGGTACTCAGGTCTTGCAAATAACACGAATCAGATAAGAACACAACTGCACAGTGAAAATCTCTGGCTAACTGATGTACGGATAATAGATTCATGGCCAACTTTGGCGCATGAAAAATTGAATGTAATGTAAAGCCATCTGGGAGACGGACTGTACCCCTACTAACAATAGGGGCATGTGTCCCATCTGCTAGCTGAACCTGTGTATGTAACTGCTCATCAAAAGTGGTGAAGTGACGGGCCTCACCTGTCATATGACCGTTCGCACCCGAGTCCAACATCCAAAGAGTAGACGGACTGGTGCGAGCATGAAAGGCACGGGATATACCTGTAGTAGTGGCAGTAGCAGAAGTCGGACCCTGAGAAGTGAGGGTAGACATAAGTATATCCAATCGGGAAGTGATAGCATCCATATCACTCTGCCAAGGTGGAACAGTAAGAACAGCAGTAGCAGGAACAATAGGTGGTGGTACCTCAGCAATAGCAGCAGTACGACCGCGAGGAGGTGGCTTAAGCTCCGGGTGGAGCTTCCAACAAGAAGCCCTGAGATGTCCTGGTCGACCACAATAATCACACTGACGAGTATCCCCCTGTCTACGCTGATCTGGGACACCCTGACGGCGCTGGTCTGAGCGCTGTCCACCCCTCACTGAGGATCCTGAACGAGATCCTGCAGCAGCTGCAAGGGCCATCTGGTCAGCTAGAGTAGTCAAGGCCGTAACTGGAAGTGATGCAATACGGACGTGGTGCTCATGCTGCTCAATCATTGCATACACCTCATAAAGAGACGGAAGCTTCATCATCGACAAGATTTGTGAACGAGGGCCCTCAAATTCATCACGAAGTCCCATAAGGAACTTGTGAATCCTATCTTCTTCCTCTCGAGTATGCAAGAATGTTGCTTCCTCAGGCTCTATCTTCGGAATAGCTGCAAGAGGACGTAGTGTCTCATACTCAAGCCAGCGTTGGGTCAAATACCCATAATAATCCTGAATGGTCAGATCTCCTTGCCGAACATATGAGAGCTCCTGAGAAAGCTCATAAACACGAACTCCCCGTTCGGACGGGGAATATATCTCTGATAATGCGCTCCATAACTTCGGAACAGAGCTATGAAACTGTTGAATCCTACAAACAGATGGCTCCATCGAGCCAAATAACCATCCAAGAATGGCGCAGTTCTCAGAAAACCACGCAGAATATCCGGGGTCGTCATCAGCTGGCTTTGGGTTAGATCCCGTCAGCCAACCAAGCTTCCCCACTCGGCCTAAGAAAAGCTGGAATGAGCGAGACCACTCAGCAAAGTTACGACCATTCAACAATTGTGTCGTAACTTTCTGAGAGATCATGTCCGGTAGGGCTGGTAATGCAGTTGTGCCAGTAGGTACTGTATACTGGTCAAACATAAACGGGAAAGTACCAATAGATGTCTCAACAGTAGATGTATCAACAGTAGGGGTCTCAATTCCCTCAGAAGTAGCCATATCAACAACAATACTAGGGATAAAATAAGGGAGAACAATATACCTCCAATCGAACAGTAGAGATAGATAATGAAGGTCCAGAAAGCTCCCAAATAATCAAGTCACGGTACCCAGAAATCCAATAAATTAAATAATTTATCTACTGCATCAAAAACATATCAAAGAAGAAGAGGATACAAGAAGCTGTGATAAGGAATGCGACCCAACAGTGGGATGGTTCGGATTTAATATTATTGTTTTTAATATGTTGGTGGGCTCGGTTTAATGGGTTTAATATGTAGACAGTGGGCTTAATGGGTTTAATATGTCCTTTGGAGAGATCCAAGAGAAGAGAACCATGTCAGGCGAAATTTTTTTAAGTATATTCTGGCTTTGGGGTTAGAGTTCTTTTTCAAGCACTACTTCAGTCTCGAGTAGTGCATATATATTCAATGCCTTTTACCGATGCAGAGGGCTTAATGGGTTTAATATGTCGGTGTGGCTTTCGGGTTCGGCTCGGCAGTTGGTGGGGGTGTTGATTTCAGTTTCGGTGTGTGGCGGTTTCGGCAGTCGGTGGCAGGGTGTTGCTTTCGGTGTGGCCTGGGTGTGTGGATGTTGCTGCTGGACGTCGCTGGGTGTCGGCGTTGGGCGACGAGGGACTGGTTTGAGGAGGCAATTGTTTTTGGCTGGGTTGATGTCGGTGAAGACTGGTTTGAGGAGACAGTCGTCGGTGATGTTGCTGGGTTGATGTCGACTGGGTCGACTATGGTTGTTGCGATACTGTGGGTGTAGATTTTATGGTTGTATGCTGAATTCGGTTTAATATATATGGGTTTGATATGGTTGTAGTTGTTGTCCTAGTCCTGTGATGATTTCGGTGTTCACAGGA
This sequence comes from Ilex asprella, assembly GCA_023539305.1. Taxonomy (NCBI): domain Eukaryota; kingdom Viridiplantae; phylum Streptophyta; class Magnoliopsida; order Aquifoliales; family Aquifoliaceae; genus Ilex; species Ilex asprella. Next base: position 14,826,333 of record CM042200.1, read on the forward strand.
GGCTGATTTCGGTGGTTCGGTGGACTGGGTATGGCTGTCGTTGGTTTTGCCGATGGTATGGTGGCTGGGTATGGCTGATTTCGGTGGAGGAGGGGCAGCGGCTGGGTAGTTTGGTTAGGGTTATGGTTAGGGTGTGGCTCTGATACCAACTTGAGATAGATATAAGTGAAATGGATACAAATTAAGTGTAGAACCCCTGTATATATAGCCAAATAATAAAGATACAATAAGGATAGAAAGGTAAAAACAAAGATAAAATAAAACCCTAATAGATTTATTAGGAAATCCCTAATAAACTAAACTATATCTCCAACAGATAAAAAATGGAGTAGAAATATATAAAACAAACCTAGTATATATGCAAAATGTAGAAATGTTATGATAACCATATAGGACTTAGAGAGATGGTTAAACTCAAGAAACAACAACCTGGGCATTGAAGAGGGTTGAAATTCAAAGATGCAAATTAATCTGGAGGGATTTTGTGAAGAGAAATAGGAGAATGTTTTGATCTTTAACTTTCAAAGGGAGATGTAGACATAGGAGGGATCTGGAAAGTAGAGAAACTGTGAATAACCTTTTTTAACAGTTTTACATCCAATAAACAACTTTGACAGTTTGATAACCTAATGATATGCATGCTGAACTTTTCAAAAACTAAATAAATTAATGGCCTCCATACTCTTTTGTCGTATTATCTGCAATCTGAAATCCTGTATTTGCAAGAGTGTAAATCACTATGTCTTTGGTTCAATGATACTGAATTGGATTATGAGCAATATAAGCTGCAGTTGACAGGTGTGCTAGAGGGGGATTTCACACCTTTGGCATACCTGCTTGCCATGCTGGCCCTTTTCAGGTCAACCAGCTAAACACAGGTTGTTTCCTTTCTGTCCTATGAGTTTAGAAGTTCCTTAGTGAAATTAGGGTGGATTTGGATAATTTGAGGCACACCAAATGACAAAAAAAAAGTGTCCTTAACTGGATGAGGTTTTGATTTCAGCCAAGAAGGATTATTTGCTAAAAACTAACTTAAATGATAATTTAAGTACAAGTTTGAAAAGAGAAATGGAATTGATTACAAGTTTCTTGCTAGTGATGCAAAATGAACAAAATGCCTTTTTACCGACTTGTATCCACTTTTACAGCCTAGAAGGGGAAATTGGTCTAGAGAAAATGTTCTTTCAGTAAAGCAAAACAAATTCAATTGCTTTGAAGATAAAACATAAGTTCAGGTCAAAATGATCAAAATACCCTTCCTAGTTGAAGTCAAGTCATGGCCACCGATTACCATTCGAAGTCTCCAAGTTCTTCTAATTATGCTGGTGAAGCCTTATTACTATGGTAAGAGCCTTCCAAGTCACATTCTAAAATCTAAACTCAAAGTCAGTGTTAAGGCCAATCCAGAATTCTGGGGATCGAACACATGGAAATTAATGGTTTGAACTTCAAGGAATGTACCTGTTCTGGAGACTTTCTATACAATTTTTATAAAGTATGCATTCCAAGTAAAGGGATGATAAAATATTGGGGCCTATATTGGAATTTTAAAGAGAGATTGATGAGGGGAATGTTGCAACCTACGTTGAGAAAAGAGAATGTTAAAGAGTTGCCAGCTTTGTTTAGATGAAGGAAATTGGCATAGTACCTTCCCAGTGGACAAGTTCAACAGTGAGACTGCTTCATATGTCCTTGGGTTTTCAGTTGATGCATGGCTAATTATTAATGTCTGATTTTGCAGCCACTTCAGGGCATGGATTGTCCTGAGATATATTTGAGATCACCTGATCCTGCTCAAGGAAAGTGGACACTGGGTTTTAAGGTTTTTCTTTTCCTAACTGTTTACTTTCTATTAGACTTGTTGGCAATAATAAATGCCTTAAGAATTTCTTTATCATTAAACTAACTGCCATAAGCATGTTTACTGAATTTAGGTGTTACTGATTTTGTGTTATATCCACAGTCTCAAGCATCTCCGCATGAAACGATGATGGGTGTTCTGAAGGTTTTTTACAGCCTGAATGTTCGATGGAAGAAGATAGGACATTGCAACATGAAATGTCTCTGGCTACCTCCATTTGGTACCCATCCCAGGGCTGCACTTAATGATAATTCCACTCAAATAAAACCCATCAATGGTCATGAAGAAGATCGGACAGGTGTTAGATCACGTGATCCGATCAAGTTTGAAATTCAGGTAATACTCTGACTGTCTATAGCTGGGTTAGACCTGGAGTTCAAGCTCAAGTTTAATTTAGTTTGAGTAACTGTATAGGACAAAATACAAAATGGTATCCCAAGTATGCCCCAACTGTCATTTTCGGTCCCAATTGAATTTTTTCAATTTCTTTACAAAGTTTCAGATTCATTTTTTAACGATCCAACTGATAACGGGTAATAAGATTGATAACAAAAATTGTGGAGAGAAAACTTTTAGATCAGGTAAATCAGCCTCCAAATACGAGAGTGCCTTATGAAGCAGCTCTGGATCATTCACCATAGTTGTTGTTTTTACTATGGTGAGAGTATATCTTTTTCCCCTTCTCTGAATTTGGGTATAGTCCTATGTCATTCCCTCTTGAAAATAGAAGATTTGAGGTTTCACACCTGCTGGTACAAATGCTCTGCTACTGTTTGCTCAACTTTGAGCAGTGAGCTCTTAGGACAAAGCCTGGCCGTCAAACTTACTAAATCACTGTTTTGATGAAAACCAAAGATACCTGAAATGAACGCACTGTTTAAATAAAAACCCGAGGTATTGTTTGAATGGAATCCAGAGGTTCCATGAGTTCAGCATACAAGTTTTGTATTATTGATTATTCTCCAAAATGCTTCAATGTTATTAAAAAAACTACATAAACTTACAATGTCTGAATCAGTGTATGTGTTTTTTGTTTCTTTTAAATGGATTCAATAGGATTGATTATTATATTTTTACTCACTGAATGTCATTAGCTTAAAGGACACTGCAAAGTTCTGGAAGTTTTATCTATTTTGGTGGCTCTGTTCCAGTAAAAATTTCTTATTCCCCTTCCCCTATCATTTCAACAGCTTTATAAAGCAAGTGGAGAACGCTATGCTATTGATTTGCAAAGGCTTCATGGGCCTCCCTTTTTGTTTCTCGAAATCTGTGCTGCATTTTTTGCACTCGTAGTGGCATAGTTTCGTTCATGTGCGACATGGAATGCACTTTTGGCATCTCGGGACTTTTTCTGACTAGCTGTTCTATAATTTCTGCTGGAACTCAGATGGTTGTGGTGGATCTTGAAGAGTTCTGTATTTGTTTCCTGTATGTGGCTGCAATGTCGTTTTTCAGTGCTACACAGAATGTATATTCCACTGTCTTGTTCCAATGTCATGCAGCGTTGTGGTTGGAAAATTAACTGACATAAGATGATATTGTATGATTTTTCATTGAGTGGCTTACTTATTATTCGTCCATTATCAATGTTGACTGTCAGCAAATGGCATGACCATTATTGTGTTTTTGATCATGCTAACAGAGAATAGATATATAGAGAATATCTAGTTTTTGAAATTGCTTTCATGTCTTGAGATGTCCCAAAATTCGGGTGTCCGTAAATACTCGTTGATCACCTATCAACCCGCGGAATATCTGTGAATACCGTATAACTTAATATAACGCTGTTATGTCCAATTTATTGGGATTCAAACTTAATAAAATTTGGCAAAGTCTCTTTTGTACGGGGAGTTTTATCTAAAATGCAATATGTTCAATTATACATCATTGATCACACTGGATTTATTTATCTATACTCATAACAACCTAAACTCATATAATAACAATTTTACACAATTTTAGTTTGTTAATGAGTTTGTTTTGCAATTTTTTGCACAATATTACATGTACAAAAATATTTAAAAGTGTTTTACAAAAGCGCAATTCAAAGTCACACCTCGGCTTTTTTTTTTTCATCAATGAGGGCTCAAGTGAGAGTCATCCGCCGGTGCATATCTCGAATTTGAAATATTGTCCCCATAAAATGTGAGTCACACTCAATAGGGTAACTCCTAAAGAGGTTACTCTCCAACCTAGATGAATATGTAATGTTCACATGTGATTCAACAATCAACAAACAATCTATTTAAGAATAAGCAATTCATAATAGAATTTTTTGTGTAATGTTATGTCATGAGATGAGACTCACACATACAACTCAACCCAAGCATTTACTGGCTCTCATAACACATGCAATGTCATGTGTATGAATCTGAGTATTTTAAGTCCTCGTCATTGATGTTACATATACAATGATCATTTTATAAAATAAACATGGGTCTTTCTTGGGTACACGTATTTTGGTGTCTCACCGCCAATTCCGCATACAAATACACTTTTTTGGAATTGCATCGTTGGAAGTGTATAAACCAGTAACTGGTTCTTGCACCGGAAGGAGAATCTAGTCTTTCTTCCAATACTCGACACAAGTTTTTTATGCAACTCAGTCGGACTTAGGTCCAATTTTTTTGAGTCTATGCCTCAACCACCAAGAATGATGTTTGATCCAAAAATATGCACACACATTCACACTCATGTTAAATGCCCACAAATGTGATGCTTCCCGAGCATATGTAAATGTACACTTGCAATTTCATTATCATGTTCACATGTCATGAGCTCAATATGAACATTTTAAATATCCTTCAACATTTTTCCATGGTCAATTACATGATAAGCATGTAACTACCATCAACAACCTCAATGTCAGTATATCATAATGCATTTATCAACATCAACTTCCAAGCATGTCATAACATAATCAATGCAAATAACACAGTTAATCTACATAGGCATTTCATTAAACACTTTCAAGACATAAATGTAAACACTTAACATGTCTAATCAATATATTTCACAAGAAATCACAAATAAATAATTTCTAAATACTCAATTCATGCTAGAATTGATTTAACCCTTCTCAATACCCATTTTTCACATTTGAACTACCATAGATATGTGTCATACCATGTTCAACATGTCATGAGCACAATATGAACATTTTCAATTCCTTAATGTAATATATATTGTAAAACATATAATTACATTCCAACATCATCATATTCTTAAATTGTCAATTTTATCTAAGACATAATTACAATCCACATTTTCACAAAGCATGTTATAACATTTTCAATAGAACCAACATACTTCATCAAACATAGACATTTTATCAAACACCCAAAAGACATGCAATCATGGAACACACAATCATACCCAATTTATCACATTTCTTATGAATTTACTAAACAAGTAAATTCTACCAACCCAATTCATGGAAGATTGGTTTAGCATATTTCTACACTCATTTCTCATACTCTAGTTGTACTAGGAGTACATCAAATAAGAGAATTCATTTCAAGTCATGCTACCCATATCATATGAAATCCTAGATTGAAAATAAACTTAATTAGGAGAATAACCATACCTCTTGAAGTATAAAACAACTGGTAAAAATCCTTCCAAGACTCAAATCAAGCTCTAACCTTGATTCCCAAAATCCCGTCCTTTGAACTTCATCTAAACCTTTGATTTTTGGTATGGTTTTGTAGTCCACATCGAGTAGAACACTCTTTGTTCTTGGCTCGAGGTGACTCGACCAAAGAAAAGCTATAGATTGTAGAGAGAAGCTTGAAGAATCTCTTAACTTTCCCTATCCTCTTCCCACTCTCTTTTCCAGCGAAAATCTAATGGTCAAATGGGAAGAAATTTGATTTTCTCCCCTATTTATACTCTTTGAACATTTGGCCTATGTCGTGCCACACATTTGCTTTTCTCGGGTTCGATTTTATCTCGAATCAATTAAATTTCGTCCCGATTCAAGTTCAAAATATTTTTATTTTAAATAGCTTTAAATTATTTTTCACTTTTTATAATTTAATTTCCGGTCTCACTTATTTAGGTCACGCGACAGTCGACCGCTTCGTAGAACACAAAAAAATTCGACTGTATCGAAATTTGACAAAAATTGACTGGGTGACGGAATTTCGTGAGACAAATCCAACGGTGAGGTTCGTTTCGTTATCCGAGTTCTAAAAAAATTTGGATTTTCAACCCGTAACGTAGTGGTTAATTACCGTTTTACCATTTTTTCATAAAAAAATCAAATTTTCTTGGCTTTTACATGTCTAATTTCATGCTCATACATGGTGGAGTTACATAGTGAAATTAATACATATGTAACCCCGCCAGATAAAAATCACACATTGCAATGCACGAACACAACATGGATAACATGGAATGACAATTAGACTTGAACCTAATCTATACTACTTTAAAAAGTCAGTATAAGTGAAAAATATTTTATTTTCAATTTTATCCTCTAACAACACAACTATTCCATCTACATCCTTAAGATTTAATACATACTAAACCTAACTATCACTTCCACTTCTTTCCCTGTTCTCACCCGTCTATCTGTCTCTCTCTCACTCCCCAAATTTTCAGCCGTTACACATTCACTCTCTCTCTCTCTCTCTCTCTCTCTCTCTCTCTCCTGCATATTCACAACCCAAATGTTTCCCTGTACTCAACCGTTACTCTCCCCATTTCCCCTGCGTTTTCACAATCGGCCAACAACAAACTGTCATGCCCCTCTCTTCACCTTCCCCTTCATCTTTATTTAATTCTGCCTTGGAGGCCCAACTTCTTAGTGGCAGATTTGAGGGCTTCTCCATACAACCCAGGTCATTCTCTCTCCTTCTCCCTTTTCCTCTCTCTCTATCTCTGTCCCTATTTTATCTTCAGTTCTGATGGCATGTGATCGTTAAATTTGCTAATATCTTCGTTTTCAGAATATATTAGCATCAAATTGGAAGGAAGCCTTAACACCATCAAAGTTGGCGCTAAAGGAAGGTACTCATACCCAATTTTTTTTATCAATGAATTGAATATTATAAGAATCAAAACTATATCAAACAATTTGTAGTCGACGTTTTGATTGTATGTATCCTATGAACGGTTTTCTTTAGCAGGGAGGAAATATACAGTTCAAAAGTAAAGTACTTTGTGAAAAAGGGTAAGCCGTACATCTGGTACCGGAAAAGGACTTGCATAGCGTGGTATGGTTTCTTTTGTAAGTAGGTTACACTAATTTTAGTGTTTGCTGTGTTTATGTTCGAATCGCTTGTTAATTAATGCTGGTGTTTAGAGTTTTATGTTCGAATGGCTTGTTAGTTTTGACAATCAATCCCATCATAACATGAAACTTAGTGGAAAAGGAATGCAGATAGTGAAAAATGAATGCAGATGCTGAACCAAATAGCTCTGTTTTGTCTCATGCAATTTGCACCTTAAACTTTTCAATGTCAACAGGCCCAGAACAAAAATTATTTTTCAAATTTATAGTTGGGTCCAAGTTTCGGTCAGTATTAATTTATGGAATGTTGCATTTTACTTATACAAGTTAGTATTTGTATATTCTATATAGGAAACCCAAAATTTGGATTGACTTTGTAATTTGGAAAGATGAATTAGAGTATAAGAGATTTTGCGATCGCCATTTACGGATTGTCATGGGTTTTGGTATTTATTGACCTTAGACTACTGTTTTTTTTTTGGGCAAAAGAATTTCAAGTAAAGTCGATTTTATGAGTATTTGGAACTGGGTAACATTGATATATATATATATAAACAAAAGTGAGGACTACATTCATAATTTGGGAGTTTCGGATATTTTTCGAAGTTTATGAACTGTTGCTTTTATAAGGAGGAAAAATTAGATTTCGACATAGATTAAATAGCCGTTGTGCATTGTTCTTTATGACATTGGAAAAAGTATATGAAGTATGTTTGGTGACAGAGATGAATGTATTGTGACTTATTACTATCATAGTGTCATTATTTTAACATTATGGAAATAAGATTGTGCATGTTCTCGAGTGAAAAATAGAATTGAGCTCCTATTATTCCTATTATAGACCAGAGTTGTGAGGTTTTTTTGTTTGTTTGTTTGTCTCTTTTATTGTTTTTTTTTTGTTAGTAAAGATTTTTCAGGTTTGCATTTTATGTTTGGTTACTGGAAAGTGAAATAGAAGAAGATTAATTGAGGTTTTGGGTCTTAGTTTGTGCTAGAAAGAGTGATAAGAAGCACTATTAGTAAGTTTAGACCAATTACTTTGATGAATACAGGTCTACCTTGCAAGTTTTGGCATTAAATTAATCACAGTATTTTGTTTATAGCTGATTATCTGCTTGCGTACTTCATAACTTTGGAAAGAGCTCTTACAATTTAGGCTTAATTTAGGGTAAACCTTTTAGAGTTGCTAATGAATAATCGTCTGCCCATTATTTCCAACTCTGTCATGCATTTGAAGTTGCTCATTTGTCACATGATAAACTTGCTACACTGTTACCTCTCTTGGTGAATGGACCAATGACATGCTTAATCTATGCAACAAATCAAATTTAGAGCCACTGCTCTGTCACTATACGTTTAGAATGGAAGGGTAAATTTCAATCATGGATGGTGGACTATACATTCTTCCCCCTGTCTCTAGCTCACACGCCCAGCGACTTTTCTTCAACAGGTACTGATGGATTAATTCATTTGTCTTTGATCCAAAATTTTAGGCTATGGGGTTGCATTCTTTTAGCTGTAGCTTTTTCATGTTGGATATGTGATCAAGTACCTCGAGCGAACTGTTATCTGCGTTTTTTTTTTGGATTCTGTTTTAGATGAAAAATAATTCTGAGTATTCTAAAAAATTGATGAAGCTTAACCATTAACTACACAGGTTGCATAGATTGGAATGACTATGCTAGCTTCTACAAGTGAGAATCCACATATTTAGCTAGGTTTGACATGAACGTCAAATTTAACTGAATTATGTTAATAATGATTAGCTATAGGAAACTTGATATAGTTTTTCTCCCAAAACTAAGCAAGTAGTTATATTTGTCGTGATTTTCCTAACGAGAGATTCATATAACTTAATTTATTAACGTTTGCTTTGATCGTTTGAATTTTTTTAGGCTTTAAATAACACTACTAAATTAGAAGTTACATGTAAGCTTGGAACCTTTCTTGTTCAGATGGTGCTCGACCTTTCTCTGCCCTCAATGCAAGACGGTGAATCAACTATTTGAAATTTGTCATTTTTTTTGCTGTGATGCTTTTCATAACATAGTAGTTGTTTTGTCCTACTATAGCTTTCTACGACAATGGTATTGCTTCTTAGATCTATGATTTGATAATATTATTGTCGATGTATTTGACGTCTTATGTATTTGACTTATGTTAAGTTATCCAAATTGGGATGTTCGTACTTGGACATGAGATTATTTTAATGAGTAAAATCAAATTTGATGAAATTCTTGGTCTTAGTTTTGGGATCTGGGCGTTGGAGGATAAATGTGGTTATCTTAAACCATTTTTAAATAGTTACAAATGAATCAAATAACATGGATATGATAAATAATTTACGATAAGGAGAGACAAAATCATGAAAATGACTGTGTGATTTTTTAGGTGTTGCAAAGTGAAAAAAATGCATATTTTAGATGGCAAATATGTTCCATCCATGGGAAGTGAACTCAAATGGGAATAGACTTCCGTCGTTAAATACTAGAAATAGTCTTCATGGTTCAAATTGGGCACATTTCAATGAGGTGAAGCAGGGAAGCAAAATAGAGATTTACAGTACTCAGACCCCATCAAACCATTTCCAGGACCCATCAATGGGGTTAGAGAAGAACTCCATCTTAACAAGTTCTTGCCTCAAAGGCCAGCACAAATGCAAATTGATTTTAGTGGGGCCAGCTCAAGGCCTTTCATTTCCCAAAGTGGTGAGTCTGAGTATTTAGATGTTGAGGCTTTTTGCAAAGAAGAGCGAACAAGCTTAGCAGGTGAAAAATATGTTTGGATGGCAAATATATTCCACCCCCAAAAACCTACTTTATTTTACTCTGTGTTATGGAGATGAACCCAGCCTTCAATGTTGGTGCAACAAACACAAGAAATAACAAGGACATAATTACATCAAAATACTTAATAGTGGCCAAGTATTCTCGAGCTGTTTTTTACCATTTCCTTTAAGATTGCATTTCTCTCATTGATTAACTGTTTTGTGGGCATACACATACAGTGATAAAGATCCCTTTGATAAACTATGTTTAAATGTGAAGCTCATGTATTCACCCATTTTCCTTTGTGTTGTGGCATATAAATTGCAATAAAATTATTCTTGCACCAAGCATTTGGCTTAATGAAGATATTTTTCTCTACCAAGAGCGCACAAGATGTCCAGGACCAACGATCTATAACCTTCCTTTACTTAAAGTCTATCAACAATATTAGAGACTATATGATAAGAGCTCTTATATGTTGTCTTGCTGCTCGGGACTTGGTCTAAGTGTTAATTTGTCCTTTATACGCGAATTTGTTTTTGTTTTGTTTAATTTTAGTTCTCAACATGTTGTGCTTAAATTGTTTTTCTATATGATATGATGGTATGCCATTCTATTGCTTGATTTACAAGCTTGTCCCATGATCAAAATTTTATGGCTATAGAGTAAAAAAATTCTTAACTTAAAAAAAAGAAAAGAAAAGAAAAAGGAGGTGACATTAGCATATGATTGGCTATATAAGTTGGAATTTTTGCATGTACATGCATTATTTAACACCACCATTCTCTTTTTAACCAGAAGGAACTTGGGGAGGTTCTTTTGATGTTTAGTTTCAAATCTCGG
>CM042200.1:14842040-14853578 GCA_023539305.1 Ilex asprella
AACAAGACACAGATGACGATGGAGTAAAAATTAAAAAAAGTGTTAATGCTTTATATATATATATAATTTTTTTTTAATTTGTCGGGTTCTGGTTGAATTCGGGTTCCCATTGCCTCAACACGAGCCCGACCCAAATTAAATTCGGGTTGAAATTTTTTGACCCAAGCTCAATCCAAGTATTAAAAATCCTAGCCCAAACCCTAATTTTTTCGTGTTGAGCTCGGGTTGAAATCGGGTTGTCCAATCCAAATTGCACCCCTAATTTTTTATAGTATTGCCAATTTGATCAATTAAGCCACCAGTTAAACTAATGACAAATTAACTTAGGGCCCGTTTGGTAATCAGTTGTTTCCGTTTTTTTTTGTTTTTTTTTTATTTTTTATAAAAAAAACATGTTTGGAAAGTGTTTGTATTTTTTTTTTTGCCAATCTGTTTTGCGAACAAGCCTTATTTTTGAAAACACCTATTTAGGTGCTTTCTAAAACAAGGAAAAAACGTAAACTCGCGCATTTCTTAGCCTCAATTAATGAGGTCTTGTCTTCGAACCTCATTAACAACACAGAAGGCATTCTTTTTGTTCCAAGTATAAAACAACTTTTTTTTTTACCCTTTCCTCTGTCTCATTCGTCTCTCTCCAGCGTAGGAAGGAAGCTCCAGGAGGCGAAGCTCCAGCGAACTGGCGGAGCTCCAGCGAAGGAAGTCCGGCGAAGGAAGGTCCAACGATGGAAACACTGATTTCCATCTCCATCTCCATCGATCTCCTTCTCTCTCTAACCCCTCTGTTAATTTTTTTTTATTGAACTGTTTGTGTTTGTTATTTTCATAGATCTATGTATATATGCATATATATACATAGATCTGTGGGTTTCAGCTGTGGGGTTGGGTTGTGGGGTTGGGTGGTGGTTTTGGATGGGCAGTGGAGATTTGTTTGGATTGTGGGTTTCGGTTGTTTGTTTACATAGATCTGTTTGTGTTTGTCATATTCATCAATCAATGCAGATTTTTTTCGAGAAGCTAATGGGGTTGCAGATTTTTTAGCTTCCTATGCTGATCGAGGTGTTGCACTGTTCTGATTTTTTATGATGGGGGCTGAGATTGGTGTGTTTTTTGGGGGGGACTGCTGCGGTGCTAGATTTACTGATGAGGATTGAGTACTGCTATGTCTTTTTGCTACGTTTTTTGGGTCTGTTGAAACTACTGGGTTGCTGTGGTGATACTGCTATGATGGTGGGTATACTGCCAGAGAATGCTATTGCAAATTTTGGTGTTTTTTTGACTTTTTCTTGTGTTATGCTTAAGGCAATAGTTTGTTTTGAAGGATTTAAGACAAGTTGTGGCCAGTGGAGTTGAGTGGTGGGGTTTGAGTGGTCAGTGGGGGTTGAGCGGTGGGGTTTGGGTGGTGAATTTTTGATATAATACCAAACAAGTTTTTTATTTTTGTTTATACAAATTATTAAAAATATAAAGAATTACCAAATATGTTTTATTTTTTTATTTTTTATCACAAAATAAACAAAACTTAGTTCTGTTTTTTTTATTAAAAAAAACATAAAAATAAAAACGTTACCAAATGCACCCTTAGTCTCTTTGTTGTGTTGTTGTCCATATTAGATTAATAACTGTGTCATACTGCTAATTACTCCAAATGTTGTCTTTAGAATATGAATTCCTAATGTGGATCACACTGATAAAATTTCCTTGCTTTGTCTAATATGACTCAATAATAGGAAGGTCTGTCTATAAAATAATGCTAATTAATATTGAGAAATATGTAAAGACTTGTTTGGTTTCGTTTTTTTTTTTAGAAAAAAAAAAAACAAAATTTGAAAAAAAAAAGCTTGGAAATATTTTTAGTTTTCTTGTTTTTAAGAAACATTTATTTTGGCTTCAGAAAAAGGGGACAAATTTATTTATTTTTTGTGTTTTTAATTAGAAAACTTGGAAGTCTAGTCCCACTAGTTCAGTTGGAGTTTTTACTAAATAATACCCTCTCAAATTTAATTCCCACTTTAGCATTATTTTCCTACATTTGTTGCTGTGCCGGAAATATTAGAAATACTGGCCTTTTAATTTAAACTAGTAGTACACCACGCGAATTGTGTGTAAATTGATTTTCGGGAAAAAATGTCAATAAAGCTATATAAAAGAATATGAAGTATTTTCCTGACATAGGAAGTGAGAGAAAATAAAAGATAAATTGTGGTAATGTTGCCGTTACATATGGGATTATTCATTTCTACCCTGGTTTGCACACAGGAACTCGGGCAATGTGTTATTCAGAGTGAGATCTCTTCTAATATATTTTCACTTCAATTTTTTTTTATGGATCATCTATCATGTATTCAAGTAAAATCCATTGTATACAACTATATAAATAAGTTCTTCACTCATTAATGATAGATAATCCGCTAAAAAAAAAATTGAACAAGAAATATGTCGGAGGGGATCCTGATCCATGTTATTAGACATAGTAACTTTGCCTCAACAAATAATATATTATTATATCTAAAGTGCACAACTCTCTAATACAAGAGACAACACCAATTGGGTAAAGGTATACCATCAGTAAACACCCTATGAATTTTCTAGTCAAAAATCCAGTTATAATTTGACGAAAGTTCTAGTCCCATGCTCTCAAAAGGACCTCCAAAGATAGAACTACTCCTTGAAATATTAATACAAAATCAAGTTATTCATAGTTTTCAGATTCAAAGGGTTTATTCGGGGGAACAACGTATAAAAGCTTACATATTTGTTTTTAGTGATGGAGTTGTACGTACATTTCTAGATTCTCACTAATATAAGAATGAATAAAAAAGGGAAATCTTTTCAAGTAGAGTTACAGGTAGGGGTGGCCATGGCCCGGGTTACTCATGAGTTCCGTTATTTGGCTCGAAAAAAATAGGCCCGAAACCCAATAGGTTCGCCCGAGCCCGAGCCCAAGCCCGAACCTAATATTCTTTAAGAAAGGGTTTGGATTTACTCCTAGACCCACTATCCGATTCGAAGCCCGGCCCACATACCCGAAGCCCACATACCATATATATATACATATCTATACTAATAATAAAAGTACACTATTAAGAAAAATTTTTAATTGACTACTTTAACCTTAAAACAATATATAAAAGACAATACTAGCCTTATTTAATTTAGAACTCATATTAATAAGACTAGATTGATATTAAACTTTTAATTAGACAACTTGACTCTCACAATACTAACATTATTAATATGAAATTTATATTAATAAAACGTCATTAATATTACACATACTCAAACTTTTCATATTCTTTTTTAAAAAAGATAAAAATGAATTGTTAAAATAATTAAATTTACTATTATTTATTTTTATCCATTTTCATTAATTGATGACAAATTTCTGAATTTTCAAATGAAACTGCATAAATGCACTAGAGTCTTATTTAAAATAAGATTTATTTCAATATAATTTGAATAATATTATCAAACCCTTTCTTCACATTTTCTTCACTTTTATGTTTTAGTTTTAATAAATCATCTTTAGTTATGTTTATTGGTAATACTAGAAGCCATTTTATTTGTATCGATTATCAATGTTACGAATATATTCAATATTGCATTAAATTAATTATTATAAGTTAACTTTTTAAATTTGCTCAACCAGTTTTTATAATTAAATCACCACCATAACTTAAAATAGTTTGCGCCCAGCAGGCCCAACAAAGTCCACCGAGACCTGCCCAGAAAGTTCGCCCAATAGGTGATGGGCTGGGCTGCGGATAGCTTACCCCTACCCGAGCCCGGCCAGTCACTCACTCGAGTACAGGCTTGGGCCTACACTACCCAAGCCCGGTCTAACCCATGGACAACCCTAATTACAGGTTTTCAGAAGAAAAACCTCTCCAGATGGCTTTTTTCTTTATGTTGCAACATTCCTTTTGGTGTCCTGTTTAAATACAGATTAGATGAAGGAATAAAGCGTGCATAACAACAAATAAAAAGTAGGTTTAATAGCACTGGAAGTCCGAAAAACATGTGATTTGTCTCATTTTGATCTATAATGTTTTAATTGCATCATTTTAATCTTTGAAATATTGACTATATTTCTATATGATCCCTCAAGTAGATAACGTTTAGATTGCTAATAATTTTTTATCACAAATTTGTCACGTAATATCTAAATATAAGCAACAAAATAATTTGGATAATTCTTGATCAAATTTTTAACCAAATTTTGGTCATAGAGCTAACTAAATTAAACAGTTTTGATCCTGAACTATTTAAATTTTGGTCAAGAACTATTTATATTACACATTTTTTGTTAAGAGCTACCCAAATTATTTTTTCTTCTTATTTAAACATCACGTGACAAATTTATGATTAAAAGACAACAACAATCTAGATGTTATCTGTTTGATGGATCATATAAAAATATATTTAATACTTCAGGAACCAAAATGTTACAATTGAATTATTAAAGATCAAAATATGACAAATCTCATACTTTGGGAACTTCTAATACAATTAACTCTAAAAAATAATATATAACACTACCACTTCAAGAGAAAAGTTCATATGGCTTTTAACACCTGCACCAAAAGTTGATCACAAAGGGTAAAAATCATATAAATGGATTGAAGCTACTGGCTGTGGCATACTTACTCGGAAAAGGAAGTAAAAGCACCTTGAGTCCCATTAAAAGAAGTGGATGACGCGGACTTCTTCTAAAGCGAGTGAAGATCATGGATTGTCTAGCTTTCATCGGGGGTGCACTGTTTTCGTGGCTTTTACCATTTTGTATCTTATGTGTTTGAAAATTCGGTAGTCCATTTCTACCCGCACCTAACTCTTCTATTCGCTAAGCTCATATGTCAACCCCCTTAGTTTGCCAATTTCACCCTGCAAACACATACATTCTGATGATGCACAAATTAATTTTGCGCAAAATCAAAAATCGAGTATACGTAAGAGTACAATTAATGAGTAATAAATAGGATAATCAATGACAGATCAATGGTAGAACAATAAACAACAGCAAACACACAGATTTATAGTGGTTAGGTCCGGATGACTTATTCTACTCTCGGGAATGGCGGTGGCTGGAGATTTTTATTGATAAATAAAAGTCACCGAGAGAGTATTCTCCGGAAGAATTATAGTGTTTTTGGAGGGAAAGAGCAATGTGTGTAAAGAGGTATGTGAGGTCTCAAGGTCATGTCCTCTATGTGGAGATGACTTACATTATATAGGTTTAGTGAGGTAGTGAGGTCAGACAGTCACTACTATTTTGGTAAGTATAGTTTTGGTAGGATTAGATCTCCATGATACGTATCCTGATATTCTTTCCCACGTGTTCCTATTCTTTGGGCTCCTTGGACCGTGACCTGGATTGGATTTGCAAGATGAGGAGGACACTACTGAGGCAGTGCAGAAGAGAGGGAGCGTGGAACAAAGGAGAACAGGGGTCCCTTGGGATGGCCTCCTTGGGCGGCGCCCCTTGGGATTTCTTTCGGACGCCTGGTATCTTGGTCTTCCTTTGGGCCTAGCTCGGTTGATTCAAATCCCTTGTTTCAGTAGGCCTGACCTAGTTAATTTTGGGCTCATCATTTTTCCCCCATGCCCCGAGCCTCTGACTTTTTGTGAGAGGAAGGGGTTGAGGAGATGTTCTTCTTCTTTGGAGGTGTTTTTGTTGCTTTGTATGGTAGTCTCTTTATTCCCTTAATCACGATGCTTCTGATAACTCCATGGTTGGGCATCCACTACTTTGGCTTTGTCATTGATGTCGTGAGAGGCGAGGAGAGAGAGATCCTTGTTGTCCTAGGCGAGGGCACTAGGCAGGTGGCAAATGGGCCCCTGGCAGGCCGGCGCTGGCCCCATGGACGGCCTGGGCGACTCTCCTAGCAAAGAAGGCATCGCACTTCTGAGTTGGATGACCAGGTATTAAGACCTTCGATGGCACGAGCAAGAAAGGAGGAGGCGGAGGTGGCACCGACGTGCTCCAGAAGGGCAACGCCCTTGGGCTTGTAAGAGGCAGCACCAGTGTGGGAGTACTGGGCGGCGCCCAAGGGGATGGAGGCACCGAAGGCGCTGCTAGTTTGGAGCATTAGAAAATTATAAAAAGTTGGTAAAACTTTGAACTACCATAACTTAGCACTCGGTTGTCCGTTTAAGGTTTTTTTTTTTTTTTTTTAATTTGGGTATTTTTTTAGATCTACTACAATTCAAAAAAAAATCGCCTCAAATAGACAACCGAGCGCAAAGTTATGGCCGTTCAATGTTTTGCTGATTTTCTGATACTCCAGCCACTGTCCAGTCTCCTCGCGCCGCCCAAGCTAGCACACAGCCCTGGCACCGCCCAGCGCCCAACAATCCCTCTCACTTGACCAGCAAGTGTCGCCCAAGAAGAGGCCACTAGTAGGTGTTGCCCAAAAATAAAAATAAAAAGAGAGGAGGCGTCGCCCAAGGGGCAACCAGCAGGCGAAAAAAAAGAAGAGGAAAAGTGGCAGCGCCCAAGGAAGAAAGAAAAAAAAAGAAGGAGGCTGCGCCCAAGGAAAAATGAAAAAAAAAAAGGGAAGGAAGCGGTGCCCAAGGAAGATAGAAAGAAAAAAAATGAGAAGAAGGATGCAGCGCCCAAGAAGAAGAAGAAAACGAGAGAGAGAAAAGGTAGTCAACGCCCAAGAAAAAGAAAAGGAGAGGAGGAAGGCCAGCGCCCAAGAGAGAAAAAAAGAAAGAACCAATGCCCAAGGGGGCAATGCACTTGGGCCCGAAAAGGACACCCCATTTCCTTCTCCTGACGACGCCATCAACAAAGGTTACCCAGTCTCCAATGAATGGAAAGCAAGCCACCATGCGGAGCAAGAAAACCCAAATCAAGTGAAGAAGAGACACATGTTCTCATCCCCTTCCTCTCACAAAAAATCAGCGAATTGGGACATAGGGGCAAATGATGAGCCCAAAATTAACTAGGTCAGACCCAATTAATCAAGAGTAGCCCACATCACCCCGGAGCCCAAGTCAACAAGTCAAGGAGGAGCCAAAGTTAAGGAGAAATCAAAGTCAAGGAGGAGTCAAGGGGACACTCCAAAGGGGTGCCGCCCAAGGGAGGCCACCCCAAGGGGATCCTTCCCTCATTTGTCTCATGCTCCCTCTTTTGTGCAACCTCGTGGAGTCTTTCGCCCTTTAACTCTGTCACTCCAACTCAAGTCCATGACCAAGATTCTCCCCCGACTTAATAGGAGCACGACGAGAGAATATCGGGATACACGCGGAGATCTAATCCTACTATAACTGTACTTACCAAAATAATAGAAGCACTTTCCCTCACGTCACCACTTTACTATACCTATATAATATAAGTCCTCTCCCCATAGAGGACAGACCTTGACATCTCTATACCTTAAGAAGTTTACACACATTGTTATCTCTCCTTCTCTCTCTCTTTCTCCCCCATGGCATTGTAATATTGCTGGAGTACATTCTCCTGGTAACTTTACTCATCAATAAAGATCTCTGACCACCGCTATCATTCCCGAGAGTGGAGTAGGTCACCAGAACCGAACAACTATAAACCTTTGTGTTTACTCTATTATTTACTATTTTGTCATTAATCTATCATTAATTGTCTGTTTATTGCTCATTAATTGTACTCGTTCATATACTCGACTATTGATTTTGCACAATACTGATTTGTGCATCATCACCTATCATATCTTTTGATAGGGTTTAATGCCAAAACATTTTTACCCAAGTAGGAGTCCAAGCAAAAATCATATGAAAGTATGCATTTCAAATCCAAAAGAGTCACAGGATTGAAACAGTCATATGATCGAAAGAGATTGTTATTCATCTATCCTATTATATTATAAGAATCAATTTCTATTAAGTAGCCTTAAAACTCCCCCAACTTCACCTGCCACGAAAAAACATATAACCCATAAAACATTCAGCTACAAATTGAATTTTACTTTAATAAAGAAATAAAAATCACCACATGTAATGCTCAGACATCTTAAACTGTAATATTTGAATCACCAAATAATCATTGAGAAAAATGTCACCCTTTCTAAAAACAATAGAAAGATCTTGTGAAATCCTTATACGTCAAAATCTTCAAATCAAAGGATATAGATGTAGAAAGAAGAAAGCCCATACCAGCTCCTGCAGTCAATGGGATGGAAGCCCCAAGGGGGGCACAATCAAATAGAAGTCCAACAAGTATAGTATAATAACAAGAAATATAAAGTAAGGGGTAGAGAACAAAAAAAAAAGGGTAGACAACCAAAAAAAAGGGTATGTACAATTGTCTACAAATAAAACAAACTAAGTTGAGGGAGATAAACTCTGTCATGAGGTCAAAGGAAACAAAGAGCTCAATAGCACATCCTTCAAATAAGATTGTATGCTCCATATTGACTTGATTCGAAGTGTGTACACCCAAGTTCAGGAGGTCAAACTGTAGTAATAATCCGGTTTGAGTCCAGCGTCAAATCCAAAGGGAACTGTTGTTAGTATTTCAAAGTAAACAGTAGAAGAGACTGAATGATTGTGATCCTTGTGATTTCTATGATGGATGGGGATTTCCTGAACAAAATATAAGATTATTCTAGGATAGTTTTCTAGATAAAATATAAGATAGGTTCAAATTAAAAAGAAAGTCACTCTTGAGTTCGAGGATCTAGACATGCAGTTAATCATCCAATTTATTATATTTATGCTAGATAACTCAATTAAATCTCATGTCAACGATAAGTTAATCGGAAGATAATGATGGACTATGAGAATTAAGCACATGATTTCAATGTCTTTCTAGAAGTTTACAAAAATTGCCTGTACCAAGACTCAACTCGTCTACGTCGAGACTCAACTCGTCTACAAACAAGCAAGTGTTTTTACAAGGCATCTAATCATGACGTTAATATTCCATTCTTTAAATGAAGTACGATAAAGGGAAAGATTGAAGGGTAGTCATGAGAATCTAGCCGGGGTACTTACCTTGAAACGAAAGATATTTCTATGCAAGAGTCATCCGTGTTATAGAAATAACAATGATTATATAAAATAACTTAACTTTGCTAGATGCAATCAATCATCCAATAAGCAAGGGTATATAAACATTAAACATTAGAATAAAGCATAAATATAACTTTCGGTACTGTGTTTCTCCAACTGAAGTTTGGATGGTTCCGTCACCCTGGATTGTATGTTTCAGAGTATGGGTTGGAGTAGGGCTTGTTGAAGTTAGAGATTACATTTGTTTATTTCAACAAGATTTCCTTGAATACTGGGATGGTAGGAGATTCCCCAGTAGGGTGTCCTCTCAGAGCATAGATTCCACACGCTTGTTCTGTGGAAGGGCCAACATCAACTTGATGAACCTTTTTTATCTCTAACACGTCAAGCTTTTGAGACAAAGTGGACATTTTTGCCCTCAGGTCATCGTCATCTCTCAAGACATACTTACCCAATTGTGAAGTAGATGGTCTAGCTTCAATAGTGGTAAGAGAGACTGAGTCTCACATCTGAGAACTATCAGATATGGTCTCAAAGAATTGAATGTGTCCTCTGAACTTTTACCATAAACACTCTTTGGGCCATCATTTCGATAAACTGACGTAGTCTAGTAGGCAAAGAGTCAAAGAAAAATCTTACCAGAGTCTAATTCTCAAAAGCATGGTGTGGGTAGGCTTGTAGCAGATTTTTAAATCTCTTCTAACTTTGGTAAAATGTTTCCCCTTCTTTTACCGAAAAATTCATGATTTTTCTTTTGAGTGTGTTGGTCCTATGTAAGGGAAAAAAATTTCAGAAAAAATTATTTTGGAAGGTCTACCAGTTAGGCATGGAAATAGCTTTTAAAGAATTCAGTCATTGTTTAGCTTTATCCCTTAGAGAGAAAGGAAAAAGTTTCATCTTGGCTAGTTCTGAATTGTCTTAAAATGTTCCATACACTTCCTAAAAATCTTTGATATGCATGTAGGGATTTTCGGTATCTAACCCATGGAAAACAGGTAACAACTGCGCAGTCCCCGACTTTACAGTAAAAGGGGTGCATCTGGAAGGAATACAAAATATGAGAGGACACTAATTCTTATGGGATTTAAGTAATCCCTCAAATTTTGAATGTTAGACATTTCCTCTTCCCTCATAGGAACTTTTTCATTTCTATCATTATTTGTCATAATACTCTCACAAGAGTCCGTTACTGATCTAGGTGAATTTGGTTCAGAATGATTCATAGACCCAGAAGATTCTGCCGGCAAATTTTGATAGTGAAGAGCGTTCTCAAACATAAAATAAATAAAATAAAATAAAATTATTCACAGTAAACCAAAGAATATATACCGAAAGAAAGGTCTTTTTAACTTTTACCTTAAAACACTTTTTATAGTTCCCCAGAAACGGCGCCAAAAACTTGACTTGATTCGAAGTGTGTACACTCAAGTGCAGGCGGTCAAGATGTAGTAATAATCCGGTTTAAGTCTGAAGTCGAATCCACAGTGAACTGTTGTTATTTCAAAGTAATCAATAGCAAAGACTGAATGATTGTGATCCTTGTGATTTCTATGATGGATGTGAATTTCCTGAACAGAATATATGATTCTTTCCAGGATAGGTTTCTAGACAAAATATAAGGTAGGTCAAATTAAAAAGAAAGTCACTCTTTAGTTCGAGGATCTAGACATGTAGTTAATCATCCGGTTTATTATATTTATGCTTGGTAACTCAATTAACTCCCGTATCAACGACAAGTTAATCGGAAGATAAAGATGGACTATGATAATTAAGCACCTGATTCCAATGCCTTTCTAGAAGTTTACAAGAATTGTCTGTGCCGAGACTCAACCCGTCTACAAACAAGTAAGTATTTCTACAAGGCATCCAATCATGACGTTAATATTCCATTCTTTAAATGAAGGATGATAAAGGGCAAGATTGAAGGGTAGTCATGAGAATCTAGTCGAGGTACTTGCCTTGAAACGAAAGATATTTCTATGCAAGAGTCATCCGCGTTGTAGAAATAACCACGATTATACAAAGTACCTTAACTTTGTTAGATGCAATCAATCATCCAATAAGCAAGGAGATATAAACATTAAGCATTATAACAAAGCACAAATATAACTTTTGGATAATTAATATATGTCATTCACCTCTTACTAAAGAGTGAATGAGAAACTACTCACTCTTCATGGCTTTGGTAAAGCTAGAAAAGTGAGTGATGGCCATCCCTCCAAGTAGAAAACTTATAAAATAAAAGAACAACAAATAAGGAGCCAATCTTCAACGAAGAAAGAGTGAATTACGTTCTACCCTTCATGGCTTTGGCAACGCTCTCGAAAAGTAGAAGAGTTTCACTCCTCTAAGAAAGAAGGAAGCTCAAGCTGTGGAAATGAAAGATATAAACAATAAAAGTAGAAGAAAGCTCGTCCCTTTTGGAGGGTTTCCACCACAACCAAAAGAGGGGTTATCTCTCTTGATATATAAAAGCAAGCACAACTACAAGGGGAGTCTAAACCTCCAACATGGTTGTTACAACAAGTAGATAAAAGATTAACTAAA
>CM042200.1:14853978-14871665 GCA_023539305.1 Ilex asprella
CTGGTGTTGCATCCTGGTGTGATATTTGTTGACTTTGAGACCTTGTTCACTTTAAGACCTGAAATATCATCACTTGAACTTCTTCAAAGTACAATTAGTCTTAAAAATGCATAGTAATATGCTAATTTTAAGTACTAATCACATATTCCCCCCCAAAATGAATAGGAATAATATTTCTTTTGTGGTACTACTTTCAATGACTCACTCATACCCATTTTTTTTTTACCACCACTCCAATATTAACCATAAAAAACACAAATGCACTTTAAAAAGAATCAATAATGAAAGCCACAATTCTAGGAATGTGCAATAATATAAAATATGTCTTCAATCACTTTATTCACTCTTTTACACTTGAAAGACCAATGTTCCATTCAACCATGGGTCAAATTATCCAACCTTGGGATTTTTCCAAGTGCTTCCATTCACAGCTAGGGAACCATCGTGTGAAGGTGGAATTCTGTCATTTGCCAACCACCTCCATCACATCAGTCTTGTACCATTTTTATCTTGTGGGACTTTTGCTCACATAGCTTGTAGAAATTGCTTATTAAGAAATTAATATGTGATAGCTGAATTATATTGAACATGAATCTTTTCTATTTGCCTAAAAAAAAACATGCTTGATATGAATTAACACAACTTTACTAAATCTTATTATGGGTGATCTTTCTGATTTTAGATAAGCTCTTATCCTACCTCAATCTTCACTAACTTTGACATTGCCTTGCGCAAGTAATGAAAATTTTGATAGAATAACACATGGAATAGTAGAATCTGTACCGTCGAGATGAAAAAACTCGTTGATGTTATTAATTCAACTTGGCTATAAGGTCTAAAACTTGGGTCTTAATGTCATCTCTATCATGATTTCCTTAATATGAATCTAATTTTTAGAATTGAAAGGGAAATTACGATTTTTTTCTTCTATGGTGTACTAATAGAAGTATTAATTGCGCATAAGGTCAAAAATAATTCACAAAATCAAAAACACATCGAAAAACAATAATTTCAATCAAATCTTAATTCCACAATCTAAAAAAAATCGCTAAATCAAATACCAAGCTCAATAAAAATTTGTCAAAAAGATCAACAACTAAAACAATAAAAGAGACAAACCCGTTAAAGAAAAGTTGTTTGCTTGGACCCATATTATTATTATTATTTTGGTTGAGAGACTCAAATTGTTAAAACAAAAATTAAGCACCATCCAAACAATCTATTCAAAATCTCCTAGTCGAAGATAGATAACCACAACAAAGTCTAGTTAGAATTAAGCCCCAACACAAGAAAGCCACTTGGAAAGACAAAAAACAACTAAAGAACATTTTAAAAAAGGAAATCAATAGCATACATCGAATGAGACACACCAACCTGAAGCATTGTAGCCCAGATAAGTCTGGTGTTTGATTTTTTTTTTTGTTTGATCTCATTTGTGGCAGACTATGAAACATGACTCATTGCTTCGTAAGTGATAGTGATTCACTATCGTAGGTAGGAATTTCTAGATTTTTTCTCTTGTTTAGCAATATAGACAAACCGTGAGAATGAGAGTCAGAGGTAGAGATAGAGAAAAAAAGGGAGATAGGCAGGGGGAAACAATTTGATTGAGGTATGGAATAATAATGGCTTGAATTGATTCACCGTGTATTCACTACATAACATTGTGTTTGTGAAAGAATAAAAATATGAAAAACTTAAAATAATTAATCAATATTTATTGCCATTAAGTTACAATAATTATGGTAAAAGATAAATTTAATAGAATTGGAAGCATCTAAACAACGTAAGATATATGCATAGATATAGATACAAATTGGCTTTATGGTGATTATAGTATAGATGGAGGATTAAAAAAATTAAAATTTTTTTGGGTTAAGGGACTTTTAAGATTAGTATAAATATAGACATAAATTATGGAATATATTAGTAGTATAGATAAAATAAGATTGGTCAAGAAAAATGAAATTTAGAGGTTAAAATTAATTGTTAAAACTCAAATGACTAATTAAATGTTAAATTTATGCGCATAATTAATTTAAGAAGATGAAAACATATAAGAAGACTATGTAATTAATTGTAAAAAAAAAAGAAAAAGGAATGAGGGGATATAATTGACTTTACAACAAAGATCAAGGTAAAATAGTCAAACAAAAAATTTTCACTGTTGTTGACATTTTAAAGTAGTATAGATTTAGTCAAATTTAGTTTGTTTGTAATCTATTCAAGGGTAATATTGATATTTTTAAATAATAAATTGCTTACATCATTAAATTCTTGATGTTTTTCTAACCACAGTAGGGAATAGAGAATTAAAGCAGAGGAAAGGACAGTGTTATTATCCTTACCAGGAGAGTTTCGCTTGTTATTTGAACAAACCTCAAAGGGATATGGATGTAACGTACCCTTAATATTATTAATTTGATCAAAGTGTCCAGAGTAATTTAGTATTGTTGTCAATTTTTTGGACCTCAAATAAAAAAAGGGGTTAAATGTAACAAAAAACGAGCAATCCGATATAACTCAAATCTGTAACTTAAATTTACATTCCTAATCAAGGGAGACTACTGGATCAGTGAGTCACATTTTAAAAATTGATGATACTCATTCATCTAATAATCCCTTTTACTTGACATACAAAATTGACTTGTAAATTTAAGTTACATAATATTTCCCAAAAAAGAGAGCCTTCTACTTGAAATCGGTTGCAAAGAGTCCCCCCCACTACACTTTCCTTAACTAAAAAATTAAGTGCAAAAATCGACGGCCATTACTAATTTACGAAGGCAGAGCTTTTATTCACTCATAAAGGCAGAAGATGCCGTTAATGCTACAAAGAATAAAACGGGGGAAAAAAAAACAAGAGAAAGAAACAAAAAGCTCTCTCCTCTTCTTCCTTTCTCTACATGCCAAAAAGTTTGTTTATCATAACAAAGGGTCAACATTACAATCCAAAGACTTTCCAACAACATTTATACACCACACAAATAAAAGAGGACAACTAAAACGCAAAAACCTGCTGACAAATGCAAGCTAAAGCAAAACTCTTATGATTTAAGACT
This sequence comes from Ilex asprella, assembly GCA_023539305.1. NCBI lineage: Eukaryota > Viridiplantae > Streptophyta > Magnoliopsida > Aquifoliales > Aquifoliaceae > Ilex > Ilex asprella. The sequence continues at coordinate 14,857,041 of CM042200.1, forward strand.
CATAGCTAATAGATATTTTTAGGCAAATATATAAGTTCACCACGTAATCACATATAGATCCATACAACCGGAAGGGAAGTGATTGAGACATATAGTCTTGCAAAGATGGATTCAAATCGGACCCGCATCGTAATTATGAAAATGATGACTCCGATAACGGCCGGATCTCAATTATCCAGTTCCACACATCTCTCTTTAACCCTCACAGATAACCCACCTTTCATCCTTAGAGTCAAAGACAACAAATGCTCAGGGCACTTGTCTTTCTCCAATACATCAATCTCAAACCTCTCCAACACCGCAGCTGCAATAGACTTCATCTGAATATAGGCCATATCTTTCCCAAGACACATTCTTGGTCCGGCATGAAATACCGGAAACCGAAACGGACTCTCTTGCTTATAAACCCCATTTTCAAGCCACCTTTCTGGTTTATACTCACACCAATTTTTGCCCCATACACTTTCCATTCTTCCCATGGCATAGGTGTGATATGAAACAAACCACCCTTTTCCAACAGTGGTTCCGTCCGGCAAGACATCGTCTTCCCTACAAGCCTTTGTATCCACTGGTACTGGAGGATATAATCGCATGGCCTCCGAAATTGCTGCATGAAGATAATGCATTTCACGTAATTGATCGAAACTATAAGTTTCCCCAACATTTTTCCTTTCAGGTGTTCGAATTGTATCGAGTTCGTATAATATTTTTCGCTCCACTTCAACGCTTGATGATAGCAACCAAAAAAACCAGCTTAGAGCTGATGAAGTCGTGTCTCGACCTGCTAAAATGAAACTTATGATGATATCTCGGAGAAACTCGGCCGAGTTGGCCGAGTTGTCCATGTCTCCAATAAATCGAGATAATAGATCTTCTTCTTTCTTCTCTGCTTTCTCTTCCATTCTCAGTCGTATGATTTTATCAGCAAACTCGTGGACTCTTTCGATTGATTTTCGAAGCCTTTTCTCTGATCCAATGTCGAAAAGCTTCTTGATTTTATAGAGAAACGGTAAGGCATACATAAACCTTTCAGAGCTCAGCGTTGCAGCCTCTTCAAACGCTTTCATAAACTCACCACCAGCAGTTCCGTCGCCTCCGAGACAGCCCGGATCGAGATTGAATGCCACTTTACATATATTATCAAAAGCAAATCGCTCTAAAATATCTTGCAAATCAAGAACCCGGTTCGATTTCGCAGCGTTTTCAAGCATCGGAACCAATCTGGTTTGTATTTCCACCGTCACATTCTCCATGACAAAGTTTCTGAGGGACTTGGTGTTGAATTCATAGCTGGCGGTTTTTCTCTGAACCTTCCATAGTTCGCCGTCGGAGTTGAAGATGCCACGGCCGAGAAAGTCTTCTAGGAGAGTTATAAATCGAATGCCTTTCGGGTAGTTCTCGAAATTGGTCTTGAGCATGTGTTCGACGTTTAGTGGATTGGCGGTGATGACGCCGTGAACTTTTCCCGGCCGGCGGAAGACGGCGCTGTTGGTGGGGCAGTGAGAGAGGACTTCTGTGGTCCATTCAAGGAAGCGGTGGCGATTTTGGAGGAACTGCGGGAGGGTTCCGACTAGTGGGTAGAATTTGAAGCCTGTTGTTGATTTTGGTTTGAGGTAAAGGGAGAGGAAGAAGAGATAGAGGTAAAGAGAGAGGAAGAAGAGGAGGAGGGTTTGGAGAGAGAAGAGTTCCATTTTGGAGAGGGAAAGTAAAGAGATTAATGAGGAGTTTTGTGAGTGAATGCTTCCAGTTCAGGGGGGAATTGGCAAAATTCGTTTACAAAATAGGTGAATTGCATTTTGGACCCTAATCATTTTAAAATTTGTCATTTTATACTCTTAAAAATTATATTTTGGATATTATATCTTAAATGTATTAACAATATTGTAATTGACTTTTTTTTTTGTTAGTTTTCACTATTCATTTTATCAACATTAATGGAGTGATTTTGATGAAATGAACAATAAAAGCTAACAAAAAAATACAACAATTCTTGTAATATATTAAAAATATAAAATATTTAAAGGTATAAAATAAAAAATTATAAACTTTTTTTTTTTGAGGGGAGAGCGAAGAGGGACTCCGTTTAGAAACAAGAGAAAAGGACGTTAAAGATAGTTTGGATTTTCCGAATTGCAAGCAGATTACAGATGCGATCATTCAGGTACTTTTTCCATATGATCGAAACGTTTTTACGATCAAGTTTCTTACGAAATTGAAATGAATTAGTTATTTTTTTAGTATTGAAATTTTAATATTTAAAGAGTTAGACATTTTGAGATATTTAAGTACTAGCCATAACCCTTGAATGTATGATACAACATAAAATTTGAGGACTCAAAAAATCAATCTTACTATATGCAATACAAAATTTTCTTTATTATTCTTTCTTTAATTAGGTAATTTGAAATTAATTTCAATACATTATTAAAAAAAATTGACAAATTTTTTTCAAAATACATGACCTACAAAATATTAATATCTATATTATAAATCAGGACAAATTTTAATAAATTCATCTGATGATCTCAAATAGACTTATTCAACGGTCACCAACATTTCTCTCAAAATCTTTCACATTGTACCGTCTCTTCAAACACAGATTACTCCTAGTGTATATAATATCATATATGAATAATATCTTAAATAAAAATTATATTATGTTTTTATGCCGACGTTTTGATTTTTTTTTTCTTTCTTTTACTTTATTTTTCAAAATCTTTTCAAAAAATGTCTTGATTGAAGTTTGGCACCGACGTAACATTTTTGGGATCCGAATCCTCTCCATTATCTATTCCCTTCAATATAGTACTAGATGAGTGATATGTGTAAAATTTTGAATTTCAATGGACAAAATTTTTTCTTTGTAAGAAAATTCCTTAATAATGATTAACACTCCACCAATTACAAAATGAATGAGAAAATATCTCATTCATTGAAATTTAAAATTTTACATATGTCACTTATCTAATGTTGTATTAAGGGGAATTAGAAAAAAAAGATAATGAAGGAGATCTAAATTCACATTTTCGTCCTTTATGGGGAGGTAATATAGAATTGAGAGAATCCTAACCCGCAGTGTTAGAAAATGGTTAACAACCTCACTCGAGCAAACTTCTTGGGAGATAGGTTTGGTTAACGAAGATTGCATTACCTTATCAAGAGATTAAGAGTTTGGTTATTATAAAAGGTAAAATTTCTGCCATGTAAATGAAATATAGCTTTTATCATTTTGGATATCTAAATTTGATCTCCATATAATTATTCAAGGCTTATTGATGATGCACAAAGTTAAATATTTACAATCAAATGAGTGCGTAGTGTAAAATAATTAATGAAGTAAATAATAAGAGACAAAAATTAAGTAATTGAGTTTGAGTGACCTAACCACTAAAGATGGTAACAGTGGCTAAAAAATTTTATTAATGAAAGAGAACAAGGTAGCAAGAGAGAGAGAAAGAGTAAAAGTATGATCAAGGTGTAGTGTGTGTCTTCTGGAGGTTACAATTTATAGGAACAGAACCTTAACTGTAGCGGTTACGTGAAGATTAAGTTATTAATCTATTGGAAAGATAGCTACAATTGAGGATAGAGACTATCTTTAAGTAATAACTACTTCGATGATTGTACTCCCACAAGAATAGCTACAATTGAAATAGACATTATCTTTAAGTAATAACTATTTCGATAATTGTACTCCCAAGTGCTTTGACTTTTTCTAAACCCCTGAGTTTTAGATTGGATTGAGATCCTTTTGATGAATTGGACCATTTAGATTTCGACTCGTTGCTTTATTATTCGTCTTTTTTATCAAAGGATATTTGACCATGGGTAATATTTTTTAGAACTTATTTGACTTTAAGTACAACAATTAGACTTATACTCGATTAAGTCCTATTTTTCATCAAATTATTATCATTAAGTACACATTTCAATTTTTTTTTTGTATTATCTAATTATCTTTACCATAAATACTACATATCATTGTTAGTTTCAATGTTTTCAAATGTGACAACCCCTAACTTGGGAATTGTGAAAGCATTAAAATTAATTTTCTATTATTTATTTTTATATATATATATATTAATATTATACAGTATCATGCTCAACAAAAAAATAGTAATATTAAACAGTAACAAACTCAATAATGCTAGCACAATTCTCAAGTTAGGGGTTGTTAATACTAATACAATTCATAATTTAGGAGTTGTTAGTTTTTTTAAACAAATTTTGATTAAATATAACTATTGATGGTATTTTGGACAATGGAATTAAAATAAACTTATTCTCAAACAAATTTTTTGAGTGGGCTTAAAGTCAAAATAAGTCTACAAAAAGAGACCGGCCTCTAAAGTACCCCGGCTATGGGGGCAGCGGTAGGAATACGTTCTCGAATGCTTGCTAAGATGGATAGTTAATCAATCAATGGATTAGATATCTCAATACAAAACTTATTACTAATTAGAGTGGGTGACCCATTTAGATGGGTCACTTCACTTGCTTTTAGTAGGTTAACTTATTCCTGTCATGCATGATACATTGAGAAAGTTGCTCACAAGTCGCTGTAAGTTTCAATAGTCACTTATAATAAAACAAAATCACGCTATTTCATAGTTCCGAGTTGGAAGCCGGAGTAAGAGTAATCTTAATCATCCCGCCATTATTGATTTTAGAAAAGAATGGAGCAAGGGATGATTGAATTGAGTTATTGAATTCAGGAGTTATTGAATTGCGGTCGCTCGATAGTAGTAGTGGTTACTATTGCCATGTCTCATACACCCACTCAGAATAGTTATTGGACAAAGTTGAAAAAATTCATGGAATTAGAGGAACTGCTCCTCTTGAATGAAAATATCAAGAAATACTTAGAGACCCATCTATAAAAACTTCGTATACGAATCCAAAGAGAAACAATTCAATTAATCAAGATATACAACGAATGGACCGTTGTCCAAATGAAAAATTAACCTGAGCAGCACAGAAAATGTTTATTTATGTGGTTTTTAGTTTCAAGACCCTATGAATTGGTGATTGGTCTTGTGTTGAATCCTCTTAATATTAATAAGACCTAAATTAAGTTCAACTAGTAATTTTCTAATATTAATTTGGTCAATTTTAGTAAAATGTCATTATTGATGATAAAAGTTTTTCAATCATCGCCGCAGATTTTTATTTTTGATCGATTTCGTCGTTACAGATTAAAAAAAATAAGAATTACTAGTGGATTATTCAACTGGAACAAGATTCACAAAATTTTGAAATAAAACGAATGCTAATCCTTTGGGAATGATTACTAGATAAGCAATCCGGATTGGGTGTTCACGTGGAGTTGCAATTGAGCACAGAATAATGATTGGTTTGGCAAGTTTTGTATTTTTTGTGGACGTCGTTGGCGAAACAATGAGGTGGATGGACAAGTTTCGAATGTACTAGAATGCTAATAGTAGATAGAATGATTAATTGTTGTATATAGACATGACTAGTTATAGATAGATATTAGTTACAAGTATTTTTAAACTTAGTTTTAAAAAATAGCCCGTATCTTAACTCGACAAATTGACTAGGTCAATGAATTATTGGTTCGACAGTAGGATCACTGCTTGGATTGATTTTATATTAATAAAAAAAAATAATTAAAAATCAATTTAAAAATATTAAAATAACCAAAAAATTAAATAATTTCTTGATTTTATATATTTTTTTTGGTTTTTTTTTTTAATCTGAGATTTGTGCACACAGTCATTGTGCAATGCATGTGAGATCAAAAGCAGACCAATCTTTTCCAATGTACAGAAAAAAAAAAAGAAGCAGACCAATGGGTGTAAGCAGAGAACCCAAAAAACAGATACAACAATTAGCTACAAGACCCAAAATCGAACCACCAGCAACAAAATCCAAACCACAAATCATTCCAATAAACAACAAATCCAAATTGCACAAGAACCACGTACCCAGATGAAAAAGAGTTAAAAAACAATGGAGTGGGATAATTACAGAAAGGAGGAAGATTATCTTTTGTGCTAGCACCTTGCTGTAACTGTGTGACCCGTAAAAAAAAAAGAGATCGGGAGATGTGATGCATAAAGAGAAGAGATGATTCTTGATAACTTGGGCACATGAGACTAAGAGGATGAGAGAATGTGAAGAAACTCAGATTGTATCGTAGCCGGAAAGTTGTCGTTGTGGTGGCTAGTGGCGAGTGAAGGAGAGTCGATGATAAGAGAGTGCACAGAGTGATCGCAAGATTCTTCAGACTCTGGCAAAAATGCCAAATTTCTTTGATTTTTATATGCCTAAGTGACCCACTCGATTTTCGTTTAACCGTCCGGTTCTACAATTTTTTTTAAAAACCATCTCGTTTAATGGATTTTGATCGCTTTCTTACTTAAACGATCTAATTATATAACTGGTCTAGTGTTACTCCCTTAGTCGTTGGCAGCAGTGGCATGTGGCAGCCTCGTCCAAAGGTGTCCATGCCTTAACCAAATTGAGTTATACGTAGATGAGGTATATCCTTGTGCAAGATTGACAGAAGTCTCATGCATGGTTGAGGGAGGCAACCCATGCATGGGCACATGGGCACAAGAAGGCATGCAAACAAGATAGTTAGATGGGTTGAATTGTGAGACAATGCTAACTTGAAGGACTGAGTCATGGGATAGGCATGGCTAGACATGAATGCAAGACAATCAGATGTTGAGGGCTCATGAGAAAGACACATGCACAACAAGTGAGAATGTTGTGGCATGTGTCCTGCAGATTGTGGCAGTTCGATGTAATTTTCTGGCAAGTGAACAACATGTGGGATCTCTGTTAGATTCAGACAGCATGCAAGGAAGTTGCAGACAGTTCCTAGTTATGTCAGCCATCAGTTACAACTTCCTCTTCCATCCATTCACAACTGACTTCTGGACGGATTTGAATTGTATGCAGTTGCCTAGGCAGTTGGGCCTGTAATTGCCACCCTGAACATTATAAATATGGATGTTTAGGTCTACAGTGCAACCAGTAGAGTTAGACACGTTTTTGTAAGCAGACCTAAGACTAAGTTTTCTTATACTTTATTGAGAAAGAAAGGTTTGACCTATTGACCTGTAAAGCTTGTGTGTACTGTGTGTGTGTTTACTTACTATCCATTCTCTGTTCTTGTGTGCATTCTGTGAGTGTTCTAAGTGTTTGACTAAGACTGAGTGCTGAATCTCAGTGCCATCACGAGACAAAAATTTGGTGAGAAATTTAACACCGTGACAATTGGTATGAGAGCCAGGTTTTGCGACCATGGCTGGTGGAAACCCTGCTGAATTGTGAGAACGATTGTCCCGTCTTGAAGATTTTCTTGACGCCTCTAAGAGTGATGCTGCAACCAGTGTGACTGTGCAGATGGAACAGCACGCTATTCATATTGTTGGTGATGACTTTTGATAGTTATGTGACCAACACTGATGTAACGATTACAATGATAATGGAGGACATTCTGTCCCTCACAGATGCTGTCAAAACGAATCTGAAGGATCTTGAAGACGAAATGTCCCTAGCAGACCTGTTGGGGGAGAGACGTCTTCAAAAATTAAAGTCCCTAAACCAAAGTCCTTTGGAGGCACTCGAAGCGCCAAGGATCTGAAGAATTTCTTGTGGGACAAGGAGCAAGACTTTAAGGCTGCACATGTGCCTGCTGAAGAGAAAGTGACAATATTTAATATGTACCTTTCTGGTAACGCCAAGTTGTGGCGGTGGACTTGGAATGAAGATGTGCATCTGCTGTGCGTCCAAAGGTAGAGACATGGGAGTCCCTGAAAAAGGAATTGAAAGTCAATTCCTTCCTAGCAATATGATCTGGATTGCTAGAGATTCACTCAAGAAATTAAAGCACATTGGAACTGTTCGTGATTACGTGAAGGAGTTTAGTTCGTTGATGTGGATATCAAGAATATGTCAGAGGAAGACAAACTCTTGAACTTCATGTCCGTACTACAAGAATGGGTACAGACCGAGTTGCTAAGGCATGGGGTACGTGATTTGTTCACTGTCATTGTTGTTGTAGATGGCCTTGTTAACCTCAAAATGGGCGGCAATAAAGGCCCTTCTAAGAAGAAAAAGAAGGATGGTGGTGGTAGGAAAGATAAAGCTGGTATTTCCAAAGACGCAAAGAAGGCGGATTGGAAGAAAAAGAAGACTGCTGCAGACCCTAAAAAGCCAGACAACAACCAGAAGAAGAAATCTTTTGATTTTGGTTGTTTTCTCTACGGTGGCCCTTATCGTGTCAAAGACTGCCCCAAAAGGGAGAAGTTAAGTGGCCTTGTTGCTGCAAGTGGGGAAGACAGTGACAATGACTGTCCCACCCGAGTTAACCCTCTCCAATTGCTGAATGCAATTACTGTGGACAAAGTTCATCAACCCCGCAAAAGCCTCAGGTTTGTACAGGCCTAGGTGAATGACAAGGAAGTTAGGCCATAGTGGATACTGGAGCCACCCATAACTTCGTTGCCCAGAAAGAGGTGGGAAAATTTGGTCTGCAATTGTCAGAGAATTCTAGCAAACTCAAGGCGGTAAATTCTGAAGCAATGCTAGTGCGTGGCACGACAGAAATACGCGAAAGGGTTGGCATGTGGGAAGGCCAGATGAGTTTAATGGTTGTGCCCTTGGATGACTTTGAGGTCATCCTAGGGAATGAATTCTTTGTTACGATAAAGGTGGCACTGATGCCACACCTAAATGGAGTGCAGATCACAGATGAGAAAACATCCTGCTTTGTGCCTGCAATCATGGTAGACCAAAGTAAGAAAAAAGGAAAATGGGAATGATGTCCGCTATGCAAGTAAAATATAGGTTGAAGAAGGGCGAGATGACATACTTCGTAGCTTTGGTGGAGATCAAACCAGATGCGCTAATTGAAATACTTGATGCAGTGGCAGATGCATTAGGAGAATTTGCTGATGTTATGCCCCCTAAACCCCCCAAAAGCCTTCCACCCAGACGTGCAAGTGACCACAAGATAGAACTGGAGTCTGGTGTTAAGCCTCTAGCCCGTGCCCCTTATCGGATGTCGCCAATGGAACTAGCAGAATTGATGAAGCAATTAAACAAGTAGCTAGATTCTGGCAGTATGAAGTCATCCAAGGTGCCATATAGAGTCCTTGTTATGTTCCAGTAGAAGCAAGATGGGTTGTTGCGTATATGCATCGACAATCGGGCCTTGAACAAAGTAACAATCTAGAACAAGTATCTTGCTTCGAATGTTGCTGATCTGTTTGACAGACTGTCCAAGGCCACCTTCTACACAAAACTGGATCGTAGGACTGGGTATTGGCAGGTTAGGATTGCAAAAGGCGATGAACCTAAGACTGCGTGTGTGACGCACTATGGTTCTTTTGAGTTCCTTATAATGTCGTTTGGGCTCACTAATGCCCCGACAACTTTTGGTAATCTAATGAATGATATTTTTTACGAGTACATTGATGTCTTTGTGGTTGTTTACTTGGATGAAATTGTGGTCTATAGTGAAACGTTGGAAGATCATATAGATTATTTGAGAGCGGTGTTCTCACGACTTAGAGAATACTAGCTATATGTCAAAAAAGAAAAAATGTGAATTCTGTCGCCAAGATTTAACCAGTGTATAACCAATCTCCCGGCTGTTACATAAATCCCAACTACATATATCACTATACATGTATGAAGTATGTAATAAGTATAGATAGTATGATATATAACATTACGCAATGCTTGATGTTCATAACCATGAGCATGTTATAAATATAATCATTCATCAATTAAGGGAGGCATAATTATTAAAGCATAAGTAAAACATCAGCATTTCCATAACATAGACAATATTACACATGTATTTACCCTTCACCGAAGACTATAAACGAACTACTCACGCCTCACTGCTATAGACATGCAAGAGGAATGAAATAATCTCATTACAACCTTAACTATCCACAACACCATACGCTTCTTATTCCCAATCAACTGCAAAATACTCCATTTGAATGAAACTGAAATGACAAGAAATGAACAAAAATAGGAATATTAATATCCATTTTAACCAAAACTTAGCATCAAATGGATACAAAAATTAAAGGAGAAAAAAACTAAATAGCAAATCTAACTAGAGGAAATAGAAAAAGAAAGACATATTAAGACCAAAACAACAACGATTTCTTAGGTCAGTGGCTTTGGCAATAGGGGAGAGGAGGAAGGGGTGGTGTTGGGCGATGGTAAATGCTTTTGGATGGTGGATGGTAAAAAATCTATAAGACAAAAAATTCACAGGTTCACTATTTTTTGTGTCACTTAATTTTATCAGTTGCTAAATAGCGATCAGGCTATCGAATACATGACTCCTAAGAACCAAAAAAATAAAAATAAAAAAATAGAAATGGGGGATAAATTACCTACTCGTCTAAAAGATCATTGGAAGCGCATCGACCAATGATCCGACAACTGATGAGTGCATAATATTGCATATGTAAACCTCATTACATGCATTTTAACTCAACTTTTGCATCTAAGCACATAGAGTTAGCCGATTTTATGAATAATGTTGATATTTCAATGTTGAATGTTTTTATAAGCCTAAATCATTGACTTTAGGACCTTGCAACTATGATGGATGTGTAGTGAAGGCATGGACACAATACATGAAGATTTGGAGGCTTAAAAGTGAAGAAATCAAGGAGGTTTTGGTGTTTGGGAAAAAAGGCACCAGCTGCCATATCTTTTGGAAGCTGAGCCTCGGTTTTCCTCCATTTTGACCATGATACACTACGAATCTGAAAATTTTCAAAACATGAAAGTTGTAGATCTGGATGTGTTCTGTATCGTGTCAAAATTTCAGCTCAATCCAACGGTTGGATCAAAAGTTATGCTAATTCTACAAAAAGTGGTCTAGAGCAGAGAAGGAACAGTACCGGTACGCTTACCGGTACACAGAACTCCAGTAGCTAACGCGTACCAGCATGCCAAACTCCAGTAGCTAAACCGTACCGGTACGCATACCGGTACGCCCTTCTGAAGCAGCCCCGAATGCCTGCAAATCATGCTCCACTTGCTTGGGGGTCCCTCCATTGATTCTCCCACTTGCCCTCTGACTTTCCTTACACATCCACATGTCTCCTATACCATGCTTGAAGACTTTGGAGGCAATGACATTAATGGGGATGGAAAAGAAGGGGACTGCAATTGTGTGTTGCAGGCTTGGCTTGTCCTAGCCTGTGCAATGCATCAACTCAGCCTCCTATGGATGGGAGGCCCTTCACACAGACCTAGGACCCTCATGGACGAAAATAGAAGACATACACTCCATATATCTCAGCAATATTCAACATTGCAAATGAGGTGGATACCTAAGCTTAGGAGCAGTTTTAGTAAGGAAGAAGATGAATAGTGCTAGAAGTTAATATTTTTGCATTGTCTTCACCCATTTCTCTTGTAATCTTCAGTAAGACTTTGTAAGATTCCTTTATTACTTTGAATGTCATTTATTTCAAGTTTAGTTCAAGTTTAATTACATGTTCTAGTTTCTACCATTGTTGTTTCAAGTTTTACATTTCAAGCTTTTTAATTGGGTATTGCATATTTTTCTTTGTAGTTCAAGTTTTCTTGCTTTAAGTTAACTTCCATGCTTTATTTCCTCATTATGTCCATTTAAATTATGCTTGTCTTTCCTTTATGTATGAGTAGCTAGCTTTTAAGTTAGCTAATCCAAGGGAGACCTCCCCTTGTGGATTCCATTTCAACTCTTCTTATTTCCTCCACTCGGTGTACGGTGGTTCGGTTTAACTGGGTTGAGTGTGGATGTGGTGGTGAGTCTTTGATATGCCGTAGGCATTTGTCATGGGATATACTTGGATCCTCACCTCCATTTGGTTATGAGTCTTTGATATACCGTAGACTTGTCACAGTTTATGCTTAGATCCTCATTTCCATTTGTTCCGAGCTTCCCACGAATCAATCGTTCATCTATGCATCATTGGAGGAAGGTTTCGAGTTGAATTGACATTCCTATTTGGAGTGAACCTTTTGGATTAGCCAACACTTGTTTTATTGCATTTTCATTAAGCACAAAACTCATCAAAACCAACTACAAGATTTTACATTGTCTCTTTTGTTCACAAAATCACCTTCACACACTTGAACTTTCCTTCCCTGAGGAGACAACCTTGGAATACTCTTCCAAGTAAAAGACCGACATACAAGAGACTCCTTGCGATTGGGGAGCACTTTTGTTCACACACTTACATATTTCACATATTTTGTTCTTTCCATTTCATACCACCATTTTGTTGTTCCATCTCTTGCATCATCCCGGGGGAGAGTGGCACTCCCTTTTGACACACATCATACACATGCTAAAGGGTGATGTTTAGAGGTTAGGAAACAACAACGAATACTCTCTCTTGCATGAATCAGAGTGAGAGTGACACTCACCCGCATACATAAGCCATATACATATTTGAGGGCTCATGTTAGGAGCTTAGGAACAACAAACATTTTTAAATCAATCATTTTTGGCGCCGTTGTCGGGGAAGGTTAAGCATCGAGTTCAAAGGTGATTTTGGGCGGCATAGGTAAGTCTCGTGATTTTCATCACGGGCCAAGGTATGTCGTCTTTTTTGCAAATAGTTTGTAAATATATTGTGTTTTATGTAATGTCTTATAATTTTTTTGAAAATGTATCATATGCCCCATATCTTGAAAATGTGTGTGAGATTTGTGATGAGTATGGGCACATCACTAGTGAGTGCCCAATAAATTATCCGGTTCAAGACTTTGCATACGAAATTTTTTACCTCAACCATTATGTTACACCGAGTTATCCGAGTTATGGTTGAGAGAATGAACCATATAATTTTTTATTCAATCTCACACCACCAAATAAATTTTGCAACTACCCAACATATGTGAACTCAACCGAAGAAGAATTGGAAGGTATTTTGTGCAATTTTATGCAATACCAAATGAAATTCAATGCCCAAATAACCCAACAACTTGATACATTAACTAATGCTATAATTGTTATGCATGAAGAACAACACCTTGAGCATAGTCAATGTATTGAGGATGATCATCCCAATGAAATGCATATTGATGTTGAATCTCCCACCACTCTAGATTGTGAAAAAATTAATGAAGTTATTATCTCCCATGAGGCTAATGAGCCCAAGGTCATTTTGCCTTCTATGAGTGGTGTTGAGTTTCACATTTCTCAATTTGGGAAGAACATTGAAATGGAGATAAGTGTTGAAACTCTTCAAGAGAAATTGTATATTTCATTTGTTGCATTGCATAAACTTGCCTACACATCTATTTGGTTGAGATTTTTGAATCAACATCCTTTCTATGTTTGGATAGATGGTTTAAGAAGGGCATTTACACAACAAAAAATGTTAAAACTAAAAAAATCAATGGGCTCAAGCTCATATCCAAATTGAAGTCGAATTGACATGGCCCTTGTTGTTTTGTTTCCATGTACATAGTAGTTAGATTTCTTTTATTGTTATATTTTTATTTTCATAATGTTGTAGTGTAGATTTTATCATGAGTTGTTTACCTCTTCCTAATTTGGACTCATATCATTTTGAGCATCATCATAGTGAATCTTATTCAATATCATGTTCGAGTCTAAGTTGAGGGGTGTAAACAAGCTCTTTTGTGTTTCATTTTTCCTTTAATGTTTATATCAAAAAGAAAAGAGGAGAAAAAAAACGGGTATCTCATTTCACATGTTACTTTCATTTTTCTCATTGCATGATTCTTTGTGCATTGAGGACAATGCATAGTTTAAGTTGGGTGGTGAGGTGTACCATTCACATGTTCCACCACTTTTTGTATAGAATAATGAAAAATGTGAAAATTTTGAAAATTTTGGTTCCAATATTGAACTATATTTCCCTATCCTAATGGTTATGAGATTTGTGATTAGTTGATCTTCATTTTAAACTTTGAATACATGAGCACATTATAGAATGATTGACATCAATTAGATATAAATTAGAAGTATTAAAAAAGGTCGAATTAGTAGAATTATCGCACTAAAAAGTCGTAATTAAAGTAAATTAGGGTTAGTGCGGGAATTATTCATTTTAACAGTTTTTATCTACAATTGCAGGACAAAATGCAGAAATAATCAAAGAAGAAGGGAGCAATGTCAAGAAGATGGAAACTCAAGGAGGTCAAAGTGTAATATTCCAACATGAAAAATCGAAGCCATGCAACTTGCAAATCCACTTGCACCACCGTCCGGACGGCACTGCCACCGTCCGGACGGTCCTCCTTAGTCATCACATGCAGCCTTCCACCTCATGCTTCCTTGCTTGCCTATAAATAGGCACCTTCAGCTCCTTTGCAAAGCAGGCCGGGAAAGAAGAGAGATTCTAAGAGAAATCCAAGGAGAGAAAAAGAGAAAGAAAGGAAGAAAAAGAAAGAAAGAAAGAAGAAAGTGAAAACACGATCCGGTCCGTGATACACTTTCAGTTCCAGTACTGTACTTCTACATTTCTGTTATAGCTTTCCATTCGGATAGTTGAAGTGCTGCCACTTTTTCATCTTAACTGATAATAAGAGTGGTTGTGTTTCAATCATTCCCTACGAAAGCCTTTTACATTTTGTACTTTAATTCTGTTA
>CM042200.1:14871765-14887185 GCA_023539305.1 Ilex asprella
GTGCGGGGGCAACGCCCCCGCGGTACGGTACAGGGATATTTTTTGTAAATACATCCGTACTAGAGTTATATAAATACTTAAGATGTAACCCTACTTTGACATAATGAATAAACCGTCACTCGCTCCTCGTGGATGTAGGCACATTGCCGAACCATGTATATCTGTGTATTATTCTTTTCTTGCTTTCTTGATTGTTTATTTACTTATTATTCACTATAATTGTTGCATGATCACAACAATAGGGATAACATCTACGGTCGAAGGCTCTCATGGAGGTATAATTGGGATCTCTTTTAAAAAGAAGTTGGAAAAGGGTTTCCATTTGGAGAGTGGTGGATGGTAATTAGTTGATAGGAAAAACAGCAATAGTAAATGCCTCAACCCATAATCGTTTGCTTAATCCTAAATGGAACAACATAGTTATACCCAATTCACGAATATTTTGGTGTTTGCGTTCTGCAACACCATTTTGCTTGGAGTTGATAGACAAGAGATATGACGAAGAGTTACATGAATTGATAAATGAAGCAAGAAACTTTTCTCTTGAAATTCACCCCCACCATCACGTTGGAAAATTTTGATTTGCTTCCCAAACTGTGTTTTCACCATTGCAATAAATTCCTTGAAGCAATTTAAGAAATCAGATTTGCATTTAAGAGGGTAAATCCATACAATAGCGTATAATCATCAACAAATAGAGCATAATATTTTGAGTTTACTGGAGTTGGTACCCATATATCACAATGAACTTTATTCAAAGAGGAAGAAGATCGAGTACTAGCATTAATAAATGGCAGTTTGCAACTTTTACCAAGTTGACAACTCTCACAAACATCAAGTTTATTATTCCATGAAATAACATCAATCTTATTCTTGCTAGAAAGATAAGATAAAATCATTTTATTTGGATGTCCAAGCCGTTGATGCCAGATTTCTTCTGAAGTTTTCTTCTGGCATACTGAGAAAAATGCCTTTTGATGATTTCCCAAGGCATACAACTCTCTTGCCTTTGTTCCCATTGCTATTGTCTCCTCCGTCAATTTTTCCATGATTACAGAACCATTGGAAGAAAATTCACAAATGCAAGGATTATCATTAGTAAGTTGTCCAATAGATAGCAGATTCTTAGTGAGGTTTGGAACCAAGAACACGTCGTCTATTCTTAATTTCCCATGATTAGTAGATATAGAAGCAGAGCCAATATAGGTGATAAGAAGATTTTCACCATTTCCTATAGTGACAGAATCATAACCATAATATGGTCGAATATTTTGTAGTATTACCTGGATTACCAGGAATATGCGAAGTTTCTCTAGGATCTGGTATCCACTATGGATCTCTAGGATTAGTGATTTGGATTGTAGCAAGAGCTTGTGGGATACAGGGCCAGCCCTAGGCCTAGGCCACTTAGTTGGCCGCCTAGGGCCCCCAATTTTTACAAAATTTTGGGGCCTCCAGTTAAGAGTTTTAATTATGAGTATATATATTTTGGAAAATATTATGTATCTTAAATTTACAACCTAAATTTGCATCTCAAATAAAAGGGGACCGTTGGATGAGTGGGTCCCATTAACCTTTTTAAATAAGATCTACTGATCTAATTGTCCCTCTTCATTTAAGATACAAATTTGGGTTACAAATTTGTGTTGCATAGCATTGTTCATATATTTTGGATAGACTGGTTTAAGGGGGTCCAAATTTTATTGATAAGTCCATTAACACTTTAACAACTTACTTAGAAATTGTTCCACTTTGCGAACTGCAGTAGATTGTTAGACTCCTACAATAAGGAAGGCTAATGTCTCTCTCTCCCTCTCTCGTCTATGAAAGAATTAAGAAAATCACATATTTAACGCTAGATTTTTTTATTTTTATTTTTTGGTAAGGATTTAAAGCCAATTTTTTTTTGTTAACAATACTAATGACAGTTACTTCGGCTGAATTTTTTTTTTCAAAATTAAATTAAATTTTTTTTATCTTCGATCAACTATGTCACAATAAAGATTAAATGGATTAGCTATATTATCTATTGAAAAAGATATATCAACAAACCTTGAATATAAAAAATTTAATCAATATTTTAGCATTTCAAAAACCTAGAAAATATCTTTTAAATGAATATATTTTAAAAATTACTGCCTATTAATAAGGCCCACTATCATATTCTCACCTAGGGCCTCCGAATTTGTTGGGCCGCCCTTGGTGGGATATCTTCTGATTGAAAAGCGTGATTATGTCTATTGCAACAGTTCAAGGCATTATGACCTTGCTTGTTACATATTTGGCATGGAATTCAATTGCAGTTTTGTGTTGAAGGATTTGTTTTGCAGCAAATTTGGCATCCGTTACTTGCTAATGATGATCCTTAGATTGATTTTGATGATGCACAAAATCGTCTCCGTGCGAGTTCAAAAGTCAAGTATACGTACGGTCGCAATCAATGAGTAATAACCAAGCAATTAAACGAGAATAAAAAATAAATGGTCGACTCAGGGATTTATAGTGGTTCGGCCGTAGCCTACGTCCACTTTCTTGAATGGCGACGATGGCCGGCGATCTTTATTAATGTATTGGAGTACTCCGGAGAGTTTACAGTGGTACAGAAAGCAAGAGCGAGAGAGAGAGCAGGGTGAGTATGTGTGAGTGATTCGGAGGCATAGTGTGCGTAGGGATCAAGGTCCTGCCCCTCCGTGTGGACATGGGCTTACATTATATAGGCTAGGGTTAAGGCGGTGAGGCGATGCCGTGAATGAGGGGAACTCTGCTATTTTGGTAAGTATAATTTAGGTAGGAGATCTTCGTATCCCGTCTTTCTCTCCCTCGTGCTCCTATTCAGTCAGAGGCGGACTCTCGGCTGGCTTTAGACTTAATCGTCGTCGTCTTGGATTCGGACTCATATTGAGGTGGGCTCATGCCTAAGCTCGGATGTCACTCTGGTGCGGAGTGTGCTCATGCTTAGCCTTGGACTTGAGTCTTGAAGTAAGGAGGAGACGAGGAGAAGAAAGGAGGATAGGTTAGGGCCAAAGTGGGAGGCGCCCACTTGGCCTCCTATGGGCGGCGCCCAGTTGGAGGGGAGTGGGTGGCGCCCACTTGGTGTGGAGAGGTGGGCGGCGCCCCATGGGGGGTGTCCTCACCTTGCCGTTCAGCTCCTCCTTCTCTTGGCTTCCAAGAAATTCATTTAGTCTCATAGCTCGTCTTTCTCTCCCTTGCATTCCTCGGAGGATGGGTGTGAGTTGGATTGGTCTTGATCTCGGACCTTAGCTCGGACTTGCTACGGAGTGAGTTAGGTTGTCTCGGGCTTGAGTGAGGAGGCTAGAGGAAGGAAGAGTAGGAGATGCCCGAAAGGGAGCCAACCCAAGCCGGCGCCCAAGGGGGCCTGGGCGGCGTCCAAGGGCCTTCGGCCTCCTGGGTGTTGTCCTCTTGATGCTCTCCTCTTGATGCTTTCCCTTAATGTCTTCCTCTTGGTGCCTTCCCTTGATATCTTCCTTATCCATGGGTCGAACCGGTCTCGATTTGGACTTTTTCTTGGGCCTTCTCGGTTTATCTTGATTGGGCTTGGCCCAGTTAAATTCGGGCTCGTCATTTGCCCCCCATGCCCCAAGCCTCTAATTCTTGCTAGAAGAAGGGGTTGAGGGCATGTGTAAAATCATCTTACCCCCTTACAGTGTTCCTTCGGTCTTCAAGGACTTGTCGAACTCACTAATAAGTGTAACGGCAGAGGCTTCCTGGGGTCCGAGGCAATGGGATAGGCGTCCCTATGGTTTAGGCGAGCGCCTACGGCCATGAGGCGGGCGCCCAAGTGGTGGACGGCGCTCATGGGTGAGAGGGGCTGCTGGAGTGTCGGAACTAAGAAAAATCTTCGGACAGTCATAACTTTGCGCACAAGGGTTCGTTTGAGGCGAATTGTTTTTTGATTTCGGGTATTTTTTCGAGCTCTACGACTCGTAAACTGCCATAGGCAGTTTGTCCAACGAATTTTCCCAAAAAATGCTCCTATCTCTCTGGAATTGAGTTTTTCAGCGCAGCTCTGGCAAACTGATCGAAAGAACTTTTTTTTTTATGTACCCTTGTCTATAAATGGAGGTCACTATTCCCATCTTCTTCACTTCACTCCAATTTCTTATTTTTCTGACCAAAGGCTTCCTCTTCCAAGCTTCTCCAAGGAATTGTTCATCCTTCCTCAAGAAGCTACATACCAAGCTTCCTCAAGAAGCTTTAGCAAGGCTTCCTTGAGAAGCCATTCCTCCCCTATAAAAAGGGTCTTCAAGCTACCCATTCTCTTCCATTTCTCTCTTCTTCTTTTTTTTTCTAAGATCAAAGCATATGAGGACTAGATGCTTGAAGAGTGGAGGAGATGAGGCGAGGGGAGGCAACACCCAGGGGGCCGGCCTAGGCGGCGCCCAAGGGGCTGCCATGGGCGGCGCCCAAGGGGTCAGCCCAGGCGGCGCCCAAGGTGCCTGCCTAGGCTGCGCCCATGGGTCCAGCCCAGGTGGCTCCTCTCCGGCTCTCGGACGTCCGGGTCCTTCTCCTCGCGGTGGCTTTGGGAGTGTGATACAGGCGGACGCCCAAGGTTCGGGCGGAGTCCTTCTTGGTGTAGGCAATGGAGTTGGAGTGTCTGAACAAGGCGAGGGAAGGGAGAGGTCCTCCATGGGCGGCGCCCAGGCTCAGGGTGACGCCTCCTTTGGCGGCGCCCAGGCTCCGGGTGGCACCTCTTTGGCTTTCGGACGCTTGAGTCCTTCTCTTCGTGGTGGTTTCGGCGCAGTCCAGGCAACGGTTGAGAGGCCCTTCGGAGTTTTTGGCCCAAGACCACGCATGGGCAAAGAGCCTTCGTCTACCCCTTTTAGCACATCACGGGGGACCACAGAAGCACTTAGGCAGCGGAGCGGATCGTTGAACGAGGTTGGAGGCGCCTGCCGTGGAGTGGGCGGCACCACAGGCACGGGCGACGCTCCGAGCTCCCTGGGTGCAGTGCAGAGTTCTCCTAGTGAGTCCAAGAAACGGACGAGTGACTCGAGTTCTCAAGGTATGTGTCTCGGTATTTTACTTATCTTTGTTGGTATAATTACTTTTCTTTGCTATGGTCTGAGTTTGCTTTCTGCTGGTGTTCATTCAGGCGAGAGAGAGACTGTTGGTGATCTTGACAAAGGTCCAGGCGGAGCAGAAGACGACCGTCATAAGGTAGCTTCTATATTCAGCCTATTTGTGTGTGATGAGGATATCTCTGAAATAGTTGCCCGATATCATATTCTGCCTTCTGTGACGTGCCGTCGTCCTGAGGCTGATGAGTCTGTGTGCTGTTACTCCTTGGGCGAGATAGTTGTTTACAAGGGCATGTTGGAGGCGGGACTTCGATTCCCTATCCCCGGACCCATATGTCGGGTTCTTGGACACTCTTCTCTGGTCCCAGGGAGGCTGGCCCCCAATGGTTGAATGGTACTCTCTATATTTTTCGCACTATGGCGGTTGGTACACAACGCTGCTGTTCTCCCTCCGTTTGAGGAATTTGTTGTCACATACATGTTTCTTAAGAACCCCGCTCCCCACCAAGGGTGGTACCGCTTTTCCCCGAGAGCAGGCAATTTTATCACTGGTCTCACTTCCAATCTTCACAAATTGAAGAGAAAATTCTTTTTTGTTGGAGGTGAGTGGGCTTCTGACTCCGATCGTGACGTGGTGCCAACTCGATGGGGTACAGCCCCGAATACTAAGCTGGGTGAGGATCTTTCCTTCACTTCTTGTCTTAATTTTCATGTATGTGTTTCTCATAGTATAATTGTCATCTTGCAGTTCCACCGACTCTATCCCTGGATCAGGCTAGGTTCCTTGAGATGGTTCGTAACAATCCCATGACGGATGCGTCTGAGATCATGCGGGTAGCTGGTATTTCTCCGGCTCCGTCGAAGCAGAAAAAGAAAGGTACTTGATACCTTAGTGGTCTTAGAATGTGATGTAACAGTCTTTCTTACTTACGCTGGCTTTGCAGGTACTCCCATTGACAGGTCCATTGTGGACGAGCTACTTTCTTCCAGAGTGGCGTCTATTCCCCCTCCTCCTTCCAAGAAGTCGAAGTCCGGTGCCCCCAGCTCTTCTCGATCGGGGTCTACTAGTCTCACGGAGGCTGAGCTTGGTGATGTTCCACCCTCTTCTCGGACTGATGTCTCTTCTCCCCCGAGGAATTGTTCCAGCACGACCATGGGGGCTGAGGCTCCGGCACTATCTTCTACCAAAATTATGGACCCGCCGAGTCACCCTCACCCGGACGTTAGCTCGACATCTATGCTCCGGAATCTGAGTGCGGCGAGGGGGAGACTTTGTGACTTTGTGAGCGGTGCTGATGTTCAGGAGATTACATCTCAGGGTCCAGAAGGCATGGTCAACACTGCCGTCGAGGGCTTTGCTCTGGTATGCTTTCCTTTTTGTTTCGTTCTTGGCTTCCTTTGTCATATCTCAGCTTAATCCCTTGCTCTCTTTGTATACTGTTTTCGAATGTCTATAGATGGCTGCTGCCTTGCCCGGCTTGTTCAATAATACCCTAAAGATCGGGGAGGTTGTTAGTGGCCAGGCGAAGAAGAGGCAGGCTCGTGAGGCTGTTGAAGAGCAGCTGCGACAGACACGAGAGGATGCCGTGAAGTATGAGAGGCTCGAGCGGCAGGCACGAGAGGATGCCGCTGAGGAGTTGAGGCAGGCACGAGAGGATGCCACTAAGGAGTTGGAGTAGGCGCAAGGGAAGGTTGCTCAACTTGAGGCTGGCCTTCGCGCAGCACTTGAGAGAGCTACTAGGGCGGAGGCTCAAAGGGATGCTGCTGAGAGGGCTAGGGTCAGTGCCTTCATTGACGGCTACGAGGAGCTCAGGAGGAAGGCCGTTATAGCATTCCCTTACTGTGATCTTTCTGACCTTAAGCCTTCTGAGGCTCTTGAGTCCGATGATGAGGACTATGTGAGTGGAGGCAGTGAGGGTCACTAGGATTGTGTTGTCTTTGTGTCTTTTATTCTGTTGACACACTACGTCCATCTTTTGTCAAGAGCTCATGTGTTTGGATGACATATCATTTTTGTAATGGTTTTTTGGATGGAATACAACTCTTTTGAGAAAAACACCGAGAAATTTTATAATTCAAAGTAAATGTTCGAAGGAGAAAGACTAACATATGAAATTGACTAACAAAATATCCTAAACAGTGATCACTAACTCATGATTGACTGCCCCCAACTACTGGTAGTATTTCTTTAGGTGTTCTGCATTCCATGGGTGGCCTAGGACCCTCCCTTCGAAGTTTTGGATTCTGTAGGTACCCGGCCTTACTATCTCCGTGACAGTGTAGGGTCCTTCCCAGTTGGGTCCTAATTTCCCTTCCCGGGAGTCTTTGGTGGACAGGATGACTTTCTTGAGGACCAGGTCCCCAGGTAAGAAGGCACGAGGCTTCACCCTCGAATTGTAGTACTTGGTCGTGGGACGCTTGTACTCTGCATTCCTAAGCATGGCTATCTCTCTCTCCTCCTCCACCAAGTCGAGGTTGACGCAGAGGCCTTCTTCATTACTGGTAGGGTCATGGTTCTGGACCCTAAGGGAGTGAACCCCGATTTCAACGGGTATCACTGCCTCTGTTCCATAGGCTAGAGAGAATGGGATCTCGCCCGTAGGACCTCTTGGTGTGGTCCGATATGCCTATAGTACTCCTGGGAGTTCGTCTACCCACTTTCCTTTTGCAGTCTCCAATCTGGCTTTCAATTTATGGAGTATGGTCCTTACAATGACCTCCGCTTGCCTGTTCGTCTATGGATGGGCGGGGCTAGAGTGGGGTTGCTTAATCTGGAGGTCCACACAGAAAGCGTTGAGGAGCTTGTTATCAAACTGCTTGGCGTTGTCGCTCACGACGGCGTTAGGTATCCCGAAGCGGCATACTAGACTCCTCCATATGAAATCTTTTATCTTTTGGTCTGTGATTCTGGCTAAGGCTTCAGCTTCTGTTCACTTAGTGAAGTAGTCGATGGCGATGACTACGAACTTGCATTGGCCTCGACTCACAGGGAGGGGACCTAAAATGCCTATCCCCCACATGGAGAAGGGCCACGGGCTCTGAATTGTGGTGAGTTCCTCGGGCGGCTGTCTGGGCACAGTTGCGAAGCGCTGACATTTATCACATCTCCTGACGAAGTCTCGGGTGTCTCTGATCATGGTGGGCCAATAGTACCCCTGTCTGACTGCCTTATGAGCCAATGCACATCCTCCTGAATGGTTCCCACATATCCCCTCATGGATCTCCCTCATGGCATAGTCCGACTCCTCTGGGGTGAGACAGCGGAGTAATGGGAGAGAATGACTCCTTTTATAAAGGATGTTTTGTAATATAACATACCTGGATGCCCTCATCCTTAACTTTCTGGCTTCCATTGGGTTGTCTGGGAGAGTTCCCTCCTCTAGGTAGTTTTTGATAGGAGTCATCCAATTGGACTCCGATGATATACAGTGAGTCTTGACCTCCTTCATCTTGGTGGTGCTAGGCTCAAACTGGTGACCTGTCAACGCCGGTCCCATGAGTATGTTGGCGAATGCAAACTTGGCAAGGGCATCAGCCATGACATTCTCTTCTCGAGGTACATGGTGGATTTCAAAGCATGCAAACTTTGGGAGGAGGGCTTGGACCATCGAGAGGTATTCCAGCATCCTTTCTTCTTTGGCTTCAAAATCTCCCCTTACCTGATTGACTACGAGCTGAGAATCGCTGTAAGTCACGAGACGGAGTGCTTCCATCTCTAAGGCTAGCCTTAGACCCGATATAAGGGCCTCATATTCTGCTTGGTTATTGGATGTGTTGAAGTGGAGGGAGACAGTGTACTTTAACGGAGTGCCATGGGGACTGATTAGTACGAGTCCAGCTCCACCGCCCTCATTGGTAGAGGACCCATCCACATAGAGTTTCCAACATGGCGGAGTGGATGACGGGGGTGACGTCAGGAGAGGATGTGAAGACGAGAGTGAGGGGGTCTGAGAAAGTGACGCCCAAGCCAAGGTAGGCGGTACCTCAAGCCAGATGGGCGGCGCCCCAGGTAGGGTGAGCAACGCCCTAGCTTGCCCAGTCGAAGACTCTACCCCCTGTTCCTCCTCCGGGTCGGCGGGTCTTCGTATGGCAACCGGTCCGACTTCCTAGTTGAGGGAGTCAGTATGTACTGAGCAGGTGTGCGCAGGGGCGCCTAGTTCTTCATTTTGGGACTCCTGGGGCGGTGTGGACTCTGCTACAAAGTTTGCGAGTGCCTGTGCTTTGATGGCGGCCTTCGGTTGGTACCGCACGTCGAATTCACTTAACTCTACAGCCCATTTGAGGAGTCTGCCTTAGACATCAGGCTTCCCCAAGATTCTCTTAAGCGGCTGATCAGTGACCACCGTAATGGTATGACTTTGAAAGTAATGGCACAGACGTCTGGCAGTAGTGACAAGGGCGAGAACTAGTTTTTCTAACTCTGAGTACCTCACCTCTGCTCCTCGGTAGGCTCTACTTACATAGTAGATAGGCTTCTGGATGCCCCCTCCTCTCTGATGAGTACGGAGCTTACGGCAGAAGGGGAAGAAGAGAGGTAGAGATAGAAGATCTCTCATGGCACAGTATGAGAGAGTAGTGACGGTGTGAAGAGGTAAATCTTGAGCCTCTGGAAGGCCTCCTCTGCATCTGGGCCCCATTGGAAGGACCTACGGAGGATCTTGAAGAAAGGAAGACATTTATCAGCAGATTTAGAAACAAACATGTTAAGCGCTGCTATTCTCCCGTTGAGGCGCTGGACCTCCTTTGTTGAGGCGGGGGACTTCATCACCAAGACTGCTCTGATTTTATCTGGGTTGGCTTCAATGCCCCTTTTATGGACCATGAAGCCTAGGAACTTCCCTGAGCCTACACCGAAGGCACACTTTTCAGGGTTCAATTTCATCTTGTAGGCTCTTAGCACATCGAAGGTCTCCTACAGGTGTGCGACATGATCTGTGGCTACTACACTTTTCACTAACATATCATCCACATAGGCTTCCATTGTCTTCCCAATCTGGACCTCGAACATTCTGTTAACGAGACGCTGGTATGTGGCGTCGGCATTCTTGAGCCCAAAAGGCATCACCCTGTAGCAGTAAGTCCCTATGGGGGTGATGAATGAGGTCTTCTCTTGGTCTGGAGGGAACATGCTGATCTGGTTGTAACCGGAGGAGGCATCAAGGAAACTCAGGAGCTCGTGTCCTACTGTGGCGTCAATGAACAGGTCGATTCGTGGGAGAGGATAACTGCCCTTGGGACAGACCTTGTTGAGCTCTGTAAAATCTACACAGAGGCGCCACTTTCCATTAGCTTTTGTCACCATTACCACATTGGATAGTCATTCTGGGTAGGCTACCTCCCTCACTGACCCATTAGTCAGCAACTTGTCCACCTCTTTCCCCATGGCTTGCCCCCTCTCAGTGCTCACACTCCTCAACTTGTGGCGGACAGACTTGTATCTGGGGTCAACATTTAGCCGATAGGAGGCCACCTCGGGGTCAATGCCCTCCAAGTCCTCATGGGACCAGGCGAAGACGTCTGTGTTTCTCTTGAGGAAGTCTATCAAAGCAGATGCCAGCTCCTGGGAGAGCGAGGAGCCTAGGTAGATTTTCTTTTCTGGAAGGCTATCATCCAGTATTATTTGGCGAAGCTCCTCTACTGGTTCACCTCTCTCTAAGGTACTGTTGTCTCTAGGGTCAAGGGCCTCGACCTGGAGTGTCTCATTCGGTCTCCTGGCCCTCATAGAGGTCACGTAGCACTCTCTGACTGAGACCCGGTCTCCTCTAATCTCTCCAACCCCATTAAAAGTGGGGAAGCGGAGGAGGAGGTGGTAAGTAGAGGGTACTGCCTTAAGGCATTGAGAGCATGACGTCCAAGTATTATATTGTAAGCAGAAGGGCAATCAAGTACAAGAAAATTTACCATGATAGTAGAGCTCTTTGGTGCGGTCCCTGCCGTGACAAGCAGGGTGATGGATCCCAAAGGCTGGACCCTCTCTCCCGAGAAACCAACCAAGGGAGTCCTGACAGGCTGTAATCTCTCTCTGTCGAGGTGAAGGCTGTCATAAGCAGTGGCAAATAGGATATCGGTTGAGCTTCCACTATCGACCAGGATCCTCCTGACTTGGTAGTTGGCCACCATCAAGGTTAGAACTAGGGGGTCGTCATGTGGAATTTGGACCCCCAGCAGGTCTATGTCTGAGAAGGTGATGACATCCTCCTCCCCATGTCGTGGGGTATTCATTGGGCGAGAGTCATGAGACTCTGTCTGTCTAGCTTTACAGGCGTACGCCTTCCTGGCGGAGTTGGAGTCACCTCCTCCTCCTCCTCCTCCTCTTAGTCCTCCGGCGATGGTTTGAATCTCACCGAGGGGTTGCTGGTGTTCTCGTTCTCCGTGCGGAGGGGCGGGT
The DNA here is from genome assembly GCA_023539305.1 of Ilex asprella. NCBI lineage: Eukaryota > Viridiplantae > Streptophyta > Magnoliopsida > Aquifoliales > Aquifoliaceae > Ilex > Ilex asprella. The sequence goes on from CM042200.1 coordinate 14,883,193, forward strand.
CCTCAACCAGCCACATACTGTTTGAGATGACCCCGTTGGATGAGCTCTTCAATCTGCTTCTTCAGCTGGAAGCAGTCGTCCATGTCATATCCGTGGTCGCGGTGAAAACGACAATACTTACTGAAATTTCGGCGCTTAGGGTCAGACTTCATCTTTCCGGGCCAGCGGACGGCTGGGTCATCCTGTATCTGGAGTAGGATGTGCTCCACCGAGGCATTGAGTGGAGTGAATGGCTGTCAGTCCCTCGGGGGTAGTGGTCCGAGACGGTCCTTTACGGGGACCCTCTTGGTTTTTTTTCTCTTGTTCTCAGTCTCCCTTCGGTCTTCTCGATCGTCTTTCCTTTTCTCCCCTTGGGAGGACTCACGTCTACGGGCTTTGGTGACGTCCTCGGCGTTCATATATTTTTGGACCCTAGATAGTAACTCGGGCATGCTAAAGAGCGGCTTTTTGATGACTGAGAACATAAAGCTGGAGGTGCGAAGTCTAGCGATAAAGGCGGCTAAGGCTACCTTGTCGTCTGGTTCTTCGACTTGGAGGACCTCCTCATTGAAACGGGCAAGATAGCTACGGAGGCTTTCGTCCCTATCCTGCTTGATGGTGAGCAAGTGGGTTACTGGCTTTTGATGGCGGCGTCCCCCTATGAAGTGGGAGACGAAAGACTTACTTAGCTCTGCGAAGGATCGGATGGGAGAGGGCCTGAGTTTGGAGAACCACTGGCGGGCGGACTCCTTCAGGGTGGTAGGGAACGCTCTGCACATGATCTCCTCAGGGACATTGTGGAGCTGCATGAGGGACTTGTAGGTATCCAGATGGTCGATGAGGTCTCTGTTACCGTCGAAGGTCTCGATGTTGGACATCTTGAACTTCAAAAGTAGTGGGTAGTTGACAATATCAGTGATAAAGGGCGTGTCAGTGCGTCTCACCAGGTAGTCCACGGTCGTAGGCGCCTGTGCCTTGATGGCGTTGAGGGTGTCGCCAAGCTGGTTTTGCACCTCCCTTATCTTCTCGTCCCACTGGTTGGGGACATCCTCAGTCGGATGGCGGTACTGGCTCTCATGGTCTCCGTATTGACTCTCTCCTTCATCCTCCTGTGCATGCACATGAGAAGGGGGGATGCGCGAGCTCCCTGCGCATTGAGGAGGGACCGCTAGTCGAAGGGCGCCCTGCGGTCTCAGGGCGTTCTGACAAGGGGCCCCATGATGAGGGGCTGCTTGACGCTCGTGAGGTGCGGGTTGCTGTTCCTCTCCAGTCGGAGGGATAGGGACTGCCCCTTCTGGATGAGGGGTAGCACCTCCTTGGGTGAGCATCAGTTGGATGATCTGCTGGTTTTATTTCACCAGCAATTGCATAGTCTGGAGGAGTTGTTGTTGCTGACCAGTAGAAGTTGCAATAGGGGATGGTTCAGACGGTGCGAAGGGAGGCGGAGCCTCCTCCCCCTGGTGGGCCGGATTGTGGTCTCCCGGTTGTTGGCTCATCGATCGGGTGGTAATTGCCATGGACTGCGAAAGAGATTAAAAGGTAGTAGAAACTATGTCGTTCCCACAGACGGCGCCAAACTGATGATACACAAAATCGTGTTCGTGCGAGTTCAACAGTCAAGTATACGTACAGTTGCAATCAATGAGCAATAACCAAGCAATTAAACGAGAATAGAAAATAAAAGGTCGACTCAGGGGTTTATAGTGGTTCGGCCGTAGCCTACGTCCACTTTCTTGAATGGCGACGATGGCCGGCGATCTTTATTAATGTATTGGAGTACTCCGGAGAGTTTACAGTGGTACAAAGAGGGAGAGCGAGAGAGAGAGCAGGGTGAGTATGTGTGAGTGATTCGGAGGCGTAGTGTGCGTAGGGATCAAGGTCCTGTCCCTCCGTGTGGACAGGGGCTTACATTATATAGGTTAGGGTTAAGGCGGTGAGGCGGTGCCGTGAATGAGAGGAACTCTTCTATTTTGGTAAGTATGATTTAGGTAGGAGATCTCCGTATCCCGTCTTTCTCTCCCTCGTGCTCCTATTCAGTCGGAGGCGGACTCTCGGCTGGCTTTAGACTTGATTGTCGTCGTCTTGGATTCGGACTCATATTGAGGTGGGCTCAAGCCTAAGCTCGGATGTCACTCTGGTGCGGAGTGTGCTCATGCTTAGCCTTGGACTTGAGTCTTGAAGTAAGGAGGAGACAAGGAGAAGAAAGGAGGATAGGAGAGGGTCAAAGTGGGAGGCGCCCACTTGGCCTCCTATGGGCGGCGCCCAGTTGGAGGGGGAGTGGGCGGCGCCCACTTAGTGTGGAGAGGTGGGCGGCGCCCCATGGGGGGTGTCCTCACCTCGCCGTTCAGCTCCTCCTTCTCTTGGCTTCCGAGAAATTCATTTAGTCTCATAGCTCGTCTTTCTCTCCCTTGCATTCCTCGGAGGATGGGTGTGAGTTGGATTGGTCTTGATCTCGTACCTTGAGCTCGGACTTGTTTCGGAGTGAGTTAGGTCGTCTCGGGCTTGAGTGAGGAGGCCAGAGGAAGGAAGAGGAGGAGATGCCCGAAGGGGAGCCAACCCAAGCCGGTGCCCAAGGGGGCCAGCCCAGGCGCCCAAGGGCCTTCGGCCTCCTGGGTGTTGTCCTCTTGACGCTCTCCTCTTGATGCTTTGCCTTGATATCTTCCTCCTGGTGCCTTCCCTTGATATCTTCCTCCTGGTGCCTTCCCTTGATATCTTCCTTATCCATGGGTCGAATCGGTCTCGATTTGGACTTTGTCTTGGGCCTTCTCGGTTTATCTTGATTGGGCTTGGCCCAGCTAAATTCGGGCTCGTCAGATTTACTTTTGGGTCATGGGAATTGGGATTCTTTCCTCCTTGGCTCAGGTCTTGTGGTGTTTGTTTGAATCCACGTCCTTTGGAGTTAAAAGACACATTTTTTTTCCTTGTGTCGTTGTGCACTAGTAATTCCACCTTGTTCATTGTGATTTTTCTGCACAACTAGAGCTTGAAAAACATTGGGCTCTTTACTGCTAGCGTATAACTTGTTTCTAGCTTCAAAACCTGTCAAGGACTGAACAAATTGTGAATAAGAGGGGAATGAGGGTTTAGCCATAATAGCGTTGATGAGTGGGTCGAACTTCAATCCAAGACCATTCATTGCCCACATTACTTTATAAGAATCACGCAAATTTTTCTTGATAGCAGCTAGTTGATCACATACTATGAAGCATGGATACGATACTCCTCGAATACGAATCATTCGTATCCGATAATTAATAAAATATGTGGATAGTTTACGGATATTTCTAAACATGAAACAAGATGTACAATTTTTAATTTTAAGCTATGTCCCTTCTTTGGAGTTCACATACAATATAAAATATCTAATAAATTATATTTGATTTTGAAGACACGAGCGTTTTTTAAGTATTATCTATTATTACATGTTAAGAGAGCATAAAAAAAATGAGTTACTTACATTATACCTTTTAAAAATAAATACTTGTAAAACCAACTAATTAAATGTTGTTATGATTCTTTTAATTTGTCATGCTCATTTTATGAACATATCATAATGAGACCATATTACATCATTTTCATGGTAAAAATTTCTAATTTTACTTATTAATGTTAAAGAATTATTGAAAAATTGTAATTTCTAAGTTGTTAAATAATTGTAAAATATAAAATATATTTTATTATAGACGTATCCTAGTCGTAACCGTATCTTGTTTTTTTAAGTTTTGTCATATCGTCTCGTATCGTACCCATGTTACGTATCCGTATCCGCGCTTCCTAGATAACATATCTATTTAAATCTGCTAAGAAATCTACCACAGATTCGTTGTTTTCTTTACGAATTTGTTGAATATCACAATATAGATTGAATTCCTTTTCTTCAAAAGTGGAAGCAAAATTTTGTTCTAAGAAAGATCATACCTGAAGAGCTGAATCCATACCAATTATATGCGTAAATATATTTTCAGAGACTGTGCCAGAGATTAGGCTCTTCAATGACTTATCTGTTTTTCTCCA
>CM042200.1:14892185-14918524 GCA_023539305.1 Ilex asprella
CATTTGTCATGGGATATACTTGGATCCTCACCTCCATTTGGTTCTGATTCTTTGATATACCGTAGACTTGTCACAGTTTATGCTTAGATCCTCATTTCCATTTGTTCCGAGCTTCCCACGAATCAATCGTTCATCTATGCATCATTGGAGGAAGGTTTCGAGTTGAATTGACATTCCCATTTGGAGTGAACCTTTTGGATTAGCCAACACTTGTTTTATTGCATTTTCATTAAGCACAAAACTCATCAAAATCAACTACAAGATTTTACATTTTCTATTTTGTTCACAAAATCACCTTCACACACTTGAACTTTCCTTCCCTGAAGAGACGACCTTGGAATACTCTTCCAAGTAAAAGACCGACATATAAGAGACTCTTTGCGATTGGAGAGCACTTTTTTTCACACACTTACATATTTCACACATTTTGTTCATTCCATTTCATACCACCATTTTGTTGTTCCATCTATTGCATCATCCTGAGGGAGAGTGACACTCCCTTCTCACACACATCATACACATGTTAAAGGGTGATGTTTAGAGGTTAGGAAACAAAAACGAATACTTTCTCTTGCATGAATCCATGTGAGAGTGACACTCACCCACACACATAAGCCATATGCATATTTGAGGGTTCATGTTAAGAGCTTAGGAACAACAAACATTTTTAAATCAATGAACTACTAGTAGAAATTAACATTTCTTATTTATAACCACAATCAAGAAAAAAAGAAGAAAAAAATTATTTAACAAAAAATCCTCAACTTCTAACTCATAGTGTTCTTGGGACTTTAAAATTAAAACCTCTATAATCATTAGTTTCAAAAAATCAATTCAATAAAACCAAGCAATTTCACATCAAATAAAATCAAATAGGAACTCACAATTTCCAATTCAAGATTCCAAACAACTGTAAGCCCCCACATGTAATAGAACTAGTACCAACTATGTTTGATATACAAAATGCATGTTGTATAAGTTTGGGTTGGTTTTGGAAGAGTTTGGAATGGATTGGAATTGAAAAATAGGTAAAAGGGACGAATGCGGACAAACCGTATTGGTACGCCCGAAGGAGCCAACTGTACCAGTATAATATACCGGTATCCGGAGGTCTAGAGAGCACATTGTACCGGTACTGTCGGTAAAAATAAAAACATTTTAAACAATAAAAGTCGGGATTGACTGACTTTAAAACACCATTTTCATCCTATTTTCTTCTATTCTTTCACTCCATTCTCACCACAAACCTCCTAGAATCCTAGGGAAAGATTAAGGGAGGAAAGAGGTCTCTAGAGCTTGGGCTTTACTTAGAACTTTGGATTCAAGGTAGGGGTTTCTTCTTATTATCTTACATTGAGGCTATGACTTATATATATGTATTCTTTTGACTCTAAATCCTATATGTATACTATGAAATCATTGATTCTTATAATTTTTGTAATTATTACCATGTTTTTTTTAAAAAAAATGCTATAGTTGGATAACTATTAAATCTCTTTTCTTGTCTTAAAATTTTAGTTTTCAAGAGAAATGAATTTTTCTCTTGATTTTTTCTTTGTCTTTGATTTCAAAACTTTAGTGCTTTGTATTGAACAATTTAATGGTATTGTTGATGATCTCTTGCATATTTTTCTTAAAATTTTCTATTGTAATACTCCATATGAAATTTGGGAATTTTGAACTTTACTTGAAAATTTGAGAGATTGGTTGGGGGATTGTATCTCTTGTGGATGTTTGGATGACCATGGGTGGCTGTTGACCAAGTATCGTAGAGTGGGTAGATGTGTTTCTTATTCCGTGTGTTTGAATTTTTTCTACCACTTGTAGTAGAGTTGGTGTCATGTGAGGACCAAACCATTATTCGCTCACGAGTACCGTGGATGAGGGTTAATATACTATTCTTGAGTTGGATTCGTCACTTCCATTGTGTTAGTATACGTCATTCCTAAAGTTGTATATCCTTGTGAGGATTGGATGAGTGTGTGCGGATCAGGATATTCTTGATGTATTTATTCATGCAATGACATATATCATACTTGAGATACAAGTACATATACGTAATGTTGTGTAAAATGCAAGCTGTGGCTTGATATACATTGTGAGCTATGGTATATGGTACCAATGGTTGGTTATGGTTCATTGTTGAAATAATTATTGTTGGAGTGGTTGATTTTTTGGAAAAATTGGTTTTACTTCTCCTTTAAATTATTGTTGTTACTTAAACGGGAGATCGTATGAAATGTCACTGTTTTTATTTCAAAAGTTATATATATGGTATTTGTGAAATGAGATCGACTTGTTTTACATGTTTTTCAATTTTTGTTCGAGTTTGAGAGGATTTTCCTGCAGAGCTTAGAGCTTACCACTACAAATAATATACTTTTAGATTATGGCCTAGAGGAGGAGCTTAGAGTTGATGAGACGACATGTTGGAAAGCTCCAATAGACGGAAACGTGAATCCTGAGATGGAGGTCTAGAGCTACATGCTCTTAGGTTCTACACTAGGAAGTTTTTTTTGAAACAATGTAATGTCTAACATTTTGGTTATTTCGCTGTAAGATAATTTTGATTTTTTTGGATGTAATTGTCATAGTTTGTCATATTCTTTTGGATATAATGACCATGATTTGACATATTCTTTTGGGATGATGTTATAGATGTCATGTATGATGAATACAATTTTATTTATTAATAGAATTTATTAGTTTCTCTCATGATGTGAATGGTTTAGATAGTAATACCGTCCAAGGTGGGTTTTGAGGGGTAACATGTTTTGATATCAGAGCTAAGGAATTAGGTTTTACATGGAAGTTGTAGGTTATGGATTACCACTAGAGAAGTATGATTATGTCGAATGAAATTATTGATTTAAAATTTTCATAAGTCTTACGTTTTAGTTAATGCGATCATTAGGGTGTCTTGTACATTGAGGAAACTAAGTTGTGAATTGATGTGTAGGATGGAGGGTGGACGTGGACAGGGACGAGGACGTGGTGGCCAAGCAAATCCACCACCCCACCACCTCCCGATACCATGAATGACATATATCAATGCCTTAGAGAGCTAACCACTTTGATACAACATCAAAATGAGAACAACAACCACAACGGTGGGGTTCATCCAGTGGCTCATATGTCGAACAACGGGGATGAAAATCGAAGGATAGTAGTTCTTTGAGAATTTTTATAACAACACCTACCTACTTTCCAAGGAAGCTCTAACCCCTTGGATGCGGATAAATGGATTCGTCGGGTGAAGGAAATTTGTGATGACATGGGAGTAGTCGAGGATTTAAGGGTTGGCTTAGCTACATATCTGCTAAAAGGGGAGGAAGATTATTGGTGAGACTCAGTAAAGAGAAGGTGGAACACAGATGCCCTTACTTGGGAGGAGTTTGATCAGATCTTCTAAGAAAGTATTTTCCTGAATTGGTCAGGGACAGGATGAGTGCAGATTTTCTCGCTTTATGGCAAGGTAGCATGACAGTAGCAGATTATGAGAGAAAGTTTGATGAGCTGTCCCGCTATGCCAAAGAGTTCATATCTACCGAGGTCAAGAGGGCCAAACACTTTGAGTAGGGCTTGAGGCCTGCCATCAGGGATAATCTTGTGGCTCTCAAGATTCGGGACTATAGGGATCTTGTTGACAGAGCTGCACTAGTGGAGAGAGACACAGAGGAAAACCAGCGGCGACAAAACTTCATGAGGGGAAGTCCGATCTGGACGGGTGCTAGTGGCAGTAGAGTGCAGAGGGCGACACCATACCGTCGCCCAGACCAGATGGTTGGACAAGACTCCAGACAGCCCGAGGAGTTGGAGGCGTACCAGAGAGAGCAAACACTGACCCATGTCAATGCTTCGCATGTGCAGGTTTCAGACACTTCAAAAATAAATGCCCATTGTTTCCACCGAAGACCAATCAAGCAATCGAACCAATAAATATAAATAAGTTGCCACTACAGAAGCCAATACAATAGAGATCATTATGAGCTCTAGCCCCTGGTGACACCAATCAGGGTAGGGTGTTTGCTTTGAACCAACTGGAGGAAGACATTTTTCATGCAGTGGTGGAAGGTATCGTTCTTTTTTATAATTCTTGGGCTTGAATCTTATTTGACCGCGGTGCGACTCATTCATTCATACGCATGATATATGCTCTTAATTTGGGATTGGAATTTGAGAAGTTATAACATGCTCTGATGATTGTTATGCCTACGGGATAACGGTTGGATACAAAAAGGGTGTGTAGAGGTTATGTGCTTCGAATTGGGGAGCAAGAATTAATTGTAGATTTGGTTTATTAGACTTGAAGGGGTATGACATAATATTTGGTATGAACTTGTTGTCCAGTTTTTATGCGGTAATGGATTATTTTCGCAAGTGAATTTTATTTCAATTACCAGGAGGACTAGTTTTCAGTTTCATGAATGATCGAAATTCTTCCCACCCATTCCCTACTACGGGTAGTAGATTATTAAATGCTAAGACGGGGAACCATTTGAGTTTCTTAGCTAGCTTGATGGGAGAGGATCGAGATAGATCCTAATCGGACGTGGTATCAATAGTGTCGAATTTTTCAGATGAACTACCCAGGTTTCCCCCATAGAGAGAGATCGAGTTTGCAATCGATCTATATTCGAAAATCGAATTCATATCCATTGCTTCCTATCGGATGGCACCTTTGGAGTTGAAGGTGCTAAAAAAGCAGTTAGACCATCTGTTGGCTATTGAGTTTATCCGCTATAGCATTTCACCTTGGGGAGCTGTAGTCCTCTTTGTAAAGAAGCATAACGAAACACTTCGGTTATGCACAGATTACCGAAGGTTGAATCGAGTGACAGTGAAGAATAAATATCCGTTGCCACGAATTGATGAATTATTCGATCAGCTGAGGGGTTCTAAGTATTACTCAAAGATTGATCTTCACACATGGTATCATCAACTGCGGATCAAGGAGGAGGATATTCCTAAGACAAATTTTTATACCGGATATGGTCATTTCAAAAATACGTTAATGCCGTTCGGACTGACTAATGCTCCTGCAACCTTTATGAATTTGGTGCACAAGGTATTTCCGTCATATCTAGATCAGTTTGTTATCATGTTTATTGATGACATATTGATTTATTTGGGGACCCATGGGGAACATGAACAACATCTCTCAGTTGTGCTACAAACATTGAGAGAGCATAAGTTGTATGCTAAGATGAGTAAATGCGAGTTCTAAATGGAGGAAGTGAAATTTCTTGGCCATGTTGTGTCAGAACGAGGTGTAGCTAATGAGCCCGTAAAGATTGAAGGAGTGATGAAGTGGGAACCACCAAAGAATGTGATCGAAGTACGTAGTTTCTTGGGATTAACAGACTACTATCGGAGGTTTGTGGAAGAGTTCTCAAAACTAGCAATCCCAATGACTCACCTCACAAAGAAGAGAGAAAAATTCATATGGACTCAAGCGTATGAACAAGCCTTTCGCACCTTGAAGGAGAGGTTGACAACAGTCCTTGTCCTCATTATTCCTAGCAGTGGAAAATGATACGATGTTTACACCGATGTTTCGTTATGAAGCTTAGGATGTGTGCTAATGCAGGGAGGTAATTTAGTTACTTATGGATCGAGACAACTAAAGGTTCATGAGCAGAACTATCCCACTCACGACTTAGAGCTTATCACTGTAGTTTTTTGCTCTTAAGTTGCGGAGGTGTTACCTTTATGGTGAGAAGTTTCAAGTGTTCTCTGATCATAAGAGTCTCAACTATATATTCACATAGAAAACCTTGAATCTTCGACAAAGAAAGTGGATTGAATATCTAGAAGACTACGATTTCACACTCAACTACTATCCGGGAAAAGCAAATGTAGTAGCAGATGTACTGAGTAGAAAGTCTCGGGGTGAAATCAATGTTCTTGCTGTTAATCGATGGAAGATGATTGATGCTTTGGAGGAATTTAATATATTGGTAGATAGGCAAGGGGATCGACCATGCTTATTCAATCTTGTAGCTCAACCAATTCTCTAACAAAATATTGTAGAGTTGCAATAATTAGACACAGAGCTGGAAACTATCCAGGATAGATTAGATAGGAATGAGGTTGTTGAGAACAGGTCCATACATGATGACGAGTTAAAGTTTCGTGGAAGACTATGTGTACCAAACAATGACCAAGTAAGGGAAGAAGTGTTGGGGGAGTGCCATCGTTCAAAATTCTCCATACATCCGGGTAGTACTAAGATGTATAGACACATGAAACGTCAATATTGGTGGAAAGGGATGAAGCGAGACGTGGCTAAGTACGTTGCAAAGTGTGTGGTGTGTCAGCAGGTGAAGATTGAGCATCTGAAGCCTGGAGGATTGCTACAGTCCTTACCAATCCCAGAATAGAAGTGAGATCACATTACCATGGATTTCGTGTCCAGCTTTCCACGGACATCACGCAGACAAAATGTCATATGGGTCATTGTAGATAGACTCACCAAGTCCGCTAATTTCTTGAGTATGAAGACCACTGACACTCTAGAGACCTTGAGCAAGCTGTATATTCTCGAGGTTGTTAGATTGCATGGAGTTCTACTTTCTATTGTATCAGATCGTGATTCTCGTTTTGTGGCGCAATTTTGGCAAAGTCTACAACAAGCGATGGAGACAGAGTTTCACTTTAGCACCACATTTTATCCCCAAACGGATGGACAATCCAAACGGGTGATATAAATTTTAGAAGACATGTTATGAGCTTGCGTGTTGGACTTCATGGGAAGTTGGAGTGATCATTTGCTATTGGTGGAATTTGCATATAACAACAGTTATCAGACAAGTATTGGAATGGCTCCTTATGAGGTATTGCATGGAAGACCATGTAGATCCTCGAATTGTTGTTTAGAAGCTAGAGAGAGTAGTTTGTATGGGTCAGAAATTGTATGGGAGACTATAGAGAAAATTCAACTCATCCGGGAGAGACTACGTACAACACAAAGTAGACAGAAAGGTTATGCGGATAGAAGGCGAAGACCATTGGAATTCTAAGAGGAGGGACTATGTGTTCCTCAAGATGTCACTCAAGAAGGGAGTGTTGAGATTTGGCGAGAAGGGTAAATTAGCCCCAAGGATGTCGGACCATTTGAAGTGATTAAAGTAGTGGGCAAAGTGGCGTATCAACTTCTGTTACCAGCTCAGTTGTTAGGTGTTTATGACGTGTTACATGTTTCCATGCTAAGGAAGTGTCAATCGGATACAACACATGTTGTAGATTTGGAGGATATTAAAGTTCAAAATAGAGCAACATATGAAGAACAACCTGTGAAAATTCTTGATACTAAGGAGAAGGTACTTCACAATAAATTCATCCAACTGGTGAAAGTCTTGTGGCAACATCATGGGGTGGAAGAAGCTACTTGAGAACCGGAACTAGAGATATGAGAGAAGTACCCTCATTTGTTCTCTATTAAAGGAAAGTTTCGAGGACTAAAATTTCTCTAAGGAGGGTGGATTGTAAACCCCCACATGTAATAGAACTTGTACCAACTATGTTTGATATACAAAATACATGTTGTAGAAGTTTATGTTAGTTTTGGAAGGGTTTGGAATAGATTAGAAATGAGAAAACAGGTAGAAGGGACAAATGCGGATAAATTGTGCCAGTACATCGTACCGGTACCCCAAGGTCCAGAGAGTAAATTGTATCGGTACTGTTGGTAAAAATAAAAAAATTTTAAACAGTAAAAGTCGGGATTGACCGACTTGAAAACACCATTTTTATCCCATTTTCTTCTATTCTTTCACTCCACTCTCACCCCAAACCTCTTAGAACCCTATAGAAAGATTAAAGGACAAAAAAAAGGGAGGAATGAGATCTCTAGAGTTTGGGCTTTACTTAGAACTTTGGAATCAAGGTAGGAGTTTCTTCCTATTTTCTTACATTGAGGCTAGAGCTTATATATATGTATTCTTTTGACTCTAAATCCTATATGTATACTATAAAATCCTTGATTCTTGATATTCTTGTAAATATTACCATGTTTTTTAAAAAAATGTTATGGTTGGATAGCCATTAAATCTCTTTTATTGTATAAAAACCCTAGTTTTCAAGAGAAATGAATTTTTCTCTTGATTTTTCCTTTGTCTTTGATTTCAAAACTTTAGTGCTTTGTATTGAACAATTTAATGGTATTGTTGATGATCTCTTCCAAATTTTTCTTAAAATTTTCTATTGTAATACTCCATATGAAATTTGAGAATTTTGAACCTTACTTGAAAATTTGAGAAATTGGTTAGAGGATTGTATCTCTTGTGGATGTTTGGATGACCATGGGTGGCCGTTGACCAGGTATCGTAGAGTGGATGTATGCGTTTCTTACTCCATGTGAATTTGAATTTGAATTTTTCCTACCACTCGTAGTGGGGGTTGGTGCCTTGTGAGGACCAAATCCCTATTCGCTCACGGGTACTATGGATGAGGGTTAGTATACTATTCCTGTGTTGGATTCATCACTGCCATTGTGTTGGTATACGCCCTTTCTAAAGTTGTATATCTTTGTGAGAATTGGGTGAGTGTGTGTAGGTCAGGATATTCTCGATGTGTTTATTCATACAATGACATACATCATACTTGTGATACAAGTACGTATACATAATGTTGTGAAACAACTTGATATACATTGTGAGCTATGATAAATGATACCAATGGTTAGTTATGGTTCATTGTTGAAATAATTATTGTTGGAATAGCTGATTCCTTGGAAAATTTGGTTTTACTTCTCCATTAATTTATTGTTGTCACTTAAACGGGAGATCGTATGAAATGTCACTGTTTTTATTTAAAAAGTAATATATATGGTATTTGTGAAATGAGACCGACTTGTTTTACATGTTTTTCAAACTTTGTTCGAGTTTGTGAGGATTTTCCTACAAAGCTTAGTGCTGAGATGGAGGTCTAGAGCTACATGCTCTTAGGTTCGACATTAAGATGTTTCTTTTGAGACAATGTAATGTCTAATATTTTGGTTATTCCGTTGCAAGATAATTTTGATTCTTTTGGATGTAATTGCCGTAATTTGACATATTCTTTTGGGATGATGTTATAGATTTCATGTATGATGAATGAAATTTTATTTATTGATGGACTTTATTAGTTGCTCTTATGATGCGAATGATTTAAATAATAATGTCGTTCAAGGATGGTTTTTGGGCATTAGAAAAACATACAAACCTCTTTCATAAAAACTTTACAAACATTCAACAAAATCATCTATAACAACAAAATGCAAGCAGTTAACAAAAAATCTAAATCATAATAACCCTAACAAACCCGATGTTTTAAAAATAACATCTAATTTGTAATAGAGTCAACATCTCACTTCATACAATTAACAAACCCTAACATCCAATTTCATGAAAAAATACATAAAATGAAATGAAAAACCAAGTGCAATAAAAATAAACCTAACATTCAATTTCAAAACAATAACATATTCAATCAAAATACCACTAACAACATTCAATAACCCCCAAATTTTCAAAAACACTAAAATTTTCAAAAGAACCATATTGACAAAACACCCAAATTGAAATATGGTGTTGCGTGTGTGTGTGTGATGTTGTGTGTCTGTGAATATGTAAGTGTGTGCCGGTGTGTGTGTGTGTCAATGCATGTGTGCTGGTGCATTCTAGTGTGCTGGATGTGTGTGTGTGTGAGAGTTACGAAGACAGAGTGTGTGAAGAGATAGCAAGAAAGGGAGAGGAACCTGTACATTTGCTAGTTGAGCCATGGTAGAGGAGTGAGAGAGAGAGAGAGAGGGCATGTGTGTGTACGTATAGTTTGGGTGGGATTTGAGTTTTAGGTGGGATAGATTGTGAGCCATTAGATTTAATTAGATAAGTTTAGATGATATCTGGACCATTTATCTAAATTTTAATTAAATATTAGCCATCCTTGTGCCTTTTCAACTTTGGAGATTTAAAAACACCTCTATCTTATTATTATAGATCAACATCTCTTACAATTATCTAGATATATCTTATAATTATATCACAGTGAAGCCTTAACATAATTGTTTACCAAATAATTTACTAACGTCATAAGTATAATAAGATAAACATCTTTATGCAGATAAAATCATAAAAAAACATTAGGATGAAAAGTCCTACCACTAGAAAAACTTTAATTGCTTCTCCTTTGCTAGAAGAGGAGGTCTTTCTTTCCCCTTAGAGGTGGCTTTTTCTTTCACCAATGGTCGTAGCTACACATTCAATTAACACCAACTCTCAATCAAAACACTAAATATAGTACTTCACTAAATTATGAATGTAGCACCCATTCCAATAAAAATAACACTAACATTCAATTTTGAAACCATAATGTTCAATTGCGAACCTCAATTCTAATTCCAAAAAAATGAATCACCAAAACATAATGTTATAAAATAAACATTGAAATTGAAAGTAATGAAATTAACATTCCTTCAAGTACAAGTCAACAAAACCACACATCTTTTCATACATTGTTTACCTAAACACTTGATCGCAAACCTAATTTTCAATCCAAAATTAGAAAGTAATCCTTTAATACATTGTTTACCAAAACATTCTATCGGATATTAACGGTAATGCTAAATTTGATAAAGACAAAGATAAATTTGTTAAAGATTGTGATGAAGTTGATAAGAAACGGGGCTCATTATTAGCAATAATTTATGATCAAGCTAAGGATGATCCGGTTATTCATACTCACCCAAAGGTGCAGATTATTCAAGGGAACTCTGTGCTTGGCTAAAGCCGCCGATTATGGGCAGGTGGTGGAGTCTCCTATTGTTAATTGTATTCTACGTACAGGTGGTGAGGTTAAGGGTTTGAGTAAGACATGTAACAATACACTTGTATGAATATATATATTGAATAGACATCTTCTGCCTTTGCAATCAGTGAAACAAAGATTCATTTATTTTTTTGTCTTTTTCTTTATGGTATCAGAGCCATCATAAGAACCTTTGCAAAAACGGCCTCCTATTTTGCACTAGAGAATATTCCTCAATTGTTAGCCATGGTGAATGTAAAACTTACCACCTGAAACTATTTGATTTGGAGAAGCCAAATCTTTGATCTTGTTATTGGAGCAGACCTTTCAAATCACTTGAGTAGTAAGGTTCAACATCCCAAGCTGCTGATCACCAATATTAGAAGGGCAGGAAGAGAGCAACCCAGATTACAAAGCATGGAGAAAAACAGATAAGTCATTGAAGAGCCTAATCTCTGGCACAGTATCTGAAAATATATTTACGCATATAATTGGTATGGATTCAGCTCTTCAGGTATGATCTTTCTTAGAACAAAATTTTGCTTCTACTTCTAAGAAAGGGAATTCAATCTATGTATTGTGATATTCGACGGATTCGTAAAGAAAACAATGAATCTGTGGCAGATTTCTTAGCTAGATTTAAAAAATATGTGATCTAGGAAGCACGCATACGGATACGTAACACGGATACGATACGATACGAATACGTCGATACAACAAAAACTTAAAAAAACAGAATTAGGGTACGGCTATGATACGTCTATAATAAAATATATTTTATATTTTACTATTATTTAACAAGTTAGAAATTATAATTTTTCAATAATTCTTTAACATTAATAAGTAAAATTAAAAAATTTTACCATAAAAATGATGTAATATGGTTTCATCATGATATGTTCATAAAATGAGCATGACAAATTAAAGAAATCATAACAACATTTAACTAGTTAGTTTTACAAGTATTTATTTTTAAAAAGTACAATGTAAGTAACTCATTTTTTTTATATTCTCTTAACATGTAATAATAGATAACACTTAAAAATTGCTCGTGTCTTCAAAATCAAATATAATTTTATTAATATTTTATATTGTATATGAACTCCAAAGAAGGGGTATAACTTAAAATTGAAAATTGTACATTTTGTTTCATATTTAAAAGTATCCGTGAAATATCCACATATTTTATTAATTATCGGATACAAATGGTGTGTATCTGATATATATCATCGAATATCCGACGAGTAACGTATCCGAAACGGATATTTCGACCTTGACGAAGTATCTATGCTTCATAATATGTGATGATCTAGCTGTTATCAAGAGAAATTTGCGTGATTCTTATAAAGTAATGTGGGCGATGATTGGTCTTGGATCGAAGTTCGACCCACTCATCAACGCTATTATGGCTAAACCCTCATTCCCCTCTTATTCACAATTTGTTCAGTCCTTGACAGGTTTTGAAACTAGAAACAAGTTATACTCTAGCAGTAAAGAGCCCAATGTTTTTCAAGCTCTAGTTGTGCAGAAAAATCACAATGAACATGGTGGAAATACTAGTGCACAACGATACACGGAAAAAAAATGTGTCTTTTTACTCCAAAGGACGTGGATTCAAACAAACACCACAAGACCGGAGCCAAGGAGGAAAGAATCCCAATTCCCATGACCCAAAAGTAAATCAATCCAAGGATCATCATCAGCAAGTAACGGATGCCAAATTTGCTGCAAAACAAATCCTTCAACACAAAACTGCAATTGAATTCCATGCCAAATATGTAGCAAGCAAGGTCATAATGCCTTGAACTGTTACAATAGACATAATCATGCTTTTCAATCAGAAGATATCCCACAAGCTCTTGCTACAATGCAAATCACTAATCCTAGAGATCCAGAGTGGATACCAGATCCTGGAGCAACTTTGCATATGCCTGGTAATCCAGGTAATACTACAAGATATTCGACCATATTATGGTTATGATTCTGTCACTGTAGGAAATGGTGAAAATCTTCTTATCACCCATATTGGCTCTGCTTCTATATCTACTGATCATGGGAAATTAAGAATAGACGACGTGTTCTTGGTTCCAAACCTCACTAAGAATCTGCTATCTATTGGACAACTTACTAATGATAATTCTTGCATTTGTGAATTTTCTTCCAATGGTTCTGTAATCATGGAAAAATTGACGGAGACAATAGCAATGGGAACTAAGGCAAGAGAGTTGTATGCCTTGGGAAATCATCAAAAGGCATTTTTCTCAGTATGCTAGAAGAAAACTTCAGAAGAAATCTGGCATCAACGGCTTGGACATCCAAATAAAATGATTTTATCTTATCTTTCTAGCAAGAATAAGATTGATGTTATTTCAAGGAATAATAAACTTGATGTTTGTGAGAGTTTTCAACTTGGGTAAAAGTTGCAAACTGCCATTTATTAATGTTAGTACTAGATCTTCTTCCTCTTTGAATAAAGTTCATTGTGATCTATGGGGACCAGCTCCAATAAACTCAAAATATTATGCTCTATTTGTTGATGATTATACGCTATTTGTATGGATTTACCCTCTTAAATGCAAATCTGATTTCTTAAATTGCTTCAAGGAATTTATTGCAATGGTGAAAACACAGTTTGGGAAGAAAATCAAAATTTTCCAACGTGATGGTGGGGGTGAATTTCAAGAGAAAAGTTTCTTGCTTCATTTATCAATTCATGTAACTCTTCGTCATATCTCTTGTCTATCAACCCCAAGCAAAATGGTGTTACAGAACGCAAACACCAAAATATTCGTGAATTGGGTATAACTATGTTGTTCCGTTTAGGATTAAGCAAATGATTATGGGTTGAGGCATTTACTATTGCTGTTTTTCCTATAAACTGAGTACCATCCACCACTCTCCAAATGGAAACCCTTTTCCAACTGCTTTTTAAAAGAGATCCCAATTATACCTCCATGAGAGCCTTCGACTGTAGATGCTATCCCTATCTTAAGGCATATGTCAAAAACAATTTTTTTTGAGAAAACCTTGCCATGCATTTTTGTTGGATATAGAACTATTCATAAGGGATATCTCTGCCTACAGCCTAAAAGCAGGAGAGTATACATTTCTAGACATCTGATCTTCAATGAATTGAGTTTCCTATGTTCATTCTTCTGATATTACCCCTTCTGCAGTAATTCATGCTACCAATTTCAGATCTTTTCGAGAATGGATTGCAGATGATCATTCGTATTCTTCCTCCCCATGTAGTGATGACTTGCCTACTATCACCAATTCCACACTCGAGGAGTACCGTTACATTTCCCGCAAATGCATCTCCTTCTCTCTGACAACAGTCCATAGACCTGAATGAATCCTCATTGCCAGAACTACATTCTGCTGGATTAAATTTGCTAGAGGATCATTCGCCTGGTCGTACAACGTCCACGGATATGTTAATCTCTCCACTTGTGTTTTAGCTACTATGCACATTCTAATCAAAATTCAGAATCAACAAATTCAATATCATATTCCTCTGTAACCATCCCTGTTCAATCTGGCTAGTTGTCTATGGATCTTGGTCCACTCTCCCCAACTGAAACACCTTCAAGTTATAGCAAAAGACTATACATTCCATGCACATGAGAGGAAAGGCGAAGGCTGGATTTATTCACTATGTTTCACCCTCCATTTCTACAGATTTGGCCCGTGAGCCTAAATCAGTTAAAGTAGCCTTGGCAAACCTGAACTGGGAAGCCGCCATGCATGAAGAACTACAAGAACTTCATGACAACAAAACATGGACTCTAGTTCCTCGCAGTGATCATATGGACGGTTCATGAAGATGGCTCATTTGATCGACTCAAAGCACGCTTGCTTACAAAATGTTTTCACCGAATCTCTGAAATTGATTTGATACTTATAGCCCTGTTGTTCGTCCACAAAACAATATGCATTGTTCTCGCTTTAGTTCTCTCGTAATTGGGAATCCACCAGTTGGATGTCAAAAATTCATTTTTGCATGGCTACTTGAAGGATGTTGTCCATATGGATCAACCTCCTGGATTTATTGATTCACAATATTCAAACCATGTGCGTAAACTATCTCAGGCACCATATGATCTCAAACAACCACCTTGTGCTTGGTTTGATAGATTTAGTCAATATTTTCTGTCGTTTGGATTTTTATGTTCACAACCCGATCCTTCTCTATTCTATTTTCACAGCTCTCATGTGACTCTTATACATTTTCTCTATGTGGACGACAGAATAGTGACTGATGACAATTCATCTCTTATTTGCTCATTCCTCCATCGCATCCGTGATTCATTTGCTATCAAAGACTTGGGATCTATTCACTATTTTCATGGCATTGAAGCCATTCCTACTTCACATGGCCTTCTTCTCTCTCAACAGAAATATCTTTTGGATATTCTAACTTGTTCTAAGAAGACAAATTGCAAGCCAATTTGTACTCCCTTAGCAACGAAAACTGACCATGACAATAACACCCTTGCTGATCCGCATTTCTTTCGTAGCATTGTTGGAGTTCTTCAATGTCTCACATTGACTAGACCTGATCTTACCTACTCTGTCAATTTGGTAAGTTAGTATATGCACAAACCATCGTTGCACATATGGCACTAGTAAAGCGCATGCTTTGGTATCTTCAAGGAACTCACTTTGGTCTTCATTTACTGAAGAATAATGCCCTTGATTTATATGCATTTTTCTATACTGACTGGGCCGATTTTCCTGTCACTCGACGTTCTACCAGAGGTTATGCTATCTTTCTTGGGTTTAATCTTGTATCTTGGGGAGACAAGAAGCAACCAACAGTTGCACGGTCTAGCACCGAGGTGGAGTATCGTGCACTAGTTATTACAACAATCGAAGTTACTTGGATTACATACGTTCTATGTGTCCTAGACATTCGTCTCTCATGTCCAGCTATATTATTTGGTGACAATTTTGGTGTTCTACATCTATCTGTGAATCCCATGTTT
Organism: Ilex asprella; assembly: GCA_023539305.1. Taxonomy (NCBI): domain Eukaryota; kingdom Viridiplantae; phylum Streptophyta; class Magnoliopsida; order Aquifoliales; family Aquifoliaceae; genus Ilex; species Ilex asprella. Next base: position 14,907,962 of record CM042200.1, read on the forward strand.
CATAATCATACAAAACACATTGAATTGGATTATCATTTTGTTCGGAAAAAGATGGCTCAAGAAATTATTGTCACTCAATTTGTCCGAACCACAAATCAACTCAGTGACATCTTCACTAAACCTCTGCCACGTGAATTTTTTTGTTCACTTCGTAGCAAGTTGGGTGTGCTTTGCTCTTCCCACCTTAACTTGAGGTGGAGTATTAACGGTAGTGATAAATTTGATAAAGATAAAGACAAATTTGATAAAGTTTGTGCTGAAGTTGATAAGGAATGGTGCACATCATTAACAATAATTTTTTATCAAGCTAAGGATGTTCCGGTTATTCACACTCACCCAAAGTTGCAGATTATTCAAGGGAACTCTATGCTTAGCAAAAGCTGCCGATTGTGGGCAGATGGTGGAGTCTTCTATTCTATTGTTAATTGTATTCTATTTACAAGTGGTGAGGTTGAGTGTTTGAGTAAGACACATGTAACAATACACCTGTATGAATATATATATTGAATAAACATCTTCTGCCTTTGCAATCGGTGAAGCAAAGGTTCATTTATTTGTTTTGTCTTTTTCTTTATGGTATCAGAGCCATTATAAGAACTTTGCAGAAATGGCCTCCTCTTTTGGACTCGAGAATATTCCTCAATTGTTAGCCATGGTGAATGCAAAACTCACCACCCGAACACCCAAATTGGCAAATCACCCTAATTATCAAATCATTCTTATTTTTTATTTTTTATTTTTTTTGTAGTGGGGAGGGAGAGGGGGAACGGGAACGGGGACTTGAACCCTTGACCTCAAGAAAACAAAATTTTTACAAGACAAAGAGTATGATTGAACCAAAGACCTATTAATTATCAAATCATTCAAAACACACAATTATGCAAAAAAAAAAAAAAACCCAAATTATGAAATCACCCCAATTTGGAAAAAACCAGAATAATCAAACACCCAAATGTGTGTGTGTGCGGTATTATGTGCGTATGTGACGTGTGTGCATTGGGTGTTTTCTAATGTGTGATGTGTGTTCGATTGTGTGTGTGTGATCTAATGTGTGTGATGTGTGTTTGACTGCGTGTGTGCGCACTATGTGTTAGTTTTTTTTTTGTTTTGTTTGGTGTGTATGTGCGCAGTGTGTTCGATTGTGTGCGCATGTGTGTGCGTTGGTGTGTATATTTGTGTGTGGCTAGTGTGAAGAGAGAAAAGAAGTGTACCTAGTCATGTTCCCAATAGAGGAGTGAGAGGGAGGGAGGGTGGAAGAGAGCAATGTATGTGTGTGTTATGTGTATGTGTGTAAAAGTCGAGAGGGTGAGAGAGAGAGAGGGAGGGAGAGAGCATTGTATGTGTGTGTATGAAAGTCGAGAGAGAGAGACAGATACCTGGGAGTGGGTGTCATCCATGGTCGAGGAGCAAGAAAGCAAGGAGAGAGAGAGAGAGAGAGAGAGGGAAAGAGAAGTTTGAGTTAGGTGGCATGTGTGTGTAGGTATAATGGGTGGGATTTGGGTTTTCAGTGGGATAGATTGTAAGTCATTAAATTTAATTAGATAAGATTAGATGAGATCTGAATCTTATAGTTAAATTTCAATTAAATCCTAGTCATTCTTCTTTTTCTCTAAATTAGGGGAGGTGATCTCAATTTGTGAAGTTTGAATTGAACTCTATCTTATTATTATAGATGACATGCAACAAGTAATGCTTTCATTTATAAATTTAAAGATAATTTTGTAGATAAAATCATTGCATTAATCGTGTTAACTAATGTCCTATTTTTCCTATCAGCCAAGCCATTTTGTTGAGGTGTATACGTACTGATATTTGGTGTATAATATGATGCTTTTCACAATATGTAGAAAATTCATTAGAAAAGTATTCTCCACCCCTATCATTGTGAATAATCTTTATTTTCTTTTCCTTTTGATTTTCTTCATCAGCTTTTATAGCATTTAAAGAAACTAAATGTTTCATCTTTGGTTCACATTAGGTACACATATGTATATCTCGAACAATCATCTATAAACATTTTAAAGTACGGTTTACCACCTCTTGTTAAAATTCTATTTAATTCCCCAGTATCGAAATGCACTCATACTATTTGTGTATTTCTTTTTGCTTTAGGAAAAGGCTTCTTTGTAATTTAGGCTTGAATTCATATTTCACATTTATCATTTTCTTTATGCTTTTATGAAATATATCGATGCTTACACATAATTTAAATGTGCTAATCAAGCACGTCATATAGAAGAAGAATCAACAATATAAACAGAATGTGGAGACTTTTTATTAATGTTATCAAGACTGAGTTTAAACATCCCATCACTTGAATAACGATTTCCAACAAAAATTTCACTCTTAGAAAGAATCAACTTATCAGACTCTAGAATTACCTTAAAGCCTTTCTTACATAACCGACTAACAGCTATAAGATTTTTCATAATTTCTAGAACATGCAAAACATTGACCAAAGCCAATTTCTTTCAAAAAGTGAATTGAAGTTCAACAATCCATTTTTCAAGTACTTTTGCAGGGTTGTAAGTTTCTCATAAGCAATTGTTGATCTACAAAACTTTCATAAGTCTGTAATTGGTCATTGTCATGGCAAACATGGACTATAGCCCCTGAGTCAGGCCACCAATCAACGGATTTGTTGGATGTTGCCATGTGTATTTAGGTAATCATACCATTTTTCACATTCAAGACCATAGCAAAGAGATCATTGATCTCTTCTTCCACCATGGTTGTAGTATTTTTAGAATTTGAACTACCATTCTCATCAGTCTGACAGTATCTGCATTCATATAATGGTCTTTCTTTCCACAATGAAAACATAAGCCATTCTACTTGTTGGAATTGTTATTCTTCTAAAAACTAGAACCCTTCTGCACTTTGAGATATTTCTAAAATTTTGGATTTTTTTTTAGACTCATTTTCAGACACATTGTTACCTTTAGAACTCAAATACATAGCATCATGTTTTCTATTTTCTTCTGCAATCATCAAATGCATTTGTATTTATTCTACATTGGAATCTTCTGTCATATGCATAAATTTCTTCCTATGACCATTCTAAGTAGGAGGAAGTTTGGCAACAGTCGCCCCCACTTGAATTGACTCAGGAATTGTAACTTTAACATCACGGAGTTTATCAACCAGAACTTGCAATTCATGCACTTGATCCATGATGGGTATGTTATCAATTATCTTAAACTCAAAATATTTTATAATTAGAAATTTGTTCGTACCTTGCTCTATAATTAAAAATGTGGGATACATTACTAGCTATAATAGGGCTCTAGACTCCATTCACAACTACTACCAACTCCATTCACAACACAAGGTTTTTTTTTTTTCATTTTTTGATCTACAAGTTGGGAAGTTCTTTTTCTAACATATATATATTCTCTTCGTATTCCATATAATTATCTTATTTTCACAACATTTTCCTAAAAGTGATATCTATTCAAAATAAATCAATTATTCAAGCATACAATAAATAAAGTTTCAACAACTATAATGTGAAAACTGCTTTTCTCATCCACTAACTAATCACCTTTTGTGTATTTTTTCCTTCTTTTCTCAATCACACCCTCGCCTCCCCTTCTTTTTTGTTCTACTGCTTTGGTAGACCAATCGCATGATTCACATCTTGCCTTAGTCATAGACAGAGTGGTGTAGGAAAGCATTTGCAGGGTTCTAACTTTCCAAAGACATCATTACTTTCTTTACTCAATTATTATTTATGGCAGACTCCAATGACCTCTCAATTTCAGTAAGCCATCCAAATCCAACTGCAAGGAAAGAAGCCAGTGTTATACAATTCTAGTCATGGCTTCCAATAAGAAGGTTGTGGAGGAGGTTTCTGGGTGGCTTACCGTTTTTGACGATGGCACGGTCAACCGCACTTGGACCGGACCACCAGAAGTGAAGTTCATGATGGAAACAGTCCCTCCCCATGAAGAATTTATAGATGGGGTCGCCACACGTGATGTCCCAATTGATTTAACATCCGGACTGCGAGTCCGGATTTACATCCCAGAAAAAAGTCCTGATATTCCAGATAAGGATAAGCTACCCCTTATTCTTCATTTCCATGGTGGTGGCTTTTGCATCAGCCAAGCTGATTGGTACCTTTACTACCACTTCTACACACGGCTGGTGCGCTCGGTTAGAGCTGTTTGTGTTTCAGTCTACCTTCGTCTCGCTCCTGAGCATCGGCTTCCATCCGCGTGCGAAGACGCTTACTCGGCTTATCTATGGGTGTGTGCTGTCGCTCGAGGTGAGTTATCCGAGCCCTGGCTTGAAAGTTATGTCGATTTTGGACATGTCTTCCTTGTTGGGGACAGTACTGGTGGGAATCTTGTGCACCAAGTTGCTGCACGGGCCGGCGCATTTATTGAGACAAATCCAGTTCGATTAGCCGGAGGTGTTGTGATACATCCAGGATTTATTCGAGCTGAGGCGAGTCAGTCGTTTTCGGATTTACCCGATTCACCAATGCTAACTCGTGATATGGTGAACAAGTTCATAGCCTTGGCATTGCCTCTCGGGAGCACTAAAGACCATCCAATTACTTGGCCAATGGGTCCGGTGGCACCGCCACTGGCAGGGCTTAAGCTGCCGCCGATGCTGGTTGTTGTAGCGGAGAATGACCTGCTTCGTGATACTGAATTGGAGTACGTTGAAGCCATGAAAAAGGCTGGGAAAGAAGTGGAGGTTTTGTTTGAACCAGAAATGGGTCATAGCTACTACTTGAACAAACTTGCCATTGACGTTGATCCAAAGACAGCTGATCAGGTTGATAATCTAATCAAAGAGATCATGAACTTCATCAACAGGCATTGAGCGTATCAATATGGATCAAAAGGGTTTATAAGTGGGTGGAGTCGTTCATCTCAAGTTGTCTTTTCACTGCAAAATTGGCTAAAAATGGTTTGGTGCTGCATTGTCACTGTTTTGTCAGTGGGTAGTCAACACCAAAAAGGTGAGCAGAACAAGTACGATTAAAGGTGTTTTTGGGATCACTTATAAAATTTAAAAAATATTTTTTTAATAAATGATTATAAAAAATGTTTATAAGAAAAACACTTTTATTAAATAAATATTATTTGGATACTCAAAATTTAAAGTACTTAAATTAATGTATTTTATAAAAAGCACGTTTGGATGTGAAAACATTTATTTGTGTTCCAATTGTTAATAACATTAAATGTACAAACATATAGTACACATACAATAATACACAAAAAAAAATAATTATTCACAAAAATATCATATTAATAAATGTATCATACAAAAAAACTACATAGTCCAACTGTCACAATGACATACTAAAGGTCAATAAAACACATATTATCAATTACTGACTGTTTCATTCCATCAGAAAAAGGGAAAAAAGTTGATAAAACATAAATATAAGAGAAAAGTGCAACTCGAAATTCTCTCTCGACGGCATGGGCAGATTCAAGCAATTTTCTAGGGGTGTTCTTTCTCAGTACATAGCGCTTCACAAAAGAGCCAGATCCAACTTCCAGTAGAAATGTAGGGTTGGATTGACCATGCCTGCACTGAATCAAAACAAATATCAAGCAAACTCAATCATGCAATCAAAAATTTTACCACCACCACTTGTTTGGCTGCCAAGAAAGCAATCAAACAAGAACCCACCTGAGAGACGGTGAATTTGGAAGGAGAGAGAGGGAAACTTTGAACATTAGCAGAGGCATAGCGAAACAAGGCGTCGAGGTCGAACTGGTGGGCAGGATGAACCTTGCCGACAAGATCACATGTACGGCTACCCATTCTCCGATTGCTCACACCGATCAAGAACTACTTACTTAGCTTTCAGAACAAACAATTTGCAAAAATTCACCGATTTGTAACTCTTGCCAATTCACCGATATTTTAAGAGTTACCTCCAAGTTCTTGGGGACTTGCAGAAAGGTATTGACCATCGGGGGGGTCGGGGAAAATGAGAGGTGAAAGTGAGAAGTAATTTTTAAAAGTAAAAGTTAATTTTTTTTACTATTTTTTATTAACTTATTTAAGTGCTCAAATTGCTTTTACTTATCAAAAAGTGTTTTTAATAAGTTAAACTAAACACTACTTTTTTAAAAAAAGTATTTTTCATAAGTTAAAAGTTCTAAAAATACTTTTTTTTAAGTCATACCAAACACACCCTAAGTGTCTCAATTTGGGTGTCTTCTTCTGTTGATTAAGATTTCCGTTGGTCTGTGATTCTATCATTTTACTGACACTAATTTTATACTGAATAAATTTTGAGATTAAATTTAAACTTCAAATGATTTGAGAGTATATTATTTAAGAGTAATGTCACACTAATCAAATTTTAGGACCAAATTTTGAGCTCAAATGACATGACAACTGAGTTGAGCTTCTTTGTTTGGTGTCGTATCATTTGAGTCCCTATAAAAACTTCAAATAACATGCTGTCACGTTATTTGGGCTCTAAATTTAGTCAAAAAATTTGGTCAATGTAACATTACTGATTATTTTAAGTTTTTATTAGGACCCAAATGATATGACATTAAATAAAAAAGTCCAACTCAACTACCATATCATTTGAGCTCTAAATTTAATCCCAAAATTTAATCATTATAACACTACTCTTTTACAAAAGTATGTTTTTGGGGGTTTTGGTGCCTAACAATAAATTGCTGCCAGCTTTCAGGTCATAGTGACAAAAGTAGGTAGAAAAGCATATGTGAAAAGTAATATTATTTAGATTTAAATATTTTATCTAATTTATTAATATAATGATTTGACTTCATAAAAATTATTGAATCAACATCAAGTTCTAATGTTTAATGAAATTTACAAAAAATTCAAAATTACAAAATAAATTAGATCCTAATAACACTGCTCTTTTTTAAAAGAAAATATTATTTGAATTTAATTTACGAACCTAACTAATTCCAATTGTTCCGTTGAAAGTGATTGTCATTTAACATTTTAAATCATAATTAATTTAATTGTATAACTCCATATAACATCCTACTTTTTTTTTAAACTGAGCAAACATTCATTAATTACTTGTATTATTTTTGTTTATCCACCAACGAAACTAGGTAAGCAAAAAGACATCTGATTGAGAAAATGAGACAGAAAACATATATATATATATATATATATATATATATATAACGTAATGATTTATTAAAAAAACACTAGAGCTACAATAGTAGTTGAATATGTAATAGAGTTGCCAACTTATGTACAGAATGCCATTTGAAGCTAATTTATTTATTTTATTAAAATAATTGTGAATTCTAATATTCAATAGAATATCTTAAAAATCCAAATGGTACAATAAGTCAACAAACAGGGCCAATATTTGATTATTGATTTATATGTATAGGACGTACTCCGTTCCGAATTTACCCGAAAACACCAGAGCCATGTTTTGGATCCCATAGCTGATTGATTTTTATTTAACCTATCAGGCTTGGCCTGGAATGGCTCATAAATAATCGAGTAAGCTTTCCCAGGGTTTTGGATAAAAACACTCTTAGAATGTTTTAAAAATAACAAAATACCTAGCTCTCACTCTCTTGCCCGATCGGCATCATTCAACTCCTCTCTTCCTTTACTTTCTTCCATAAACCTCATAATTCATGTTAGTTAAAGTTGCAAGTGATTTGCATCCATGGATTAAAAGAGGTTTTCCAATTTCAAGACCAAATCATGACTGGTGATATTATAAATAAGCCGCAGATCCATTTCCAAATCTCCATTCATTTGTCTGGCACCAAAAATTTAGAGGAGAGAGAAAGAGGATAAGAAATCAACCCCTTTATTCTGTTTTTGATTTGAATTTGACGAATTTGTTTGAATGGAGCTGTGGTGGCTTTGGAATCTGTAAGCCAACTTTTGCTATTTAATTGGACGCATTCCCACCTACCCCTCCTCCATGACTATAACCGAAGCCATGAACCCCTCAATAACTTATTGCATTCTCACTTACCTGAAATTGCCTGTTGAGCCACTGCGGAAGGCGGAGCTCCTGGTGGTGGTGCTGGCGATACCAAAAGAGGAGTCACCGTAGCTTCTTGGAGAGTAATAGGTCTTTGTCGGTTTTTCTTTTGAACTATTTCTGTAAGTTCTTGATAGACTTGAAAAGCAATGTTGCTGGGCAAATTTCGATTCTTTCATTCTTGTTTGTCAATGACCCAATAAGATTCCAAAAGATCAGAACTGTCCAATTGTGATTGTGATGATCGGATCTCGTAGTCGAGGACCTTCTTGTAGTTACAGTTAGCTAGAAATTCTAGGTTCGAATCCCTGCTTTTACAGTTAGCTTTCCATGAACACATTGAAATTCTGGAGAGATAGATTGGTGCTCAAATTTTCCATGAACACATCTGATGGAAGTAGGTTTGAGCTTGACAACTTAGGAAGAGTGAAAAATGTGGGTTTAATGGGTCTTAAGAGGGGAATTGTTCTTGGGTAGTTTTGGGATTGAGAGATTTGTAATGGAAGGTTTGTGAAGAAACTATCTGATGGAAAGTTTGTGAAGAAACTCCAGTTGAAACACGTGAAAATCGTGGTTAGTAACCACACTTTTCACATGTTAAGTTCATTATTTTGGACCCAATTTTTTATTTAAAAACAGGATTATTAACCAATTTTTTAACAATAGCGGGGTTATTGACTCCGCTTTTTAATAAAAGCGAAATTTTGACTAAGTTTTTAAAAAGTTTTGTAATTTTATAAATTAGTTCAAAAATGCTGTCTTTTAATATATTTGTTTTAAAAGGACAATAGTTTGGTAAACAACTCTACAATATCCTATCGCAAAAACATCGACACTGCAATACCCTATCGCAAAAACATCGACACTTCAACTTTTATCACGGCGATAAAAGTGCCACCTCAAATACTTTTTGACTGCCGTAAAAACTAATAGATTTTTTTTTGTGGTAGCTAATATACCATCACAAAGTATCAATTCTTTTCTACTTACGTTAAATAAAAGTATTTATGATACCAATGATACCACCGTAAAAATTATTTTTTTAAAATAAATCACTATGGACATTTGATAACCAATGTAATATGTCTCATGTATTTAAATTTACACATCTGAACAACTATGCAATTAAATATAGAGATAAACACAAGTAAAAATGACCATCATTTTCAAAAATATAGCAATAATTGCATATCAAAAAATAAAATAAAATTCCCATGAGCTAAATCAAATGAAAAATGTGCAATCTGGCATAACATAATAATGATCCCTGAGTACAAGAAACTAATGCGACATGTTGAACATCATTCCCAAACCATCTATTCTCTCTGTGACACTTGAAAAAAGCATAAAATTATTGTTCATATACTGAACTAATATTTATATACAGACATACAAAGAACTAAAAGAATTCATAATATACATCAACAAAGGGCCGAGCGATATTTCTCTCAACAACTTGTCCAACTATAAGAATACCTCGACGAGACATTATCAAACACAGGTTCAGCTCTATTGCCTTTTTTAACAAATACTTGCCAAAAGTTTGATATCATCCCAATGAAATTGCATCTATTTCTGTTGATTGGTCCATATTAATTATAAGACCCTTTGCCGTCATGCATTTTGGAACTTTAGAACTAAGTAAGTCAACTTTGTCTACAACCTACAACCAAAATAATTAGTGCTCAACAAGAAAGTATAGTAACTGTTAATATTACTTATTTGGACGAGTAAACATTATTATAAATATATGACAGAAAGAATCCATACAATGCACAAGAAAATGTGATTTACAACCTGTGAAGCATATCATCAATATTTCACAAATATAATAATATAAATGTAATTGAGATCATATTCGTAACAGTCATGATGAACTAAGAACTTGCAATCATTTATGAGTCAATGAGCTCAAGAAATATGCGGATTAGATCCCAAAGTATCACAATAATCAAAGGCCCACTAATGAATAACAACATTCAACAACATGGAAGGAAACATGTTCTCACCCTATCCAACTGACATAACAATTTTCATCACAGTAAAAGCTATGAAATATAAAGTCGTGCAACATGTGCAATGTATAAAATACATATAGTTTGAAACAATCTTTGTCAAATAATACCCTCTTTCCTTTATTCCCAGTCGTCACACTAATTTGTATTACTTTGCATCAAAATTATCATTGGACACAAATAAGAAAATCAAAAGTTTTGTGGTGGTATAAGTTCATAAATTCTTAGTTTTATAAAAAGGTCGTGTAGATAGAGATGACATATGAGACTCCTCCTGCGATTGTGGAAGTCCATCTCCGCCAAATTCCCTCAATAGTTGATGTTCCCTTATAAAATCCAAAGCCTAAGACATGATAACATATCAAAATCAAAATCTAAATAATCTAAAATTTAAAAACTGTAAAATTAAATTTGTTATACTCTACATGCCGGGCCACCGAAAGGTCGCATCCACTTTTCAATTGAGATTCCAAAAAAAAAATCTTTGCTTGTATAAGGTCAAATTCTACTTTAACCTGTTGATATACATCTACTCGCATTCTTTAAATATATTGTTGTGTTACA
>CM042200.1:14926309-14953636 GCA_023539305.1 Ilex asprella
ACCAATACCTCCTTGATTTCTTCACTTTTAAGCCTCCAATTCTTCATGTATTGTATCCATGCCATTACCACACATCCAACATAGTTGCAAGGTCCTAAAATCCAACATTTAAGCTATCAAAACATGCAACATCGAGAATTCAACATTATTCATAAAATAGGCTAACACTAAGTAATTAAATGCAAAAGTTGAGTTATAATAAATGTAATGAGGCCATGAAATGTGCAATATTATGTGCTCATCATGCTCACATGTTTTATTTAAAATAACCGTCATTTGAAAGAAAAGGATTTGACATAGTTTCATGAAAGGAAATCAACACACAATAAACAATATAATCACCATTCTCTTCCTTATTCACACAAGTCATGCATTTACAAATACACTCTTGAGATCAAATAGGTCTTTATTTAAGGTTGTAACATGACCTTGGGATTAGGGTTTTAAAATATAGGATATTCAAGAATTCAAAAGACTATCCCGAGACAACATCTATATTACACAACCAAACTTCTTTCTATAACCTTTAACTCTTCACCCTTTAGAAGCACAATTTACAACACTTACTCATATTGTTTCAAACTTATGCTTGATTTTTTTTTCATTTTCTTGAATCTACTTTTTCACCGCTAGAAAAATCTGATTTTTCCCCTTTTTATACCATTTGGATACTTGGTGCACAATGCGTCACACGTCCCTTATTTTCTAATTCAATTTTGTCCCAAATCGATTAAATTTTGTCTACTATTAAGTTCATTATATTTTATTTGAACTAAATTTAAATTATTTTTCATGTTTTTCAATTAAATCCCGATTACGTTTATTTTAGTTGCAAGACGCCAGATCGCATCGTAAAATATGAAAAATTCAATTGTCTCAGGATTCAATGAAATTGACTGGGTAGCTAGATTTCGAGAGACAAATTCAACCGTGAGGTCCATTTCGTCATCCAAGTTCTAAAAAAATTTGGGTATTCAACCTGTACCGTAACAACTAATTATCATTTTTCCATTTTTTCGTAAAATTTTAATTTTTTTTGGATTTTACATTCTTCCTCCCTAAAAGAATTTCGTCCCCAAAATTACACACATATGCACATACAAACATCATGCACATGCAATAAGTTATATAATACTCCATAAGTATTAAAATGTACCTCTATCTTCTAACAAGAATAGATAAGTAGCACGGATAATGCCCTCACGCTCTCACGTTGTCTCCTCCAAACCACGATATTGCCATAACACCTTCACCAGCCTTACAATCTTGCATCGCAAAACCTAATCTCGGTTATCCATGATGCGCACCGGCCCTTCTTTGAAGGTCCCTTTTGTATCAACAACTAGCTCAACCCAATCCACCATATGCATAGGATTTGGAGTGTACTTCTAGAGCATGGAGACGAGGAACACCGTGTGAACACCAGATAGAATTGATGGTAACGCCAACCGATAAGCAATAGTGCCAACCCTCTCGAGTACCTCAAAGGGCCTAATATACCTTGATGACATCATTCCCCGCTTCACGAACCTAACCACTCCCTTCTTAGACATAATCTTCAAGAAGATGTGATTTTCAACATCAAACTCCAAAGGTCTCTACCATTTATAGGCATATCTCTTTTGTCGGCTCTTAACAGTAAAAAGATGTTTATGTATCAAGTCTACCTTCTTTGAGGTGTCTCTAATCAAATCTGGACCTATTGAGGGCCCGTCTCCAACCTCTATCCAACAAACTGGATAACGACATGACCTCCTATAAAGTGTCTCCTAAGATGTTATATGTATGCTCGTCTGATAACTATTGTGTTAGGTGAGCTCCACTAAGGGTAAGTGCTAGTCTTAGCTACCCTTGAGCAAGAACGCATGCTCGAAGCTTTTCCTCTAGAGTTTGGATGGTTCTCTTTGACTGATCGTCCATTTGGGGATGAACAGTTATACCCATCATCAACTATATCCTCCTAGCTTGTTGGAAACTCTCCCAAAAATGAGTTGTAAACCTGAGATCCCGATATGATATTATAGATACATGTACCACATGTAGTATCACCATTGCGTTGAATATTTATTGGTGGCATGACTCTTCTGACTCGTGTTGGTATTTTGTAAGGTAATGAGTATGTGCGAGCATGAAAAATAGGATAAAGCTCTGTGTGCTAGGTTGATATTTATATCTTTGTAGGATTGTGAGTGGGTCAATCTATGAGAGTGAGATAAGTTGATTGTGGTTGCGTAGGTGTGTGTCTAACGTTGCCCTGTGTGGAGGTTGTAGCATTCAATGATACAATAAGGGTGTGTGTAGTCTGTCACACACACACACACACACACACAGAGTAAGTTCTGGCAAATATGGGTTGGAACTGAAGTCATGAAAATGTTTCATGAGCTACTAGGTCAATATTATCCCTGGTAATGACGTGGTATCCCGAAAAATATCACGGGCCATTAAAATTAGTCTGGATAGAATGCTTCACTTATCCTACTTGTTTAGCTATTATTTATTAATGATACTAATTGTTAAGGAATATGATGAATCAAAATTGCATTGCTTATTTCGATGATAAGTTTTTTGACTGGTGTTGGTATCTGGTGGGGTAGTGGTTACGAGTGAGTGTGGAAAATTGGATAGATTCCTCTGGCATTGTTGTTGCATATCTTTGTGGGATTGTGAATGGATCTAAATGTGAGAATGATAAAACTAGATTGTAGCTGGGTATGTGTTCGATTTTGATGTGTGAATTTTATGGGGTTCGGTGGTACAATTGGGGCATGTGTAATGTGTGAGTGAGGGAGGAGTTAGTGCTGGAAAATCTTCGCAATGTCTGGGTTGAAGTTGTAGTCATGGTAACAATTGGTGAACTACTGGGTCAGTACATACCTAATAATTATGTGGTGTCTCAAAAAAATTTTGACAGGCCATTGAGCTTTGCCTTATATTATGGTGAGGTGGATCCTCTATAGAGAAAAATAGGAGGTGTGACCTCCCAATAAAGGGAATGTAATGAGTAATGACTCATAAGAATGGTAAAAAAAATCTTTGTTCCTAGAAGAGTGGACCTTCTCTATCTTCATGCTTAAATTTTTAGGTGGCAATGACTGTCAAACATGTACACTGAGTCTTGAATCATTGAGTTCCTTGTCTCCCATATATATGTTCGATTTGTAAGAGTGAATTGGGATCCCTCAATTTAAATTCTTTACCGTTAGATTTAATATGTTCATTTGCTAGTTATATTGGATTTATTAATGTTGAATGAGACTTAATACTTTCAATAAAGTAGACTAAGAAAATTCAAATCTATGTTGTATATTGAAGCAATATAAATGAAGGACATAGTAGCTTCTGTTTTGGTTTTATTATGGAACAACTAGTGTAAGATTTTCAGTTTCATAACGAGGGGATAATGCATCCACTAAAATAATGATGTCAAAGACTTCACAATCTCCCTTATATACTATTGGTTGGTGTATTTTGAATTGCGGGCATGCCAAAGTTCAAATGGAATTTGATTCAAACTCTTAGGACCTTACCTAGTCGAATCGGCATGAGGTTCTAAAATCATGACTGTCTAGACAATTTAAACGAAACATAAGGCTACCTCAAGATTCTTTTATTTACCTTAGAGATCAAGGACTTAAACAATTTCTTTTGTAGCAAGCAAACAAACTAGAAATTAAAAATAGACTTGAACTGAAAAAAAGACCTAAATGTAAACAACAAAGAGGAATTATTGTATGAACTACTGTATTGAAATTAAACAGAAGGGAGATCACTTGAGTGACAATTATGTAGTAAAGTCAAATGAACAAAAATAAACTAAACAGTGTAGATCAGTGCTTTGTTATGTTGTCTACGCATGTTGATCGAGAGATATTTACTTTGTAGCTTGTGCCTCTATATTTATAGGTGGTGGCTCTCAACTGTTGGAGCCATCTTTTTTGGCCACGAACCAGTATCCATGGCCTCTACTTCCAATGTCATTGGTCATGCTTCGAACCATCTACAACCGTTGCTCATAATGTTATGTCTACCACACCTCTTCGTTATCCAAGTTCCATGGAGATCTTTTCCTCTTAACCATCTTATACCCTTGGAACTTCTCTGACTCTATCCTACCCATTGGACCTTGCCACGTATTGTTCTCAAAATTTTCAATATTTGGGTGAAAACATTGCTGCACACCCCCAAATAAAAGTGACGTGACAAGATGCTACTTATTCAAAGTGTCATTTTGGTTCTTTGAGAGTGAACTCCTGCCACCTTAAGGCCTTTACTTACGTGTCACCTCAAGATAGGCCACATTGCTCAACACATGCAATTCAGCTTCCACGTGTAGACTCTCTATCTTCTTCCATCTTTTCAAATCTGCAGGAAACTGCTGGAACACAATCCGTTCATATCTTCTCATCATTACAATGATTTACTTATTGTGACTAACTTGATTTTGTCATCATTCTAATTCTTCAACCCTTCTTTCTCTTGCAATGTAAATCCCTCATGCTAGTTCTCTTTAGAAAACACTTGCAAAGGTTCCTTCTCGTAAAATCAACCATCATACATTCACTTTTGATTATAGCACTTCTTCATTGGTGAGGGACCTTGGTCATATTTTCATCGTATTTCCTCTGATTTTTTTCGTCAATAATATTCGGCCTCCCATGAACCTCTTTCAATCAAATTGAAGGAATGCCTACATAAGTCTAAGAGGATATCGTGGGTCATAGTTGCTAAGATGGAAAAAGGGCACTTGTGGAAATGATTGGGCATCTACATTGCCATAGAAATCAGTACTATCAACATTCCCATCAATAGACCTTTGCTCTACTTGACTCTCTTGTTCTGGTCTATGACAGACAATGCCATTCACTTTTATTGTGTTATGATGGTTCTGAGGAGTCAGCAGGTATGAAAGAGTCTCTTTTCTGTCTGTCTCTCCAAGTTTTGACTACTGAGTAAAACTTCTACTATTCAATCATAGAATCGATTTTGAGCAAGATGAAAAATCCCTATATTATTAGTCAAGAGCTAATGAGAAAGAAAGGGCTCCTTAGATAGGGCATTAGCTCTTTAGTTTGATTACAGCTAGCACACCTCTTTTCTTTTCTTTCTCAAAGTCAAGTTTCTCGCTTGTTAGTCAAGCTTTGAAGCCCCTACTTTATTATATGTTTGTATATTTGAAGAAGCGCAGGTTTGAAACCCTATACAAGTGGCTGGTCTCGATTTGGCTTGGTGGTGCCCTTCTCGATGATTTTTGACTCAACATTGATTTTGTGCTTGAGTTGAACGGGGATCCCTTCATCGATTGAATCAAGTAATTTGCTATCAAGAGAGGTAAGAACCTTTACTTTAAGTTAGACCAGTCTCTTCATTCACACAGGGGTAAAAGAGAGTTGACCATTTACTGTTAGCAGAAACAGTACAGTGGGAATAGCATATTGAATAATAGTCAATCAAAGAAGCAAGGGATGAGCCTTTCCCGATAAATGATAGAGGTTGGACAAATTCCTGTTATCGGTGGTACAATACTCAAGCGGAAGTGGGGCAAAATTCTTCCCTTGAAAGAAGCACAAGCGAAACGATACCAAGATTTGACTAAGAAACTACAAACAATGTTGCTAAGGTTACATTGGCAGTAAGTAATTCAACCATTTTCTTCTATTTATGAACTTGATGCAATCCTCGACCTTCCTCTTTTTGGGGCAGAGATCAATGCTCTTCTTTCTCATATAGATAAGCCTACCATTTTCCACTTAATCCTCAAGGCATACCAATCTTGGATTACTCTCACTTTCTTATGTCATCTCACATTCGGGATGGTTCAGAAGTCATAGATACTAAGCACATTTATTTCCTCCTTTACTGACTCAATCATTTATTTTTATGTGTTTCTTCTTGCAAAATAACAAAGGAGTACATTTTGCTGGTCATCAACTTGTTGCCGGAGCTTCATACAGCTTGGTCCATATTTGCTTGCCTACCTTTACTATGGTATATCTGAGACAGTTGGCTCCAAAATGTAAAACGGTGTTGGTCCACTCTGGGTTCTCCAATTTTGGCTTCGTGCCTACTTTACGGAGCTAATTTTCACTCCTCCCAATGATCCTAGCATTACATATGGTCAACTTTATGCCACAATGCCCTACAGGGAACAACCATTTGCTGAATGTTTCAAATTTTTCTATGAGCAAGCCAATTCACAGCATATGTGGATTCCATTTTCTTGCAACCCCGACCCTAAATGGTCTCTTTACTACCCTGGAGAAGCACCTTATGAACAATACGCTCAGTATACAGATGGTTGGTTTTCCCATCTCTTTCCCAGGGATTTGCATGATGGCCATGGGCCCTTAACTAGTCTCAGTTTTCACTATGGCGTGGAAATTTATATGACTTAACAGTTTGCACACCAGTTTCGCTTGGTTCAGCTCGTCCTCCATTTTTTTGCCACCACTATTAATACTGAGCTTACCAATCAACCTACTTTGGCTGATTCTTCTATGATTCAAAAATCTCCCTGCATTACTCAATAAACTATCAGTCTTTCCATATAGTCCCTTTTAAGGCTGTGTGTGACATCACTGAGCTATTCAAATCATGGTGGGAATGTTATGTTTTCAAGCAGTTTGGAGATGATTTACCCACCACTCTTCATTGAATGAGTTTTCTAGCCTGCCTTCCTCACTCTCTAAGGGTTGGCTCTGTACAAACCTCTCTTTCACCCTCTACTAATCAACCAACCCCTTAAATAAATCCTCTAGTGGCATTGGATCTCTCATCATCCACAACCTTACATTTTCTTCCTGGTTCATGGCCTAGAGAGAAACGTTGAAGGTCAACCAATAACACGACTGACCCAAATGTAGAGGCTCAAACCTCCACGTACATCATTGTAGTAGGAATCCTTCTTCTACTTCTACTTCTACCCTCATTCTTGCTGATTCATCGTAGGATGGCATCTTTGATGGTCTTGAGCCTTTGAGCTCGACCTCTGAATCTATTTCGATAGAATCCACCACGGAAGCTATATCTTTGGCTCCTGCCTCCAATTCTCTTAAAGAAATAGTGGTAGAACCACCAAGTTGCTGAGGTCCTATGTCGACTTAATAGCCTAAGAGGTTAGTGAGGCTCCTATGCAGAGGCTGCAAATCAAAGCCATGATACCATTCCTTTTCAAGCTTCGACCTCTTCTATAGAGTCTAAGCTTCACTCCATGATGGCATCTCCGAGAGCCCACCTTACCGCTGGTCCAGTTTCCTTCCAAAATTTGGAATGGATCTTAGATCTCGACTTTGAGGAGGATCGTAGAGCAGTGAAGTTGATTATGGATAGCCATCTAGGCGTCCTATTGGAAGAACTAGATCTTATTCTCAACTTCAAGTTGTCAAAACTCTTTTTGTGTTCCCTTTTCGTATAGCTAAAGATTGTCAAGTGCTAGCCCAACTTGCTGATGAACTTCCTATGCTTTTTTAAGTGGCCAAGCCTTTGTATTGAAATACCTTACTATTGTAAATGGCCGAAGGGACATGCTAGTTGACTTGAAGTTTCACATTGGCCAATTCGCGAACCTCTTTAGCCAATAAACATTGTGCTATAAACAAATCTCCTTAGTTGATCATCAAATCATAGAGCTCAAATCCTGCCACGTGACCCTGCTAGAGGAGGCCGCTTCCTTTGATGAACAATTTGAACAACTAGAGGCCGTTACTCGTAATATTGTAACCCATACTGCCACTACTCTTGAACAAGCCAACTCTACCACTGTAGAACTTAAGGCCATTATAATGACTCTTTTTTTTTGGAGGCCCTCTTTAGTAATCTTGGTCGACCTTCTGAAAAGTAATAAATAGAGTTGGACCTTTTTGTCCTTTTATTTTATTCATGTTTTCTTTGTGCACATGACTATTGACTGGACTATGATTTAATTGACATTTAATACCACTAAATCATGCATTTTTCATTTGGGCCTTTGTGCATGAACATAGCCAGCCTTTATTCATTAAATGTTGATGTTTCACCTCCTCTACCTTAAATCACCATAAATGTTGGCAGTTTCCAATATGTGGTCATTAATGTCTCCTAACATTTGCTTGGCCTATAAACCCTTTAGAATTACACGAATTCTAGACACATTAATTCTTTCCCATGTTTTGCATACTTGGAAACAAAAGGTGATGATGTTATTGATTATCAAACCCTTTCCCCTTCAGTCTGAAGCCTCCTTGTTCCTCTTATTTTCTTCCTTAACATCTGTCATTGGTTTTACCAAAATAATTTACATATTTCTCAAAGATGGGTGCCACGCTGCATTAGCTCCCTTTGTTCTTGTTGTGGGCCAGATATTTACTTGAAGTGCCATGGATCAATCAATTGTGCCTGATCTAAAGGAATCCAGAGCAGGCTTTGTATTTGGTTTCTCGTGCATCTAACAATCCTTTTACGTGAGTTCCCTCTTTTTGCTTCCCATCATCATGATGAGGAAATTTATAGTGGTGTGCATCTCTTAGCTGAAATCAAACTAAAAGGTGAGAAAGCTTTTCATTATGGAGGTGAGCCCTTGAAGACGTAATTGCCATCATACTTCATTTTCAAGTTCTTCTCCTGAGCTTGTTCAAAGATTCCTCCTTCTCCTGCTCCTTTCTTTGTCTCTCGTGATCAAGTTTTCATCTTCAAACCAAGACGTGCATCCTTTAGAATGGTTTATGTTTACATAGAATGTTGCTTTATTTTATTCACCAATTGTACCACCTAAAAATTTACAAAAAAAATTTATGAATAAAACTGCAACTTCATTAATTATGTATCCCCTTTTAACTTTTGCTTCATATTTGCCCAAAAGCTTGTTGTTAGGACATGTATTATAATTGTCAACGGCCTTGACTGACGGCTACGCCGTTTACATTTATTGGCTTTCTTTGTGCTCTATGACCTCCCATATCGTTGGTCAGTAAGCCTTTAGGAATTGTTCATTAATAGAATGACTTTGAGTCTCTCCATTTAAGTCTTTTAAATGGTAAAAGCCTCTCCTTTTTTCTTCAAAAAATTCAAATGGCCCTTCTCAATTGGCAGACCATTTGCCAAACTTTGATTTAAATGAGCACTGCCTCATTATACTCAGGAGGCCTTAGGTTATGTTGAAAACCAAGCGTTCAAGACTTTACAATTATCTCCATGGGTAAACTCGAATTGTATTCATAAGATAATTTGAATGGTGTGATCTCAATACTTAACTGTTTGGACGTCCTATAAGCCCACAATGCTTGGAGCAATCTATTATACCAGTATCTTGGGTTTTCTTCTAGCATTTTGGCAATGATCCCTTTCACGGTTTTGTTAGTAGACTCTGTCTAGTAGTTTTCCCACATATAGCTTGGGGTCGAATGAATGATACTAAAGTCATATTCTTCTATAAATCCCTTGAATTCACTTCATGAAAAGACCATACCTTGGTCAGCCGGTATGTATTGAGGAAATCCAAAATGGTGTATTATATTGTCCTTCAACATTTGGATAACGTTGACATGACTAACCGTTCTCATTGGGATGGTCTCAACCCACTTTTTATAATAGTCGGTGCTAAAATAATGAAGAATGTGACCTTGTTGACCGATATAAGATTTTTCCAATTAAATCCATGGCCCATGCTCAAAATGGCCAAGGCTTTACTACTAGGTCAAATTATATCGGTGGCACCCTTTGAGTAGGGCCGTGCCATTGGCATGTCAAACAACCTCTCCTATACTCGATGTAATATTTTAGGAAGCTCGGCCAGTAATAGTCATATCTCCTTATAAGCCACCACATTTTTTATGCTGGCCTGATGGATCCCGCATATGCTTTCATGGCTTTCGGCCTGTACTTACATGGTATCATCTTTGCTAATGCATCTTAGAAGCAAATCGTTTTGTACTCATTTCGTATACAATTTCTCATTCATAAGTATGTAGTTAGCATCTCTGCTTCTTGTAGCCTACTAAAATTCACCTAGTTCCTTAAGGAATTGCATTTTCCTAATCTTCCTATTCAACTTCAACAATTAACTCTTCCAAATCAAATTCCCTAGTTTTAATGGATGGCAGCACCCTTATTTGGACCCTTATTAGTTGTTTATCCATGCCTCGGGGAATTGTGAAATCAGATCCTAGCTAGGCCAAGTTATTTACTGGCCCGTTTATCCCACTTGGGATGGCCGTAATGTGATGACATCAAAATTTGACAAGAGAGACATGGGAATCGAATGGAATAGGCACAACTCCAAGTTTTTTCCTTAAAAGCTGTCCGCTAGTTGATTAATGATTAAATGGGAATTGCCTATTATTTTCATGGTATATGCCCCTAATCCTAATAGAGTTTCTAAGCCGATGATTAGTGCTTCATATTTGAACTGATTGCTAGTGCATTCTAATTCCAACTTCAACAAGAACTAGGATTTGAAGCCTTGGGGTGATATTATGATTACCCTGGTCCCTGTAGGCATTTGTGTTCATGACCCATCAAAATTTAACTTCAATGGCGTCAACAGCACCATAGGTACTCCTAATAGACTAAGGGAATCCTTTGTTTCTTGTTCTATACACAAGGATTATCTACCAAAAATTAAACCAAAGCTTGACCTTTGACAGCGTTGTGGTAGGTAACGTAATGAAAATTCCATTAGTGCCAACACACATTTTTCAATAGAATTTATCATTATCGGCCTTGTTAACATGTATTTAATCACGTATGTTTGCTTAATAACATACACCACTACTGAAATCGTGTATATTCTTACTTTTTGTGATGCAAAATAAAGAGCCTAATAGAGTGTTCTAAGTTGGCATATAATGCTGCTCGACTGGAGTCAAAATACTAGTTAACTAATAAAAGGTTTGCTCTTTGCCAACATTGTTATTCTGGGCCAATAACCACCCAATTGACTCATGGGTGCCTGATAAATACAATAACAACAACCTACCCTTATGGCTCCCCAAGTATCATTTGAACTTTTGAAAAACTTTCTCATGTTGTGCTTCCCATCTGAATTCTTCAATTTTCTTCAACTTGAGGAGTGATGAGAATGCTTATACCTTCCCTGTAAAGTTGGACATTAAACCCTTGAGAAAGTTAATCTGATCAATCAAGCATTGCGGCTCCTTCTTTTCCTTTGGCAGGGTGGTCTCTATGATTGCCTTTGCCTTGTTCTTGTCCACCTCAATCCCCTTTTTCCTTACCAAAAAACCTAGAAATTTTTTGACAGTTACTCTAAATGCACATTTTGAGGAATTTATCTTTTGTTGATGAAGACATATCCTTTTGAAGATAGCTCTTAAGTTGATGACTATGACGTCATCAATGTAGGCCTTGACAATCTTTGCTAAATCATGCCGTGGAAGATGGAATTCATTGGTTTTCTAATAGGCTTCCCTTTTGTTCTTCAGTTAGAATGGTATAACCCTCCATTAGAAAGTCCCTATTGACTTGGCGCATCTGAATACGTTCTTCTGCCCGTCCTATTCGGGAATGAAAATTTGATGATATCTTGTATTCCTTCCCTTGAATGAAATTATAACGTTCATGGCCATAACATACCAGCTGGTTGGCCATTGACATTACATACTCATCTTTTGATGTTTTTGCTTTGAGATTCTAATAGTAACAACATACTCTAATCTTGTCATTCTTCTTTACAGGCACGATATTTGATACCCACTTGATATATCATGCCACCTGAATGCACTTTTCTTGCAAGAGCTGCTCAATATCTTCTTTCACTAGTATAGTTACTTTGTTGGACATTAGCCCTGGGGCCTATTTCATCTATCTATATCCTTCGTTGATAGGAAGATGGTGTTCAACCAAGGCAGGATCCAACCCTGAAATCTCCTCATAATCTATAAAAAACAGTCTCTATGCCTCCTAAGCAGTCATAATTGAAAGTTTGGTTCGATCAGCTTACTAATGAACGTAGGTTTATTTTCTTCCAATCCTCCAAGTTTGACTTCCAGTAGCGGTTTCTAAACCTCAATCCAATCATTTAGGATGGTCAGAGTGGTGCTAATTTCGTCTAATTAACTAAACTCATATGAACCACAGTCGTGCCTTCTTTCTCGATACAATCCAGCATGTTTACAGTGACTTTGTGGCTACTGGTTGCTTGCAATTCTACAACCCTTTTCTTCACCAACTATTGTCTTATTTTGGTAATGCATGCCCTTACGACCTACTTTACTATGATCACTAGTGTAAACTTCCATCATGGGCTGGATGACCCCTTAATTCTTCAAATTTTCTTGACAAATGATCTCTTTAGGCCTCTCGTACTTTTGTTGGCCCTGAAGCTTTAGTGGTCTCACCCCTTTGTCATATAGCCAAGCATTGGCCATATGTATGTGCACTACAAAAAGGGTGTTGTCAGTTGCTAGCACCTCCAACTCATCTTTATTCTATAGTGCTAACCATTAGTGGAAGGTGGAGGGTACACACCCATTCAGATGAATCCAATCTTGGCCAAAGAGTGCGTTATATGAGGTCATTGTGTCCACTACAAAAAAATGGTCTCACGTTGGCCTTGTTCCCTATGACCAGCTCAGTTGACAAGATTTCCTTGATCTTGCTAACCCCACCAGTGAAACTAATTACTGTCAAGTTGGTTGGAATTAATTTTTTCCCACTTTTTGAGCTTCATCATCATTGCAATTGGTAGGATGTTAACGGTTGCATCATTATCTGCTAGGATTCAGCTAAAGAGCTTATCCTACAGATGAACCTCGGTGTATAATGGCCAAAGGTGCTACGTTATTGGTCAAGTAGGCTTCTTGAAGATTAACCCAACTTAATCTTCCATGTCTGCTAGGCCAACTTCCTCATTTTATCCCGATTGACTTCTAACTACCGGGGCCACTTTGTCTACAAAGGTAGATCCCACCGCCTCGGTTTCCTTGACTTCTCCTTCCAATGAATCAGGTTGTTGATTCCTTGGCTTGAAGGCTACTGGAAACTTGCAAAATGCATTGATGGAGATCGAGCGCTCTAAAGTTCCAAACTAGATGGGATTGGTGTCATCGATGACGTAGCCGCTACTGGGCTTTCCTCCTTTCATGTCTCTAGAGTTATGTTTAAGGTGACCATTAAGTGTTCCACCATCTTGCACACCATGCGTTCCTCGATTTCCTCCTTTGGATGTGATGCTAGTTCCGTTACTTTTTATTTTTCTCTGTAGTCGTTGCTTTCCTCGACGCCTACGTCCATTATCAAGGTAGGGAAGGCCCACCTCTTGGATTTTTACATGGGCTACCTTCGAGCAAAAGCTTCCATTCCTTGTTCAACTTGCCTTTTTTCCTCTTCCAACCTTCACATCTATGACTGTCTATCTTATGAGTTATATTGTGAATAAATGACTTAAGTGTCATAATTTTACAATGAGAACAAGATGCCTTCATGACAGACGATAATATTATGGTTTAGTTGTCTGTGTAACAAGTGAAAAGAAAAATCCAATGGTTTAAGATGCTAAAGCGTCAGATGTCTAAGTGACGTATTTTATTTTGCACAGTCAAGATGTCTATGAGACAAAAGCTAATTGTTAGATTGGATTATTTACATGACTAAAAGTAGCCCAAGTGTTCAAGTTTGTCTTCGTGACAGACAGAAGTTAAAGCTGATTTCGTCTAGGTGACGACAGATGAATTTATGATGTGATGTGAGTTGTTCGAAAAAAGAAAGAAATGATATATGTTGTTGAGTTGTTTGAGTGATGATCATATGTCAATACGTTGATTAAATTGTGTTGTGTGCTATCGCTTATATGGCAAGACAATTATCTCTATGTAAAACTGTAGAGCAATAGAACAGGATATCACGAATAAGTTATGGAATCGCGAATATTGAAATTTCACTAATGAGCAAGGACATCACATTATTTTCTTTGCTTATTTATGAAATCTGGAATGATAACTCACTAAAAAATTTCCTAGAAATTTTTTCAGGTAAACTGTACACAAGTTTACAATCAATTGCCGAAACAAGGAGTCCAGTCAGGAGTTGTAGGGAAGGGATCATGTCAGTTTCTTTTTTTTTTTTTTAAAGAAAAACCTTTTGGGCTATACATGATGTAAATATTTTGTTCTTCCCCTTTTGGTGTGTATGCAACACTTGAAAACTTTTTTTTGGGGTTATGTATATACTATATGGTAGCGGGCTAGTGTGTCGCACGTGTAAGACTTTTATTTTAAAAATATGATCCTAAAATAAATATTTTTTAGGATAGGTTTTCTTTTAATCCAAATTTTTTAATTAAGAGGTGAATGCCTATATATATATTTTTTAATTTTTTTTAATAATAGTGCAGTTGGATTGGGGTGTTACACCTACATCATTTCTTCTATTTTGAACAACCATGGTACAAGTGCAAGGTACCAGTACATAAGGCAAGAGGTACTGGTACCGCGATTCCTGAAAGCTCTTGTACCGGTATCTAGTGATGGGGTACCGGTATCTACTTCATCTCTTCATTTCAACAGGTTGAGGTCCTAGTGTCAAGTACCGGTACATAAGGTGACAGGTACCGATACCAGAATTCCAGTAAGCTTGGGTACTGGTACCTGGTGATGGAGGTACCGGTAGCTCCCTTGCCTTCTATATTTAATATAGGGCAAATATCCTAAAGCATTTTCACCTTCAAAAGTCCAAAAAGGTAAGGGAAATATTATTTATATTTAATTTAGGGAGAAATTAATTATATCCCTAATTAGATCTACCAATTAGGTGCCCATAAAAAGAAAAAGTGAAGAGTAACATTCACCTAAAATTTACTTGGGTAATTGCTTTATTATTTGAAATTTGTAAGAGAACATATGACATATCTCAAACTAGGGGTATGTACTGAACCAGAGTCAAACCCAACGAAATACTATGGCAAAAAATGTAAGTAAGGCGATGCTATTGGTACAAATTATTTTTTTTAGTGGAAAATACGAAGAAATTTTAGAATTTTTGATTCAAACTAATTTTTATAATATTATTTTAAGAAATTTGATTTTGATACATTCAGTGTAGTTAATATTTTCCAAGTAGGAATATTTTGATGAATCACCTTGTTGGATAAATTTTTTAATTTTTCCATTACTTGACTTCATCCCCATACAAAGTCTAAATAAATCATAATTTTCTTTCAAATCACTTTTATTTTTGAATTATCAAATAAAAATATACATGGAATCATAGGAAATTTAGTAGCCCAATTGCTTTATCATTTAGAATTTGATAAAGAACATATCTCCAACAGGGGTTTCATCCCATCAGCTAATTCAAACGAAATACTATGAGGAAAATCATAATAACTAACAAAATATTTTTTAATGCACGAACTTAATATTGTTAGATAATTTATATGTATTTAACACCGAAAGACGAGAGAGATTCAACTTAAAACGAATTTAAATTAGTCCCCTAAAACTTGACTTTGTAGGGATAATTTCTGACTATGAGTCACCACGTTGTTCAAACGGAGATGATGGTGAGAAAGCCTTGAGTAACCTACACTACAAGACAATACTTAGGTGAGCCGATGGTCGGAAGCGACCAAAGAGACTCCAATGCTTAAGTTAAAAAATGAGTCCAAAATCGTGTATAATTAATAAACTAGGATTGAATGCCCTTTACCTGGTAACTAAATGCCTTTATTTGTACTAGTATGAAGATGTGTTCCAAAGGAACTTGAACTCTAAGTTGTGATAAAATTGACCTCATTACCAGCCTCCAATATGTTCGGAGTAAATTTAAACTAGGACTTTTGCTCCTAAGTCCCTATCATTTGTTCCTAGTTGTTCAAACTAGCATCATACTAGGACTCTAGGAACTAGGCTGGTCCTTAAATATGTAGGAGTCTCCTAGCGAATGTGGGTGAGAGAGCTAGGAGTAACTTGATTGGAAAGGAAGTGACTGACCCTAGTTGGCTTCGGGTATGGGGTGCAGACCAGCAGGGACCTACCTAGGAGGGTGCCGAATGCCAGGGAGCAACACAAGTGGGTGCCAATGTACATTAGCCTCCTAAGAAGGGTGTCGACAGTAACTGCAAGACATAAGCCGTCACAATTGCCCCTCCTACCACATTTAATGGATGGAATTAATTGAGGTATATAATTGGAGCACATGGGTTTTTTGAGCCTCCCTTGACTGGGAAATAAGAGCTTTTTTTCCCTAAGAAGTTAGTATTTTTAGTTTCTTCTCTCTCTTCTCTTTTTTACTTACTTCACATTATGTTCCTTAACTTGCTTTATAGGTTAAAGCTAGGTTGATAGAATGAAATGAGAAGCATTTATTGTTGCTTGTACAAGAGACTGACTTACTTTAATCATAAGCTAGTTGAACAATAAGAGTTGATCGAGAGTCAATTTATGATTGATGGGTTATATCCAGTTTGGGAGGAAGTTTCATGGCTTGAGAGTGACTTCCTGATTCCTAACATAATGGAGAACTTCCTTGGTGGTGATGGTTTGAGTCTTGTAACACTTGTGCCCCCCCGACGTTCTGATTGAAGGGAAAAGGTCGCCATGAGTTGAGGTGTCTGATGCTCAAAGGTAGCAAATCCTTAAGAAAGGCTAAGAAACATTTTGAGCAATCACAAAAGTTTTTGGTCATCCATTGAAGGTAGAGTAACTTAGAGGGCAACCTTAGAGGTTGCATGGAGGCCAAGTAGCCCTGAAAGACAACCTTAGAGGTCACATGGAGGCTAAGTAGCCTTGAAGGGCAACCTTAGACGTCGTACGGAGGCGAAGTAGCCTGAAGGGCAATAGTGGAGGTTGGCAACCATTGAGATTGGCTAGAGTTACAACCATTGAGGTTGGCTTGAATTGCAACCACAGAGGATGGCTTGAGGTGCAATCACTGAGATTGGCTTGAGGTGCAACCACGAAGGTTGTCTAGATGTGTAACCAAGGAGATTGGATTAAGGTGCAGCCATGGAGGTTGGCTAGAGGGCGAAAGAGCTTTCAGGTGCAACCATGAAAGTTGGCTTGATGTGCAACCACAAAGGTTAGCTTGAGGTGCAACCAAAAAAGTTAGCTTGAGGTGCAGCCATGGAGGTTGGCTTGAAGTGCAACCAAGTAGGTTAGGTTTAGGTGCAATAATGAAGGTTGACTTGAGGTGCAATCAAGGAGTTTGACCATAGGCAACAGAGCCTTAAGGTGAAACCATTGAGGTTGACTTGAGGTGCAACCACTAATGTTGGCTAGAGGTGCAGCCATAGAGGTTGGCTAGAGGTGCAACCACGGAGGTCAGCTTAGGATGTAACCATGGAGATTGGATAGAGGCGAATGAACCTTGATGTTCAACCGCAAAGGTTAGCTAGAGGTGTAACTATAGAGGTTATCTTGAAGTGCAACCATGGAAGTTGGCTTGAAGTGCAACCACAAAGGTTGGCTTGGGGAACAACCACGGAGGTTGGCGAAAGTCGAAGGAGTCTTGAGATGCCACGAAGGCTGGTTTGAGGTGCAACCACGGAGGTTGGCTAGAGGTAAATAACTGTTGAGGTGCAACCACCGAGGTTGGCTTGAGGTGCAACCACTGAGATTGGCTTGAGGTGCAACCATGAAGGTTGACTTTGGTGTAACCACGGAGGTTGGCTTTGGTGCAACCATGGAGGTTGACGTTAGTGCAACCACAGAGGTTGGCTTGGTGCAACTAAGGAGGTTAGCTTGAGGTGCAACCAAGGAGAGGTTGGCTTGAGGCGATCAAAAGGCCTTATAAAATTGGAGGGAGTAAAGGTACTGTGTGACTTGTTTTTGAGTTGTGGTTTCTTTTGCCTGAAATGGCTCAAAGCTTGTTGGTTGCCATAAAACTAAGTCATTTTCCTATAGACCGCACCAATTGTGCAGGGATAATTTCACAATATAAGTCACCACCTCGTACGGATGGATATGATGTGTAAAACCCGGGTAAATCTGATTTTTTATGTAAAATGGTAAAACGATAATTTGTCACTACGGTACGAATTAAAAACCTAAATTTTCTAGAACTTGGATAATGAAATGGACCTCACAATTGTATTCGTCTATTGAAATCTAATTACCCAGTCAATTTTTGTTGAATTATGAGACAGTCGAATTTTTTGCGCTTTACTAGGCGATCGGGTGTCGCATGACTTAAAAAAGAGACATGAAATTAAATTTCAAAAATTTAAAATTATTTTAAAGAAATTTCATATAAAATTATTTTGAACTTGAATTGCGACGAAATTTAATTATTTTGGGACAAAATTGAACCCGGGAATGGAGGACGTGTGACACGATAAAAGCCAAACATCTCAAGGGGTATAAATAGGTAAAAAATTAGATTTTCTTCTCATTTTTCAACTGGGGTTCGTTGGAGAGGGATGAGAGGGAAAAATAGAGAGTTTCCAACTTCTCTCTACGATCTACGGCTACCAGTTGATCAAAATCCTTTGGGCCAAGAATTAAAGTTTATCTATGCGACGAGGGCTATAACTATGTACGAAAAATCGCGAATTTCACCGAAGATTAAAAAATGATATTTTTTAAGAAAATCAAGATTTGAGTTTGGTTTGTGTTCTTCAAGGTTTCTACAACTTATTTTTACATTTCAAGACTTAGGGTTCTTTCCTAACTAGGTTTATTTTCAACCTAAGATTGTTATATGGAATGGGTAGGGTGTTAGAGGTGTAATATCTTATGTGACACTAACCTATGATAGTTGAAATGTGGAAAGTGGGAATAGAAATGGGTAAAATCAATTCTAGCTTTTATTGGATATTTAGAAATTACTTGATGTGATTTATTGAGAAATGTGATAAATATGTGGTGTTTGATAAAATGTCTTGAATGATATATCTGGGTGTTGATAAAATGTCTTGAATGCTATATGTTGGTGTTTGATAAAATATCTTGAATGATATATGTGGGTGTTGATAAAATGCCTTGAATGATATAAGTGGGTGTTGACAAAATGTCTTGAATGATTGAAGTATGTTGTTTTGATGAAATTGGAATAACATGCTTGGATGATATTGTAAATTGCAATTGGATGCTTATGATATAATTAACAATTGGGAATGTTGAATGAGATGAAATGTTGTCCATTATGTTGCCATGACATATGGAACATGGTGTCAAAATTGTAATTGAGATCTTAGTTGTATAATAATATAGAATGCAATTGCACATATACATTGCATATGCAGAGGTAGCATAACATTCGTGGGTATTTGACATGAGTGTGCGTGTGTGTGCATGGTTTGATCAAACACCATTCTTAGTGGATGATGTGTGGGCTCGGGATAGTTTGATTGAGGTTCAATTGAGTTTCACGGTTTGCATTAAAAATAGGGTTAAGATTAACAAGAAGGGCTAGAATGTCTCTCATGTGCAAGGCCTGGTGATTGGATACACACTCAATTGGTGTACAATCCATAAAATGAGTCGACGTACGCGGAGCCGCTGGTGGAAGTCCGTTAATGCCGTGTCGGTTGGGTGCCCATTGAGGTGAGTCTATAAAGACCCACCACAATAAAGACCTAAGATTTATTATGGTCATTGGATATGCAACATCAATAGCGGGGGCTTAGAATGCTCAGATTCATACGCATGGTGTTGCATGTGTTGAGGGAGCGTGTAAAGATTCGGGTTGAGTTGCATATGTGAGTCTCATCTCATATCATGACATTGCATAGATGATTCCATTATTGAATTATATATTCTTGAATTGAGTGATTGTTGTTTGTGAATTGCATGTAAACATTTCATATGCATCTAGGTTGGGGAGTAACCTTTTTAGGAGATATCCTATTGAGCGTGACTCACCCTTTATGGGGACATTTCAGGAGCGGGATATGTGCCAGTGAGCGACTCTCAATCAGGCCCTCATTGTTAAAGAAACGTCGAGTGGTGGCTTTTGAAACATGTTTTGTGAAAAAAAAAAACTAATATGTTATTTAGTTTTGGACATGTAATATTGTAAAGGACTGTAAAGTAAACTCATATGAATTGTATATTTCTTAAAATTGATGTTATATGAGTTTGGGTTGGTGTTGTAAAGGGTTGGAATGGATTTGAAATTAAAAGAGATAGAAACGGGGTAAAAACTAGAAAGACTTACCAGTGGAACGATAAACTCTTCAACTAGTAGAACTTTTTCAGTATACTTTTCCTACCGGTAGAACGTCCCGTTTCTATGGTAGAACATTTCCATTGAGTTTTCTTACCGGTAGAACTTTGGTAAACCTATCTGTAGAACATTTTCAATAGCATTTTTCTACCGATAGAACTTGTACATCTTTTATCGGTAGGTATTGTTCAAATCTCAAATTTTGAAATATTTTTGCTAGGTCTTTGGGTCTTGGGTTCATTTTCTCAAATGATATAAATGGACATTAAGTAAGAGTAAATTGATGTATTTGGACCTTAAATGAGTCATGCATTTGGGAGTGCTTGGTACAAGGGAGACTCTGACCAAACTTTTTCTTATTGTGATCCCAATAAAGGGGATGTTGTGTCGTGGTGTCAAGTTATGTGACATTTACGGGTATTTTCGCGGGTTAATAAGTGATCAATGGATTGACAAAGGACCCTTGGTTTTAGAAGCATCACATGATGGGTGAAAAAGCCTTGAGTAACCTACAATACAAGAGAACACCTAAGTGAACTAATGGTCGAAGGCGGCCAAAGAAACTCCGATACTTAAGTCAGAAAGCAAGTCAAAAATTATATATAATTAATAGGCTAGGATTGAATCCCTTTACCTGGTACTCAGATGCCTTTATTTATAGTAGTAGGAAGATGTGTTCCAAAGGAACTCGAATAATAAGTTGAGATAAGATTGACCTCATTACTAGCTCCTATGTGTTCAAAGTAGAGTTAGATTAGGACTTTTACTCCTAAGGGTCCGTTTGGTAGAAGGGATGAAAAATTGAAAGGATGGAAAGAAGGATGGAAAGTTGGAAGTATGGAAAGTTTGAAGGAATATATTTTTTTTCATTATGTTTGGTATGATGGATGGAAAATTGAAGGGATGCATTTTTCTTTACACCCTTACATCTCATTACATGAATAAGATTGAAGAAAATAAACCAAAATGCATGATTTTTTTAATAAGTATATAATATTTAAACCCCCCAAATTTTATAAGTATATAATATTTAGACCCTTTTTAAGTTTAAAATATTATACTTGGCAAAAAATACTCTAATAAAAAATGAAGTATTTTAAATTTTACAATAAAAATTCATGTTCTATAGTATCATTTATTAAAATAAAATTAAAAATAAAATTTACTTATAAAGAAATTCTTCATTTAATTATTTAAATGTGTATCTAACTAGAAATTATATGTATTTTTTCATTATGTACATTTAATTATTAAATCTTCCATTACATATACAAAAACAAACTTAATAAGTTAAGTTCTAATTATATTATGTGGTAAATACTAAATACAAAAAAATATATAATTAAAAAAATTAGACCTAAACTGTTTGAATTATGGAACTATTGGGAACCAAAAGAAAAAAGGAAAAAAAAGGGAGTCGAATAAATTTTTAGGCCTCATTCATCAAAAAGGCCAAAGCCACACATGTTCTGGACAAAAAATAAATAAATAAAGAAATTGTTGAACTTATATTTTATTAAAATCTCACTTTTAAAATCTCACCAGAAATTGGGGGAAGGCAGTATAGACGTGGAAACGTTAAAGAAATATTTTTAGGAAGGGTTGCATAGGAAACATAAGGCCATTCTCGAATGAACCAATGAAGAAACAAACCTTCTCGGAGACTATGGTATCATACTGAATATCCACATTTGGAGTCCAGTATTGCATACCTCTTGGAAAACCAAATCGAGCAGAAAGGACGCTCAGAAAAGAAAAGGTGACCTCGCTAAAACCTACGAGGTCTAAAGCCCGGGAGCGACCTTTGTGTCTCTAACACAACCAGAAGTCCTAACTCCACTCATCTTGGACTTCCCCTTTAGAGAATTTTTAGATATAGGAACAGGGCTGGACAATAATAGAGGGACCCCTACCTCATTCTTGACATCGATAGAATTAACACCAAAAAAATTATCTATCGTATCACCCATGTCCCCCAGGTTATCCTCCTCTAGTTCAGGAGACCTATTGCTCATGACGAGGGAGATGGATGAAGTAGTGTCTACAGAAGTGGTGGACATGGCATGATAGGAGAAAGGAAAGTTAAAAGAAGTGTAAAAGGGATGAACGTTGGTAAAATAGTATTTGAGAGCCCAGGGGTCAAGACATCAACGACAATGGAATAAGGGTCCAAAAAGAGAGGAAGAAAGGACAAGGAATGACATCGATTCCTAAAGTAACAAATATAGAAAGTCTATAAATGAAATAACCACCTCAAATTTGAGGGATCTAGAGTGCATAAGAAGCCCGAAAAGAAGAAAAGGAATAACGAGGCAGAGGACGTACCTAATCAAAAGAAATCAACTATCAAAGACTCGAAGACTTGAAGTAAACTCGAAGATTGGAACAAGCCAGCAACGCAGGTGCTCCAGGGTAAATTTGGGCATGATTCTATGAAACCCTAGGTCACCGGAAAATTGGGGAAGATAGAATAGCAAAGGAAAAGGAAGGGAAAAGAAAAATCCAGAGAAGAGGGCGAAGAGAATTCGAAATGGTGAAGAAGGCGATTTCGTGAACTGATGTATTTAAGGCAAGTGTATGGACATACACGTGGATCGAGGGAATAAAAGACGTGTGCAAGAAATGAGGCGAAGCAACTCATTGCGCGCTTATAACACCGTAGGAATTCAAGAATCTTCCATCGTGA
Organism: Ilex asprella; assembly: GCA_023539305.1. Classification (NCBI taxonomy): domain Eukaryota; kingdom Viridiplantae; phylum Streptophyta; class Magnoliopsida; order Aquifoliales; family Aquifoliaceae; genus Ilex; species Ilex asprella. The sequence continues at coordinate 14,949,090 of CM042200.1, forward strand.
AAATTCCGAGGGCAAACCAAGCTAACCTCGCTCACTCAACTCAGAAGTTAGCCACAACTCAAGTAACTCACCTGACTGATGGCTGGGGGCAACTGATGATTGATTAGTACTCAAATATAGCATATTATTATGTCTTTTTTGGACTAATTATACTTTGATGGAGTTTAAATAATGGCATTTTAGGTTCTAAAGTGAAAAGAAGGCTCAAGGGCGACAAAAAGTACATTTGAATGTAACACCAACACATTGGGGAACAAAATTAAAAAACATGGAGTAGAGTAGTAATGTTCGAACGCCACCTACCGTTCGAACGTGCATTTGAACCAAGCAAAGACCAGATTACTAAGACAAGATGGGTTGCAGCTAAGAACCAAAGCCCTGGAGAATCACCTACCATTCGAAGGACACCAATCATTCAAACGTCCATTGAAGCATTGACGAGATCATACTGACTGAAGATATGGGTTGTTAAAGCAAATCTATGAAAAGTTCTACATGGAGGGTGGCATGAGATTTTCCAAGAGGACCACATTCCATTTGACGTCTGAGTGTTATGTACAGATCCCAACGGGCGTTTAAATGCTCTTAGAGTAAAAACAACAAAAATGTTCGAACATCACCCAACGTTCTAACGCCCTTAGAACAAAACTAGCAAAAACGTTTGAACTCTAGATACCGTTCAAACGTCCTTGACAGACTACCTGCAGAGTGGGTGGGTTTTCACTTTGACTTCGGCAACGAGGACTATTCATTTCTCTCCCCCTCTTTGCCTCATCCTTGCCTATAAATACTCTCATTTTTTGGAGAGAAAGATGCACTCAGCACTTGACTGAATTAAGAGCACTTCAGGCACTACTTGTTCTTATTGTCTTAATTTTCTTCTTTGCTAGAGAGTTGAGAAGTTTAGACTCCCACTCATTTCTTTATATTAATGTTTACATTTGCATTTATTTAAGAATTGTAGTTTCTTTATTTACTTTTAGTCTTTACATTTATATTTACACTTGCTTGTGTTAAGAGTTGTAGTTTCTTTATTTACTTCTAGTCTTTACATTTATGCTATTACATACATGTCTTTATTTATTCTTGCACTTTCATTATTTGAGCTCCCGTCTTTCTTAGAGGAGTGAAACTCTTCCATTTTTCTAAAACTTTGCAAAAGCCGTGAAGGGTGAAACGTGATTCACTCATTCTTCATTGAAGATTAACTCTTTATTATTGTGCTTGTATTTTGCAAATGTCCTCTACTTAGAGGGATGAGCATCACTCACTTTTTTAGTTTTACCAAAGCTATGAAGAGTGTGTAGTTTCTCATTCACTCTTTAGTAAGAGGGGAAGGATATGTATTGATTATCCGGAAGTTGTATTTATGCACTGTTCTAATTCTTAACGTTTATCTCCTTGTTTATTAGATGATTGACTGTATCTAGCAAAGTTAAGGTACTTTGTATAATTGAGAGTCTTTCTATGACACGGATGGGAAAGGATAGGAAAAAGTGCTGGGGGTCTCATGATGGTGTCTTCTCAGGTCGGGTTTTTACCTGATCTGACCCTTTTGAGTGTCGGCCGGTGCGATTTTCGGAGGGATATTCTGGTTCCATTAAAATAATAGTTTTCATATTTTTAACAAAATTCTCCAAAAATGGCTTCAACCTCTAGCCATTAATAGTAAAGATATTCCCATTTGATGGCTTTTTCACTTCTATTGCTCCATGATCAAACACCTTTTTGACAATGTAAGACCTAGTCCATCTTGACTTTAACTTACCAGGAAAAAGGCGGAGTCTTGAATTAAACAACAAGACCTTCTTAGAAGGTCAAAGGATTTCTGCACAATGTTCTTGTCATGGAAAATTTTCATCCTATTTTTAGCAATCTTAGCATTCTCATAAGCTTCATTTCTCAATTCTTCCAATTCATTTATTTGAAGTTTTCTTGATAGTCTAGACTTGTCCAAGGTCAAAATTCATTGCTTTCATGGCCCAATATGTCCTATGTTTCAATTCCACAAGTAGGTGACATGGTTTTCCATAGACTATCGATAGGGAGACATGCCCAAAATTATTTTAAAAGTAGTACGATATGCTCAGAGTGTATCAGTCAGTCTTGACGACCAATCTTTGCGATCTGGGTTTACCGTTTTTTCTAAAATTAATTTGATCTGTTGATTAGCTAATTCGGCCCGTCCACTAGTCTGTGGGTGATAAGGGGTTGTAATTTTATAAAAAAATAAATATTTTTTCATCAAATTCTAGAAAGGACGATTGAAAAAAATGAGAATCCCCATCACTTATGATTGCTTTAGAAACTCTAAATTGGGACAAAATATTTTCTTTTAAAAATTTGATCTCCGTTTGGTGATCATTATTTCGGCATGGAATTGCCTCAACCCATTTGGATACATAGTCTACTGCCACTAAAATGTATAGATAGCCAAAAAGAAGAGAGAAATGGTCCCATAAAATCGATGCCCCAGCAGTCAAAAATTTCAATCACCAGAATTGGGTTTAAGGGCATCATGTTTCTTTTTGAAATGTTACCCAATCATTGAGATCTATCACACATTAAGCAAAATGCATGGACATCTTTGAAAAGTGTGGGCTAGTAAAATCCACACTGCAAGATTTTTGCAGCAGTTTTCCTTGATGAAAAGTAGCCACCACATGCTTCAGAATGACAAAATGATATTACCTGTCTGCTTTCACGAATAGGGATGCATCGTCTTATGATTTGATCCTTACAGTATTTAAATACATACGGATCTTCCCAAAAAAAGTTACGAACCTCCCTTAGAAATTTCTTTTTATCTGTAGGAGTGAATGACGGAGGGAGTGTTCCAGTAGCTATGAAATTAGCAATGTTTGCGTACCATGGGTCTTATCCATTATGAACAGTTGTTCATCAGGAAATTTCTCATTGATTGGTAGTCCATCCTTGTGAAATTCATAAGTTAATCTAGACAGATAGTCTGTCACCATATTTTCAACACCTTTCTTGTCTTTAATGACAAGATCAAACTCTTGGAGTAAGAGTATCAATCTTAAGAGCCTCGATTTGGCATCTTTCTTTGTGAGCAAGAATTTTAGGGCTACATGGCCAGTGAATACAGTAACAGAAGGACCAACAAGATAAGAACGAAATTTTTCTAAAACAAAAAACTACAGCAAGTAATTCTTTTTCAGTTGTTGAATAATTCATTTGGGCATCATTCAAACATGGGGTTTCTTATATTTTCTTTGTCTCAATACAACACCTATAACATAATCACTTGCATCACACATTAGTTCAAAGGGTAGAGTCCAGTCAGGGGATTGCATTATTAGAGCGGAAATTAACATGCCTTTCAGTTTGTCAAAAGCTTTCTGACATGCTTCATTCCAATCAAAGATTATGTCTTAACTCAGGAGATGGCACATAGGTTTGGCTATGGTACTAAAGTTTTTCATGAATCTCCTGTAAAAACCTACATATCCTAGGAATGATCGGACATCCTTTATAGTATTGGGTTCTGACAGATTTTCAATTAGATCAACTTTTGCCTTGTCAACTTTCATGTCCTCAGACGACACAATGTGACCTAAGACAATGCCTTGTGTTACCATGAAATGATATTTTTTTCCAATTAAGCATCAAATTATCTTTTTTACACTTTATTAACACTTTCTCTAAGTTCGTCAGACATAAATCAAATGAGTCGCCATAGACAGAGAAATCATCCACAAATATTTCTAAAATTTTTTCGATCATGTCACTAAATAAGCTAAGCATGCACCTTTGGAATGTTTCAGGAGCGTTACAAAGTCTAAAAGGTATCCTTTTAAATGCAAAGGTGCCAAAGGGACATGTGAATGTGGTTTTCTCCTGATCATCTAATGTAATCTCTATTTGATTATACTTGGAGTATCCATCCAAGAAACAGTAAAATTCATGGCTTTCAATTCTTTCTAGAACTTGGTCAAGGAATAGAAAAGGAAATGGTCTTTCCTAGTTACCAAATTTATTTTTTGGTAATCAATGCACATTAGCCATCTTGTGATGACTCAAGTTAGCACTAGTTCATTGACATCATTTTCGACCACTGTGACCCTAGACTTTTTGGGCACGACTTGGGTTGGACTAACCCATTTGCTATTGGATATGTGAAAGATTATTCCTGCATCTAAGAGTTTGAGTACCTCAGTTCTGACAACTTCATTCATGTGAGGATTCAGTCGTCTCTACATTTGACGAGAGTGTTTTGAGTCCTTCTCAAGATATATTGCATGATTGTAAATCAACGGACTTATACCTTTCAAGTCAGCGATGGTCCACCTAATGGTGCTTCTATTACTTTTAAGAACTTCAATCAGTTTAGACTCTTGCAAGTCTATGAGTTTAAAGAAAATTACCACTGGGTATGACACGTCTTTCCCTAAAAATGCATACTTAAGGTCAGATGGAAAAGGCTTCAATTCAAGCTTTGGTGGCTTGTCACTTGATGAGAATGGCTTTGTGCCATTTGGTAAAATTTCTTCAAATTTTAGAGTCCATTCTCAATAGCATGAGTA
>CM042200.1:14954036-14971964 GCA_023539305.1 Ilex asprella
ACATAATCACTTGCATCACACATTAGTTCAAAGGGTAGAGTCCAGTTAGGGGATTGCATTATTAGAGCGGAAATTAACATGCCTTTCAGTTTGTCAAAAGCTTTCTGACATGCTTCATTCCAATCAAAGATTATGTCTTAACTCAGGAGATGGCACATAGGTTTGGCTATGGTACTAAAGTTTTTCATAAATCTCCTGTAAAAACCTACATATCCTAGGAATGATCGGACATCCTTTATAGTATTGGGTTCTGACAGATTTTCAATTAGATCAACTTTTGCCTTGTCAACTTTCATGTCCTCAGACGACACAATGTGACCTAAGACAATGCCTTGTGTTACCATGAAATGACATTTTTTTCCAATTAAGCATCAAATTATCTTTTTTACACTTCATTAACACTTTCTCTAAGTTCGTCAGACATAAATCAAATGAGTCGCCATAGACAGAGAAATCATCCACAAATATTTCTAAATTTTTTTCGATCATGTCACTAAATAAGCTAAGCATGCACCTTTGGAATGTTTCAGGAGCGTTACAAAGTCTAAAAGGTATCCTTTTAAATGCAAAGGTGCCAAAGGGACATGTGAATGTGGTTTTCTCCTGATCATCTAATGTAATCTCTATTTGATTATACTTGGAGTATCCATCCAAGAAACAGTAAAATTCATGGCTTTCAATTCTTTCTAGAACTTGGTCAAGGAATAGAAAAGGAAATGGTCTTTCCTAGTTACCAAATTTATTTTTTGGTAATCAATGCACATTAGCCATCTTGTGATGACTCAAGTTAGCACTAGTTCATTGACATCATTTTCGACCACTGTGACCCTAGACTTTTTGGGCACGACTTGGGTTGGACTAACCCATTTGCTATTGGATATGTGAAAGATTATTCCTGCATCTAAGAGTTTGAGTACCTCAGTTCTGACAACTTCATTCATGTGAGGATTCAGTCGTCTCTACATTTGACGAGAGTGTTTTGAGTCCTTCTCAAGATATATTGCATGATTGCAAATCAACGGACTTATACCTTTCAAGTCAGCGATGGTCCACCTAATGGTGCTTCTATTACTTTTAAGAACTTCAATCAGTTTAGACTCTTGCAAGTCTATGAGTTTAAAGAAAATTACCACTGGGTATGACACGTCTTTCCCTAAAAATGCATACTTAAGGTCAGATGGAAAAGGCTTCAATTCAAGCTTTGGTGGCTTGTCACTTGATGAGAATGGCTTTGTGCCATTTGGTAAAATTTCTTCAAATTTTAGAGTCCATTCTCAATAGCATGAGTAAGGCAACTTTTTTGTTTTTTGGTCATTAGATGAGATAGACTCTAGCAGAGATGATTCAGTAAGGTGTTCACAAAATGTGTCATTCAGATGTTCTTGTATCAAATATTCAATGGAGTTTACTTCCCCTTCGTCCTCATCCTCTTCTGGGTGTTTAGCAATATTGAAAATATTCAACTCAAGAGTCATATTCCCAAAATTTAATTTCATGACTTTATTCCTACAATTGATTAGTGCATTAAAAGTTGCTAGGAATGGTTGACCAAGAATGACAGGAATTTGGTTCTCTAAATGTAATGCTGGTTGAGTATCTAGAACAATGAAGTAAACAGAGAAGACAAAATTATCCACGTGGACAAGCACATCTTCAACAATGCCCATAGGAATTTTGACAGATCTGTCTGCTAACTGGAGTGTGACACAATTGGGTTTGAGTTCACCCAGACCCAACTATTGGTAGACGGAGTAAGGTAGAAGATTAACACTAGCTCCAAGGTCTAACAGTGCTTTTTCTATCTTGAAATCTCCAATGGCACATGAGACAGTTGGACATCCAGGGTCCTTGTATTTTGGAGGAGTTTTGCATTGTAGCAAGACACTGACTTGTTCTGTTAGGAAAACTATTTTTTGGACATTCTGACTTCTTTTTACTGTGCACAAGTTTTTTAGAAACTTGGCATAAGATGGTACTTGTTGGATTGTATCCAGAAGTGGGATGTTGATTTTTACTTGCTTGAAAAGCTAGTAAATTTCAGGCCGATGATTCAGCTTTTGTGTAGCTTTGAGTCTATGCGGGAAAGGAGCAGGAATTGAACATGAAGGTTCTCTTTCCTCAGAAGGTTCTGGCTCTTGTTCTATCATAGGCTTAAGCTCTTTTTCGATTATAAGTTTTGGCTCAACTGATGAGTCAATTGGGATTGCCTTAGGTTTTGACTTTGGAAATAGCATGTCTCTGACTGTTTTTTCAATCACCTTTCCACTTCTCAATGTAGTGACAACTTGAGCTTGATCTTGTGGAGGTCTTGGTTGGGCAGGAAACTTGCCCTTTTCTTGTGTGCTCATGGATTGGGTCAACCTTTGAATGTGACTTTTAAGATCTTCAAAGGAGTGGGTGGTCTGTGCTTTGAACCAGTTAAAGATTGGGTAGAATGTGCATTGAAGTTCATTTGAGTTTGCATGAACTAGCTCAGTGTATGCTCAAGGTTCCTCTTGTGTGGTGGTTGGTATGGTTGATATGCAGGAGGTCCTTGAGATGGTGGTTGTGAATTTTGTGATTGGTTCATGGGAGTTGGTTGTGTGTTCCTCCAACTGAAGTTCGGGTGGTTTCGTCACCTTGTATTGTATGTTTCAGAGTATGGGTTGGAGTAAGGCTTGTTGAAATTAGAGATTGCATTTGTTTGTTCCAACAAGACTTCTTTGAATGTAGGGATGGTAGGACATTCCCCAGTAGGATGTCATGTTAGTGCACAGATTCCACACACTTGTTCTGTGGAAGGGCCCATTTCGACTTGATGAATTTTTCTCATCTCTAAAGCTTCAACCTTTCAAGACAAGGTAGACACTTTTTCTCTCAAGTCATCATCCTCTCTCAAGACATAATTTCCCCCTTGGGAAGTGGATGGTCAGGCTTCAACTGTGGTAGGGGAGGCTGAGTCTCATATCTAAGAACTATCAGATATGGTGTCAAAAAAATAGAATGCCTCCTCTGGACTTTTACCCATAAATTCTCCTTGGACCATCATTTCGACAAACTAACGCAGTCTAGTGGGCAAGGAGTCATAGAAGAATCCTACTAGAGTCCAATTTTTAAAAGCATGGTGTTGGAAGACTTGGAGTAGTTCTTTGAATCTTTCCCAACTTTGCTAAAATGTTTCCCCTTCTTTCACCGAAAAATTCATAGTTTGCCTTTTGAGTGTGTTGGTCTGATGTAAGGAAAAAAAATTTCTGAAAAAATCATTTTGAAAGATCTGTCAGGTTGGCATAGAAAAAGATTGTAAAGAATTTATTCATTGTTTAGCTTTGTCCTTTAGAGAGAAAGGAAAAAGTTTCATCATGACAAGTTTTAAATTGCCTTGAAATGTTCCACACACTTCTTCAAAATCTTTCATATGCAGATACAGATTTTCCGTATCCAATCCATGAAAAACAGGAAACAACTGTGCAGTCCCTGGCTTTACAATAAAAGGGGGTGCATCTAGAGGAAATACAAAACATGAGGGGACATTATTTCTTGTGGGATTTAAGTAATCTCTCAAAGTTCGAATGTTAGACACTTCATCTTCCCTCATGGGAACTTCTCCATTTCTATCAATATTTGTCATAATACTCTCACAAGAGTGTGCTATTGATCTAGGTGAATTTGGTTCAGATTGGTTCACAGAACCAGAGGATTTTGTCAGCAAATTTTTATAGTGAGGAGTGTTATCAGACATAAAATAAATGGAAACAAAACAAATTGTTTATAGTAAACCGAAGAATATATACAGAAAAGAAAGGTCTTTTTACCTTTACTTTAAAACACTATTACTAAAGTTCTTCGACAATGGCGCCAAAAACTTGACTTGATCCGAAATGTGTACACCTAAGTGCATGCGATCAAGTTTTAGTAATAATCCAGTTTGAATCCAGAGTCGAATCCACAAGGAACTTGCTGTGTTGGTGTTTCAAAGTAAGCAATGGTGGAGACCAATGGATTGTAACCTTTGAAATTTGTGATTATAAGATTGGGAGGTTTTTCCTGGATTAAATATGAAATTCTTTCCAAGAAGGTTTTCTTGACAAAATATAAGATTAATTTAAATGGAAGAAAAATCATTCTTTAGTTTGAGGATCAGGACATGTAATCAATTATCCAATTTATTATATTTATGCTTTATAACTCAATTAATTCCCACGTCAACAACAAGTTACTTGGAAGATAAAGATAGATTGTGAGAATTAAGACTATGATTCCGATGTCTTTTTCGAAGTTTTGTTTGTGCCGAGACTTAGCCCATTTACAATCCAGCAAATGCTTCTACAAGACATCCAACCATAGTGTCAATATTTCATTCTTTAAATGAAGCACAATAAAAGGGATGATTAAAGGGTAGTCATGAAGATCTAGCAAAGCTAAGGTACTTTGTATAATCGAGAGTCTTTCTATGACACAGATGACTCTTGCATGAAAAGACTCCTCGTTTCAAGACAAGTATCACAGCTAGATCTTCATGACTACCCTGTTGCAAAAATGGTAATTTTTCATACCTCACTTGTTGTGGCAACAACTAAGGGCTTTTTTTGTACCAGTTTGATATAAATAATGCATTCTTACAAGTATATCTAGAGGAGGCAGTATATACGAAAATGCCACAAGGGTATTCTAAGGAGGAACAGTCAAAGGTTGCAAGCTTAAGAAAAGTTTGTATGGCTTAAAGCAAGCTTCACGGTAGTGGAATTCTAAGCTATCTAATTTTATTGTCTAAAAAGGATTCTAACAGTCTAAGGCAGACTATAGTTTATTCACAAGAGCCACCAAAGACTCCTTCACTACAGTTTTGGTTTATATGGATGACATCATAGTAGCTGGCAATGACAATAATCTCATCTCATCTCTCAAAGCCTTTCTCCATTATAGATTCAAAATCAAAGACCTGGGATATTGAAGTATTTTCTCGGTATAGAGGTAGCAAGATCAAAGAAGGGAATTTATATTTGCCAAAGAAAATCTGCACTGGACATATTAGCAGATTCTGGAACAATTGGATCAAAACCAACCAAAATACCACTTGATCAAAACCTCAAACTTTCAAAGGATGAAGGAGAACCTATCCCCTCTCCTTCAATTTACAGGAGACTCATTGGAAGGTTGCTCTATTTGACCATAACCAGACTCGACATTTCATACGCAGTCCAATTATTGAGCCAATTTATGCATACTCTTAAGCTTGCATATTTGAATGCAACTCACAAAGTATTGAGGTACATTAAAGGTGAACCAAGACAAGGATTGTTTGATCCTTCGGCTTCCAACATAAAGCTTAGAGCTTATAGTGATTTGAATTGGGGGGGCATGCCCAGGTACAAGAAGATCACTGACAGTGTATTGTGGTTTCATTGACTCTTCTTTGGTGTGTTGGAAATCCAAGAAACATAACACAATCTCTAGGTCCTCAGCTGAGGCTGAATATAGAGCCATGGCTAGTGTGTGTTGTGAATTAAGTTGACTTAGATAGTTACTTCATTATTTACAAATAGAACATCCTCAAGCAATTGTTCTATTTTGTGATAATAAAGCAGCATTACACATTGCAGCAAACCTGGTTTTTCACGAGTGGACCAAACACATAGAGCTCGGTTGCCATTTGGTCTGCGATAAAGTTCAAGATGGGAGTATTGTAACTGAGCATGTAAATGATGCCTTTCAAGTTGCCGATATGTTAACCATTCTTTTGTGTTTGACCAATTTTTTCTCTCATTTAACTAAGATGGGAGTAGAAAACATCTACTCTCCAACTTGAGGGGGTTGTTGAAATATGAAGAACAAAGAGGTAATTGCCAACAAGGCTTCCAGTTAAGGATAAAGGGTTTTCCTATTTAGCAGTGTCAACATGGACCATAATCTCTAGAAGGAAGTTGGGATCACAAGAATCTACAAGAAAAGAAAATGAAAGAATCTTCTTTGATTGATAGCTGAAGTTTTCCTTCTTTAGTTTTTGTCATGTATTTTGTATAGCTTGCTAGAATTAGTTTTGCCACTAATTTAGGATTGGTTAGAATATTCCTTTGCAAATGCTTTATAGGCAAGACAATTGTACAAATATATATGCAGGGAAGGAATGAGAATGCAATGATATAGTTCCTCCATTTCTTTTAGTCTCGTCTTGATTGCAACACTTACATAGTTCTTATTATGTGAGCATTTCTTATACCTTAGGAGTATCTCAAGTCCCCAACCAAATCCTCCTCTAAAATGGATAGCGAATTTTCGTCGTCCATTTTCCCCATTTCCTCCACCTAACTCCCTTATACATCTACGATGAGGGCAGTCACAGTTTTAAATTCAGGTTTTTGGGCAAAACCTTCATGTCTTTTGGGGTTTTTGGGCATTGTGTTGTGGATATTAAAATTGTCTGTGAGCGTGTGTTTACATGGCTAAGCTTAGTCAGAACTTGACACTGTAATGGGTGAGCATGGTGTATTTTATTGGGTCCCAATTATTATGCACAGTCTATTAGTCAGCCACTTTGCCAAGTAGATATGAACCTTGTACTTTCAAGTTAGGCCATGGTATCAGCTATTATGTAGAGTCCCTTAGTCTATTAGTTGTTGTGCACATTCACATGGGAGTTGAGTCCTATTTTTAAATTTTAATCCTTTTTTTATTGATTTTTTTTTTTGGGTTTGAATTGTTGGAAGCATTTGATATTTGAACAATACGGAGAATTGTATCCAAACTTCAATTTCTAACAGCCCATTAATAAAGGAATTCTTTTTATTACTAACCTTTATCTGGTGGAGAACTATTTTGCATAGACTCATCGATAGTTATCAGTACAATTTTTAGATTGGTGAGGAGTGTGAATCGCTACCTGTTAAAAGGAATGAAATCAAATACAAAACGTAAATAAAAAACTAAAAAACAAGTTCCCGATGTTTGTAAACGTGGTAAACTACATGCAAGTGTCTGTGTTTAATCCGGTCACTGGATTCCGACAGATATGATAGAGGCGTTTATTTTCCGCCGGAGGACATTTGCTAGCATTTTCTTAAACGTTGGGAGCTTTGTCAACGCCAATATAGGTGACATTGTGGCCAAACGTCGAAGAACCAAAAAAAAAATGTTTTCGTTGGCTGTTTTTTTTAATGTTTTACGGTGTTCACAAACGCCGGTGTTGCCCATAATTCTTGTTATGACATCTGTGATGAATATGATTACTAACACCAGTCCTTTTGGTTTTATTTTAGCTGATATCAGAAATGGTTTGACAAAGTTCTGGTGTCTATAATGCGATGTAGTGACAATACAATAGCATACTAGTTAGCTATAAATGCTAGTTTTATTAGAAATTTTGACGTATGGAAGTAGCATGCCCCTAATTTTAGTATGCCACCACCCCTTTCGAATATCTTGTCTTTAATAAATATTATACCAATTCCTTAAAAAAAAATGTACACATCTACACAAAATGTAACACCAATCCACATAGAGAGTCGCATACCTACACACCCGAGTCCTAAACGTCCATCAGACATATGAATGCATATTCATGTTGAATAGAGCAGTATATATTGATATATACAGTGATATATGTATACACTGATTAATAAAGATATTAACATTGGAATAAGCAAAGTCAGATTTTTTTCACCGGAATTTGCATCCAAACTAGCTGGCATATAGTTACTTAATACACTCATCAACCGATGTGCGTGTATGAATTACCAAAAGTGTAATTTGCGTGTTTGTGTGACCGGGTATATGATTCTAGAGCAATGCTACATAATCCAAATATACAATTCAAATTTACATTCCAAATCAATAAAGATCATTGGATCAGTAGTTCTCATTTAAAAAAGTATATAGGGCTTGATAGTACATAGAATCAGTTTTAACTGAGTGTGAGCCCAGAAGCCAAGCTTAGATCTGTAGATCAGAAAAGGCCAGCAGAGCTCAAAGGACCATTGCTCCCTTTTGGCGAGACAATAGCGGGAATAATAATGAAACAGTTGGATGACAGTGGGACGAGAGTCAAGGCACAAAACCTTCAACCAACCAAGATCCTCTCCTAAAATCAAGCTGAATTCCATGCATGAGAAGCAAGGATCTCGGTAGATATCCCACAAAACAAGTAACAAATCAATAGATATTGTATAACACCACCATAAAGGGGGCAAAGGCAACCCTAATGCAGGGGATATGGTCTTGTAATTCATTGAAGAAATCAATAAAGAAGAGAGGAGCATGGGCCTCTATTAGAAAAGTGGACAAGCCGAGCTCTAGAGCTGGTGAACCACTATACTTTCTCAGTGCACGTATCCCTAATCCAAAGAAAACACTTTACCACAATTATCATTAGCCTTAACTTAGATCAGAACTACCTAGCATAATTAATATCTTTTGCTCATCCACGTTTATTTACACCATCAGTTTCGGGCCGTCTGTGGGAATCATTGTTCTTGTTATAAATAGTCTGATCTTTTAGTGACTGATGGTTTCAACTTACAACATGAGTAGAAGTCAAACAAATCCACCACAAATGCAGAACCAACAGGAAGCTACCAACGACAGACAACCCAAGAATGTTCCACAGACAAATCCTCCCATTGGGATTCCCTCCACAAACAACGAGTTGGATGCCCTTCGCCTAGTTAAACAGCACATGCTACAACAGAATGAAGAGCTCATGGAGCTCTTGAAATGCCCAAAAAAACAACGACCAGCCCAAAAAGGCCAAAATAACCCCCCTCAGAGGGAACAACAACACCTCGACCCCCTCAGGGAAATTACTGAAGGAGGGGAAAACAACCAAACCATGGGACAGGTCCCCCATCAACCCCCCAAGAGTGGCCACAACGAAGAAGTGCAAAGTCAGAATGACGGGGTCGAGAAGAGTGATCTATTCCCTTATAAGCAGGAAAAAATGGGACAGTACTGAGAATAGTGCTTCAAGGACATCCAGCAAGAGCTCAGCCACATGAAGGAGGCTGTGAGAAGTAAAGCTCCAGTCATAATGGATGCCCTGGTACAATAGACTAAATCCCCTCTCACTAGGGGCGTGCTTCACTTTTCTCTCCCCCTAAAATTCAGAAGACCACAGATTTAGGCTTTTGATGGGATAAAAGACCTCGTGGACCACCTCAACACTTACAAGAACTAGATGGAGCTACACAGATACCATGACCCTATGCGTTGTAGAGCCTTTGCCATTATGTTGAAGGGCTCAGCCTTAGCCTGGTTCAAAAGGCTTCCACCAACCTCGATCTCCTCCTTTAAGGAACTCTCCATATCCTTTGTGTCTCACTTCATAGAAGCTCGAACATACTGAAAATTTAGCTACCACCTCCTGAATGTGAAGCAGGGACCCCAAGAGAACCTTTGGTCCTATGTTTAGAGGTTTAACTCAGAATATTTGAAGGTAGACGTCCCTGACGAAAATTTCGCCATAACGACCTTCATAGCCAGTTTGGTAGTACAATCCAAGGACTTGATGTTCTTAATATCAAAGAACCCTCTGGCTAGCATGGCTGACGTGCTGGCTAAGGCAGAAAAATATACAAATGGTGAGAAAGCTCTTCTCTTAAAGGCAGGGAACTCATCCTTGCAGAAAGATAAAGGAAAAAAAGAGAAGAAGAGGGACCGAAGTCCTAGAAGAGAAAGATGACGAGATAGGTCTCCAAGAAGAGACAGAGATTGCTCCCCCAAAAGAAGGGGAGATGTTAGAGATCCCCTAGGTCCTCCACAACCAAAGCTACAACCAAGGTATGTACCCCGACAACTCCCTTCTCTCACCCCAATGATATCGCATATCTTATACGAAGTACAACCCGAGAAGTTTCTTAGGTGGCCACCTCAAATGAAAACAAATCCAGCAAAAAGGGATCCCACCAAATACTATGAATACCATAGGGATTATGGCCACCACACTGACGATTGCATCCAGCTGAAGAAGGAAGTCGAATACCTGATCCAGCGTGGACAGTTGAGGCATTATGTAGCTAATGACAACCAAAATCGAGCCCCACAACCTCCAGCACCTTAGCAAGAAGCTCATATGTTGCATCAACAACCTATGAGGGAGATCAGGGTAATAACCAGAGGATTTGCTTGAGGCTGAGAGTCTAGTGCAGCCAGAAAAGCACATCTGCGCAAGATTAGAGTTGTTGAAACACTACATGTGCACACTGTGTCCAAAACACCTTGGCTAAGCACAACAATCACCTTCTCAAACTTAGACTTGGAAAGTTGTCAGAACCCCCATGATGACCCCTTGGTGTTAAGGGCTATCATGGCTAATAGAACAGTTCATCGAGTTCTGATTGATAACGGGAGCTCGACAGACATCATTTTTGCCTCTGCATTTGACCAAATGGGCATAGGCAGGGAAAAGCTTGAGCCAATAAGTGCACACTTATTAGGGTTTTTAGGGGAGAGGTTGTTTTCCTTGGGATCAATCCAGCTCATGCTTACTATGGAAGATCTGCCCTGCCAGGCTACCACAGTAGTGAAGTTCTTGGTGGTTGATGCCCCTTTCGCATACAATATACTGCTTAGGAGACCTTCCCTCAACGCGATGAAAGCAATCCCCCCCGCTTATCACTTGGTTATGAAATTTTCTATTGAAAATGGAGTTGGAATGGTTCGAAGACCAGCGCATACCAAGCGAATGCTATATGACTTCAATGAAGCAAAAAGAAGTTGAAAGTATTCAGTTAGCGAGCTTGACATGAGGGATAAGTTGAAAACAAGACCAATGCCATCAGAAGAGTTAGAACCCATTCAGCTCGACGAAGAACCAGAGCACCTTGTTTATGTCAGGTCTAAACTAAATAGAGAAATTAAGGACCTCCCCATCCAATTCCTAAAGGAGAATATATGAGTGTTTTCCTGGAAACAAGAGGACATGGAAGGTATGGACCCATCAGTTATCACACACAAGTTAAGTGTGAAACCTACTTACAAGCCAATTAAGCAAAAGTGAAGAAGTTTTGCCCCAGAGCGCCAAAAAAAGTCAATGAAGAGGTCAACAAACTCTTTCACGCCAAAGCCATCCGGGAAGTAGAATACCCTACATGGTTAGCCAATGTGGTTCTAGTAAAAAGGCCAATGAAAAGTGGCAGTTCTGCATTGACTTTACTGACCTCAACCGAGAATGCCCCAAAGATAGTTTTTCTTTACCTCAGATTGATTTAATGGTGGATGCCATCGCCAGACACGAGCTCCTCAGCTTCATGGACACTTTCTCAGGCTATAATCAGATCAGGATGGATCCATCTGACTAGGAAAATACCTCTTTTGCAACGGAACAGGGAAAGTCTTGTTATCAGGCCATGCCTTTTGGATTAAAGAATGCTAGAGCCACTTACCAACGCTTGATGAATCAAATGTTCCATAAACAAATTGGGACATCCATGGAGGTCTATATCGATAATATGTTAGTAAAGTCATTGAAGACAGAGCTCCATATTGAGCATTTAGCAGAATCATTTCAGATCCTTAAAGAATACAAGATGAAACTCAATCCTGCAAAATGCGTCTTTGGGGTATCAGCGAATTTTTTTTTTGGCTTCATAGTCAACAGTAGAGGAATTGAGGCTAACCCATAAAAGGTCAAGGCAGTTTTGGACATGCAACCACCATCCAATACAAGGGAGATCCAGTGTTTGACAGGGAGAATTGCTGTCTTGAGTCGATTTGTGTCCATGTCAAGTGATAAATGTTGGCCCTTCTTTCAAGTCTTAAAGAAGGCATTCTAATGTGATACCTGCTGTGAAGAAGCATTCAAAGTCTTGAAATATTATCTGAGCTTGCCTCCTATTCTAGTGAGCCCCTTGAAAGGAGAAGTGCTTACTCTTTTTTTAGCTGTCTCAAATTCCTCAACCAGCGCGACAATAGTTAGAGAATGAGACAGAGCTCAGCAACCAGTCTACTACTGTAGCAGAACGCTATGGGGGTAGAGGAAAGATATTCAAAAATAAAAAATCTTATCTTAGCTTTGGTCACCATTGCTAGAAGACTTAGGCCCTACTTTCAGGCCCATACCATTGAGGTTCCAAAAGATCGGCCGATGAAACAAGTGCTGCACATGCTAGAATCCTCAGGGAGGTTGGTTAAATGGGCTATAGAGCTCAGCGAGTTTTACATCAGGTACAAACCATGGGCTACGATTAAAGGGCAAATTCTGACAGATTTCATCGGTGAGTTCACGACAATAACACCCATGGAAATCACACTACTGTTACTAGACCTCCCCACATGGAAACTTTCAGTGGATGGAGCCTCCAATGCTCAAGGTAGCGGGGCAGGCACAATTCTGACCTTTCCAAATGGAATAGAAGTAGAATACGCCCTAAGGTTTGGGTTTGAGGCTTCAAACAACGAGACAGATTCTGAAGCCGTCATTGTAGGCCTCAACCTTGCTCACTCGATGGAGGTAGAGTAGGGCAACTGAAGATTTGCAGTGATTCTCAGCTCTTAGTAAAGCAAATTAAAGAGTCTTATGAGACTAAGGGTGAAAAAATGTTCTTTTACCTCAGGAAGGTACAAGATTTGATCAAGAAGTTTGTGCAAGTTCAGATTAGACACATTCCTAGGTTTGAGAACTCACGAGCTGACGGTTTGACAAGATTGACAACTGCTTCACAAGAAAACTTGGACAGGTTAATTCCAGTGGAGCACCTAGCGGAACCATCCGTATGTATTAAGGATGAAGAAGTACTGCCTGTGCAAGCCTCACCAAGCTCGATGGACCCCATCATAGAGGATCTATAGAATGGAAATTTGGCAGAAGATCCCAAAGAAGTTGTAAACTAAGAACCAGGTCAGCCAGATTTTTAATTTTATAGGGCAACTTATATAAACGGAGATTTTTAACACCTCTACTTAAGTGCGTCGGAGATGAAGACGCGAACTACATACTCAGGGAAGTCCATCAGCGATTTTTTGGTAACCACATCGGAGCTAGGGCTTTAGCAGGGAAAACGTTAAGGCAGGAGTACTACTGGCCCGCTATGTTCAAGGATGCCACAAAAATGTTCGAGAGATGTAAGACTTGCCAAGTACACGCCAATGTCTCACATTATCCACCAGAACTCTTAACTTCGGTAGTAAGCCCTTGGCCTTTCTAGCAATGGGGTTTTAGATATCCTAGGACCCCTACCCACTGGGGTTGGACAGTGTAAATTCACCATCGTCGGGGTAGACTACTTCACAAAATGGGTAGAAGTGGAGTCTTTGGCAACGATCACAGAGCAAAAAGTTCATAACTTTGTATGAAAATCCATAATTTGTAGGTTTGGGATTCCCAGGGCAATCGTCTCAGATAACGGAAAGCAATTTGACAACCAAAAATTCAAAAAATTATGTGACGATCTGGGGATTTAGATTTACTTTTTAGCTCCAGCTTACCCTCAATCCAATGGACAAGCAGAGGTCACTATCAAGACCATAAAGGCAACCCTAAAGACCAAGCTTGAAGCTCTGAAGGAAAAATGCGTGGAACACGTCCCAGAAGTGCTGTGGGCTTATAGAACAACTGCGAGGTCAGTGACTCAGGAAACTCCATTCACTTTGGCAGTCAAAACTGAAACACTGGCGCCTATGGAAATTGGAATCCCATCCCCCAGGGAAGAATTCACAAAGTCTAAATATAATGAGGAATCACTTCTTGTGAATCTTGATCTCTTAGATGAAAAGAGAGACAAAGCTTTGCACTGTATCCAGAATTACCAAAGGAAGACAATAAGATATTACAACAGAAGGTTAGGCATAGATGCATTAAAGCTAGAGACTTAGTGCTCATGAAGCTTTTACTTGAGTGGAAGTACCCAATGCATGGGAAGTTGGGGCCTAATTGGTAAGACCCCTATATCATCTCAAGGGTAATCAAACCTAGAAATTATAAGGGAAAATCCTACTCCACTCTTGGAATGCAGAGCATCTCAAAAAAATAATTTCACTAAGTTTATTCTGTTATAAGAAAGTTTTCAATGAAACAACAAGTTTTTGATTTATGCTCTTTATCCTTGAGCATTACTTCAAAAATTAAGGAGCCCCAGAGCTCACGATGAACTCTTCAGTTCATAAAATTAAAAATAAGCCGTAGAGCTCATGATGAACTCTTAAGTTCATAAAATGAATGAGGACCAAAGCTTATGATGAACTCTTTAGTTTATAAAATTAAAAATGAGCCCTAGAGCTCATGATGAACTCTTCAGTTCAAAAAATAATGAATGAGCCCTATAACTCACGATGAACTCTTCAGTTCATAAAATGAATGAGCCCTAGAGCTCACGATGAACTCTTCAGTTCATAAAAGTAATAAGCCCTAGAGCTAACGATGAACTCTTCAATTTGTAAAAGTAATGAGACCCAGAGCTCATGATAAACTCTTCAGTTTATAAAATGAACTAGCCACAGAGCTCACGATGAACTCTTTAGTTCATAAAATGGTAATGGGCCTTAGAGCTCACGATGAACTCTTCAGTTCTTTAAATTGTAATGAGCCCAGTAGCTCACGATGAGCTCTTATGTACATAAAATCAGAAAGAAGCTTAGTAGCTTGGTATGTACTCTTTGGTTCATTAAATTGAGAGGAGATACTCAACTCATAAAAAAAAGATGACCTCCTCAACTAATAAACAAATAAAAAGCTCCTCAGCTCATGAATATACGATGAGTTTTCAGCTCATGAAAGCAATGATGGGCCCTTCAACCCATAAGTATGTAGGGAAACAAATGACGACCCCGTCAATCTACGGCTCACAGACAAGCGTTTAACAAAAAGGGTGAATAAAGGTCTTTGTGTATTCAAATTGATAGCAGAACAAAAGGAAAGAAAAATAGGGAAAAACTCCTAACTATCTCTAAGTCGCCTCTTCAACTCGGCGACCTCCTCCCTCAGACGAACATTCTCCCCCCTCAGCTCATCTTTTTTTTCTCCACATCCAAAAGTGTATGCAAAAGTCTACTCCTAGTAAAGGAAAACATAGTTGTTTTGAAGGAGGGATCAAACAAAGAGGAGGAGATACCAGCGCCCTCATCTTCATCTGAGTCACTAGGAAAGGAAACAAGAGAATCTGGGGTCCAAGCTAATTCCAAGGCAGCTGCTACAACAGTAAATAAAAAGAGATTCACAGATGTCACCAGCTCTAAGAAGGACATAGATTTGGCTTCGATCACTCGCTCAATCCTCAACATCTCCACCAGGTCTAGATCGGCCATACCTGAACAACGAGAATGAAGTAAAAACAAGCAACCACAATGTTAAGTAAGGAAACTTCCCAATACACCTACCTTTACACGGTAACCCCTTCATGGAACGACGAACCTTGTTCTCCTAGAAGCGCCCTCTATGGATCTCCAAGAATCCCCGGAGGTGAAAAAGAAGAGTTGATCCCACTCTTCAGGAGGAGAATGAATATCAAAGACCAGAGGATGTATGCGAATGTGCCCCCACCTGAAGCATCTGAAGCAGGGGACTTCATTCTCTTCAAGGTCATAAAAATAAAGAAACTCAGCGATTGTAGGAAGCTCATTTGCATGCAAATGCCAAAAATGGAAGAAGCTAATCATAACAGCCCATCCCACGGGAGACAAATTAGAGGGACACAAACTGTGGTAAGAAAGGATCCCTCCAATGGATGAATGAATATGGAGACGAAGACCCATCTCCAAGGCGCCTTCGAAGAAGCAGACTTCCCCTCGAGGAAGAATGTTGCAGGGTTTGTCGGAAGTCGAAACTCGTAAAGGTAAGTCTTTTGGAAGGAGAAATCGCCTTCTGATCTCTTCCAATTCTAGGTAGGTGATCATAGAAGGAGCTAAATAACGGGACTTCCATCTAAAGTCAATGCCAGTAGAAGATCGTTGCTGGAGCAAAGAAGGATATGGGATAGCCATTAGAAAGAAAACCAAGAAAGAACAAGGAATGAGAAATCTCCAAGATTCAAGAATAAATGAAGAGAATCTTGGAAAGGGTGGGTAGTTAAAGGAAACCCCGAGTCTTAAGGAACTAGAAACCGAGTGGAAAATAAAGTCGACAGTCCCTCAAGTTTCCAAATTAAGACGACTGTCACAGTTTTGGAAAGGAGACAAGCATGAGCATTAGGCATTGTTGTTGAATACCTCTAGGAATAATCCACTCAGTCTAAACAAAGCCCAACCTTCCTTTACTCATAAATGGGCTCCTTCAGATTAAGCCTCTTGTGCTTCTCAATGAGACTTCTCAGATTTCTTTGGGTCAAGTGATGAGCACATAATATTGCACATTTCATGGCCTCATTACATTCATTATAACTCAAATTTTGCATTTAATTACTTAGTGTTAGCCTATTTTATGAATAATGTTGAATTCTCGATGTTGCATGTTTTGATAGCTTAAATGTTGGATTTTAGGACCTTGCAACTATGTTGGATGTGTGGTAATGGCATGGACATAATACATGAATAATTGGAGGCTTAAAAGTGAAGAAATCAAGGAGGTATTGGTGTTTTGGAACAAAGGCACCAGCTGCCACATCACTGGAAAGCACTGCCTCGGTTGTCCTCCATTTTGACCATGATATACTCAGAATCTGGAAAAGTTCACAACATGAAAGTTGTTGATCTGGATGTCTTCTGTATTGTTTCCAAATTTTAGCTCAATCCAATGGTTAGATCAAGAGTTATTCAAATTCTACCAAAGCTGGTCTATAGCAAAATTGACTACCGTTTGACTACCGGTAGTCCAAGGCTACTGGAGTGACAACTGCCGCACGAGCTACCGGTAGTCATTCCTGAAATAGCCCAGAACGTTTTTTTTTCTTGGTCCACTTGCTTGGGGGTCCCTCCTACTCTTCTCCCACTTATTCCCTGACATTCCTTACACAAGAACATCCCCTCCACTCCCTAGTTGAAGACTTTTAGAGGCTTGGCATTAATGAAGCATGGGAGAAAGTGGGCTGCTCAGTGGGCTGCCAGGCTAAGCTCTCCTAGCATGTCAAATGCATCATTTGAGCCCCCTCTTGATAGGAGCTCGAGCACACAGCTAGGGGGGACCCTCATGGACGTATTTTGAAAGACATACACTCCATAAATCTCAACAATATTCAGCAATTGGGGAGAGGGTTGGCTACCTAAGCATAGGAGTAGATATAGAGAAAGAGTTCCAAGATTGAAGATGATGAATAGTAAATTTTGTTTTTGCATTTTCTTCTCCCATTTCACTTGCCATTGTTGTAGTAAGCTTTCATACTCTTGTAATCTTAATTTTATTACCTTAATGTCATTTACTTCAAGTCTATTTCAAGTTTAGTTGTGTAACTTAGATTGCACCATTTATGCTTTCAAGTTCTTCATTTCTTAGTTTAAAATGGGTATTGTTGATTTCTCTTCTTAGTTTAATATTTCTTGCATTTAGTTAAGTTTTAATTTCCATTTCATCCTTGTCTCTTTACATTATGACTGTCTTGCTTTTAATATGAGTAGTTAGGATTTAAGTTGGTTAATCCAAGGGAAGACCTCCTTTTGGGGATTCCATTTCAACTCTGCTTCATTCCTCCCTTTTAAGTCAAATAGTTCTGTTTGACGGGGTTGAGAGTGGATGAGTTGGTGAGCCTTTGATATCCCATAGGCCTAGTCACGGGTTATGCTTAGATACTCACCAATCTCGTCCCTAGCTTCTCCTGAATCAATCGTTCATTCATGCTCAATCGGAGGAAGGCTTTGAGTTGATTTGGTATTCCCATTGGAATGAATCCTTTGGATTAGCCAACACTTGTTTTCTTGCATTTTTATTTACAAACCAAACACAAAACTCAAATACAAGATTTTACATTTTCTTTACCTTTTTGCAAAATCACTTTCTGTAACACCCCGTATTTTCTTTTATAAATGTATATAGTTATATTATAGATAACTATTGTGAAAATGAGGATATGTATAATGATGTAAGAATGAATCACATAG
>CM042200.1:14976964-14987302 GCA_023539305.1 Ilex asprella
GAGGGTGATTGCTCGTTTATTCATTTAAGTAATGTTTTGAAATAAACTTGAGATCCTTTTTAAATGTCCCTGTTTTATTCCAAAATTATGCATTTATATTACGTTAAAAATTAGACCGACCATTTTACATGCTTTTCTAAACCTTGTATGGGTTTGGGAGAATTTTTCTACAGAGCTTCGTGCTCACCCCCTACTGTTGAACCTTTTTCAGATGTTGGGCCAGAGGATGTACCCGATGCTAACGAGCTGTACCTTGGGGAGGCTTCACTAGAGGGATACTTGGATCCCGAGTGGGACATCTAAAGATGTCGTTTGTTTTTGTTCTAGACTAGAATACTACTATGGAAACACTGTATAGTCTAGATCTCTTTTGTCATTTTCGCTACGCTATAATAGTACATTTTCATTGGAAATGTAAAGGCCAATGATTGGCATATTTTTTTTGGGATATTGATTTACATGTTATGAATTATTATTATGAAGATTTATTTATTAATGGTTTATCTTAGTGCTCTCATGGTATGAATGGTTATTGAATGTAATGCCTTTCAGGGTATGTTTTGGGGTGTTACACTTTCACAAAACTCTCTTTCCTTCCCTGAGGAGACGACCTTGGAATACTCTTCCAAGTAAAACACCGACCGCGAAAGACTCCTTGCGATTGGAGAGCATTTTTGTGCATATCTTTCTCCCCCGGCCATACATTGCATCATTTGAGGGAGAGTAATTAGGGGTTAGTGAGGTTAGGTTTATCAATCAATCATCAAGATCAGCTCGTACGGTTGCATAGACCTTCTGGTATGTATCCTCAGGATTGTTCGCATGTCTCTTGTCACTTTGAAGAATGTCAATTCTACCATCCTAGACTTATCCAAAGTTATCAACTTTGCCTTAAGGGGAACTGGAGTACTCTTCAAAGCAAGGGGGCGAGGGAAATATAAAGCAAGATCAAAGCATTAAGCACAACACAACGATAACAGTAGCTCAAGGGAAAACAAACAGATTGTATTGAAAAGTTAGAAAAAGAAAGGTACATTGATAATTTAGAAAAACTAACATATGTTTCACAACAAAAATTTAGAAGCCTAAGGACAAAAAACCATAACCCTATTATAGGGATCTGTAGGACCAGGAGGAAGAGAGTTTGGTAGCTCAGTAATTTCTTCTTCTTGCAGGTCAGTGGGGGAAGACTCTGATAGGTTGGTAGCAGAAGTTTCCATGAGAGAAGCATCTAATAGTTCTAGAGGTGAAGTCTCTAGAAGACGCAGAACAGGCGAGGGACCAGGGACCTCAGCTTTAGCAAGGGCTCTTTCCACTAGGTCAGCCGAGAATGAGAGAATAGTAGGGGATGACAGATGATGAAGCTGGGAGCCCAGCAGTCAGAAGAATAGGGATATCTGAAGGAGTAGGAACATTCTAAGCTAAGGCCTAAGCAGGAGGGATAAGCACCTCAGAATCCTTAGAAACTGCCCCATAAGCAGAAGAGGCCATGATATTAGCCTCAGCTTCTAAATCAGGCACCTGTACCTCTTTCTTAGTGGGAATCGTAAAATCGAAATCCAACTTAAGATAAGTCTCCTCGGCCTTATCGTGGAAAGCAATCCACCATTTGGCCCACCTGGTGACAATATCATTCTTCAACTTAGAGATAGCATCATCCTTATTTTTTACGACAACTCTTAGCCCTTCAAGCTCACCACATAGGGTACCATTCGCCTCGAACAGAGAGACATACTCATTCTTCGGGATCTTGAGGGAGCTCTGGGCATCAAAAGCCTCTTGGCTGGCTTTAACACAAGCGTTTCTTTTAAGTTTTAGCTCCTCTCTGGCCACTCGTAGCTCATCCACGACTTTCTTTTCTTCTTCCTCTGCCCTATCTTTGGCAGCCTATAAGCCTTTGAAGAAAAAGGCCTGCCTCTCCATTTTTTCTTGAATATCTTACACACGAGCTTGGAGGTCATCATTGTCAAAGGACAGTTCAGTGACCTTAATCTCATATGCCTTCCAAGCTTTAACAAAGTTCTTCGAAGATTGGGCCCTGCTCATCAAGATCTTCACATGGATAGCCAACTGGGGACAAAAAGGAAAGCAAGTGAAGGTTAGCACAAAGTTATGACATAAGGCTAAACAATAGTATAAAAATACAAGGACTTACAGTAGCAGCTACTTGGAGGGCTGAGTTGACATGGGCTTCAAGAGACATGGAAGAGGCCCTCCGTACGTCAGAATCAGGAATCACAGAAATAATGGTACCAATAGAAAGCTCAACGTTGTCGAAAAAAGAATCGTCATGCTTCTCAGAGAGTGAGAGAGAGAGCTAGGCTTGAGTGTCGAAAAAGAGAGTGAGAGAGAGACGTCTAATGGAATGCTTCCATTTCAAATGTCTTGATTTGCCAAAGATACGTATAAGAATTGTTGTATCCACCTGAAGGCAATTGGATCTCCATATTTATTAGAGATTGTAACAGTTGGTTAGACGGCACCTTAAGATTAAGCTTTCTTAAGTCAAGCCCAAAAAAAGTCTTGCAAGCTAAAAAGAAGAAATAGCAAAAAGTTCTTTCACTCATGCATCAATGATTGGATGATTTCATGTTACAAAAGGTTGCTAGTGTAACCATATCCAAGCAAACATAGGATGTTCTTGAAACAACTCATAGTGAAGTGAAAAAGTGAAGAAAGTTCGCCTTAAAACTCTACAAGGTGAATTTAAGGCTTTATGTTTGAGGGAATCCGAATTAGTTTCAAATTATTTCACAAGAATCTTGGTGGTTGTGAATATTTTGAAAACACATGGTGATGATCACTATGATGATACCCAAGTAATAGAAAAAATCCCCCATTCATTGGACCCCATGTTTGACTATATTATCGTAACCATTGAAGAGACTAATGATTTAGACGCAATCACGATTGACGAACTCATGGGGATTGTTGTTAGCCCATGAAAAACGGCTAGGCAAGAAGAAGCAAGAGCCACTTGAGAAAGTGCCATAAACCAAGATTTCTTTCAAAAAAAAATAAAGAAAGAAATAAAGAAGGAAAGATTGAAGCCAAAGAGGTAGAAGACATGGACATGGTGGACGTGGTTGAGTTAGAGGAGAAAACTTATTTGGCCAAAATTCGTCTAACAAAGAAGAAAGTGGCCAAGAATCACACCATGGAAGAGGACCTGGAAGAGGTAACGTTTCAAAGTCATATGGAGGGAGATATGATAAATCTCATATTCAATGTTATAATTTTCACCGATATGACCATTTTGCTTCCCAGTGTAAAAATGATTTTGTAAAAAAAATAGCACACTTTGTTGAAGGCAAAGTTGGAGAAGTACAGTCGACCTTGTTGTTGGCATACAAAGAAGAACAAAAGGGAGACAAGAATGTGTTGTACCTTGACTCCGGTGCTATTAATTATATGTGTGGGAAGTAAAGAGAAGTTTGTGGAGCTATATGAATCAGTGAATAGAAAAGTCACTTTAGGTGATTTTTCTCAAATTCCAGTAATGGGAAGAGGTAATATTTTGATTCGTTTGAAAGAGAAAATATACCAAGTTATTTTTAATATTTTTTATTCCAAAAAATGAAAAATAATATATTGAACTTAGGAAACTCTTAGAGAAAGGTTATGATATTTTCATGAAAAATCATAATGTTTCATGATTAACAATCAAAAAGTGCTATATTTATTATATTTAATGATTAATTGCATATTATTTGTGATTAAATATGTTAAATTCCTTGATTTTTTAGTTTGATACTTTTTCTAGTTGTTTGGTTTATTTTGCAGGTAAATTGGTTCATTTAAAGTAATAATGGAAAAGATCAGTGAAGCGATAACTAGTGAAAGAATCATAATTGATAAAAATTGAAGAATCATGTAGGAGATAGGAATACTTGAAGATAAATCAACAATTTAATCCTTATAAAAGTCCAAGTTTGGAGAAAACTCATTTAAAGTTGGATTAGAAAAATTTCCTAGAAGATAATGATTTAACACGTCTTTAGGGTTTGACACTGATATTGGATTTACCTGATATTTTTGGGTTTTGAAAGAAGATTCCAAGGGCTACAAAAGTGTATTTCACGAAAATTTCGTGGTTCAACCTATAAATATATGAAATTCAAGCTCGAAGTCTAAACAGATTTTGTACCCGCGGCTTCCAATATTTTATTCACAAGATTTAACCTTAACAGACTTCTGTTTGGAAAAGAATTCTTCCCAATCTAACCTTATATCTTCTACATATACCTAGAATTTATTTTACTATAAATAAAGGCTCTCATCTATTGAAAGAGAATAATTAGAATTAAGATTATTATTCTTTTCCCATCCTTTCTTTTCTAGTTTTTTTTCTAAATTCTATGACTTACTAAAAGCCTAGCTAAAGTTAGGGGAGATACTTTCAATGAAGCAAGATATTTATTATTGAGTTAATATTTTTTAATGCATAATTTATTCTTTTAATTTAATTCTTGTCTTTCAGTAAGGTTTTTGCTTTGTATAATTTTTTGATTCGTTGTGCCAAGTTCATCGAATGCTTGAGATTCTCTTCGAGTTAAATAACTGGTTATTCCTTCCTTGAATTAAATTTCTCATAATATAGTTGATTTATTATTTATAACAAAATAATATTTACCTGTTAGAAAGCTTGATTTATCGTAGATTCCAGACACGATGAATGTTTGTGATCTACAAGTAAATTTTTATATTTATTCAGATAATTCATTAATTATAACTTTGGATGTTTTCATATTATCACCGCTAAATATTCCGATTGAGATCATTCCTCAGTTGATTCTCAATTGAGTTTGAAAACTGGATCATTAATAATTATTGTGTGAATTTGAAAGGATATCCCCGATGCTTTAGTGTTTTTAATTATTGTTTTAATATCAAAATTCAAAATATCTCCAACAAATTTTTTTAAAACAATTTTTTTTTTGGTTCTATGTTTTTTACAATTCTTTGTGGTTCGACCTTGGACTTCCAATTATTATATTACTTCGCATAACTTTTACTTGAGTGATCAATTCTAAAGTTTTAGCATTTCAATAAGAGAAGAAAATGGGAATTTGGATGCTAAAGTGTTGATGACAAGAAATAAAATATATTTTTTTAAAATATTCAAAGTGATGTGACAAAATGCTTGAAAACATGTGTTAAAGATTCTTCTTGGTTATGTCACCTGAGATTTGGACACTTGAATTTTGGAGGACTAACTTTGTTGTCTAAAAGAAGATGGTGAAAAGATTGTCGTTTATCAACCATTGGGATCAACTTTGTGAGGGATGTCTAATTGAAAAGTGTGCTAACAAAAGTTTTCTAAAGAATCCATTTCAAAAGCAATCAAACCACTTGAACTTGTTCACTCGGATAATTGCGGCCCTAGAGCCAAGTGTTTCTCATTTGTTGGTCTTTGGAAGTGTATGCTATGCATATGTGCGAGATGAGAAATGGACCAAACTAAATGACAAGAGTGAAAATTTTGTCTTCATTGGCTATGATTCAAGAAGCAAAGACTACAAGCTTTACAACCCAAGCCATGACAATATAATCATTAGTAGAGATGTTGAGTTTGATGAAGAAGATGAATGAGATTGAAACACTTCACAAAAAGACTATGATTTTTTCTCATTCTTTGAACAAGAAGAGGAGCCCAATGAATTCATGGAACTGCCCATTTAGTCCCCTCCACCATCCCCACCATCACTCACCAATGTGAAAGCATCTCTGTCATCATCCGAAGCAAGTTTAAATGAAGGGCCACCTCGCATGTGGAGTCTTCGAAATATCTATGAAGAAACCGAAGTGGTTAACTCAAAGATTTATTGATTTAACACTCTTTCGCGTATTTGCCGATTATGATCCCATAGGCTATGAGAAAGCAACACAAGACAAGAAGTGGTGAAGTGCCATGAATGAAAAAATTGAAGCTATTGAAAGGAATGAAACATGAGAACTTGCCATACTCCCTAGAGGACAAAAGTCCATTGGAGTGAAATGGGTGTACAAGGCAAGGAAAAATGCCAAAGGTGAAATGGAGTGGTACAAAGCAAGATTGATTGCATAAGACTATAGTCAAAGACCGGGTGTTGACTATAATTAGGTATTGATTATAAATGATTGAAGAATTCACAAAATGGAGAAGAAGTTCACCTTTTTGAATGGGTGTATAATGAACAACTATTGGGTTATGTTGTGAAAGGGAAAAAAGAGAAAGTCTTGAAATTGAAAAAGGTTTGAAGTAAGCACCAAGGGCTTGGAATAGTAGACTTGACAAGTATTTTCAAGCAAATCATTTTACCAAGTGTCCCCATGAACATGCTCTTTATAAAAAGGTGAATAATAATGGTGATATAATCTATACTTTTTTATATGTGGATGACTTGATCTTCATAGAAAATTGTCCAAGAATGTTTGAAGAATTTAAGAGAGCAATTGCTAAAGAATTTAAGTTGACCGACACTGGTCTTATGTCATACTGCCTTGGCATTGAAGTGAAGCAAATGAAGGAATGTATTTTCATCTCCCAACAAGGTTATGCTAAGGAAATTTTGAAAATTTAAGATACAAGATTGTAAGCTAGTATGTACACTTGTTGAATGTAGTGTAAAATTATGAAAATATGAAGACGGAGAGCATGTGGATTCCACCCATTTCAAGAGCTTAGTTGAAAGTTTGAGGTACTTAACATGCACAAGACCAATTTTTTTTTTTTTTTTTGGTGTTGGTCTTTTAACTATCTACATGGAAGCTCCTACCATGACCCATTTGAAGGCGACGAAAATAATTGTTAGATATATCTAAGGGCAGAGCTAGAAAAAAAAATTTAGGGTGGGCAAACTAGAATGTTTAATTTTTTTTAAAAGACCGCAAAAGTTCATAAATTTAAAAAATAACAGAAGAATATATTTAATATTTTTTAAATATAGAAGATTAAAAATTGATGTACATAACACGATCAAAAAAATAATAATTAAAACTTCTTATCAAGAGGGCGACTAATTAGTATTTACAATTGACCCTGATATGTTTTTATTATTTAAAAGAGTTACAAATTAATTTTATCAACAATATTTACTTTATATACAAAATCGCGGTAACAGTCTTTCATTTATGATCATATAATTTACTAAATAATAACACACATTTTTATACAATAACGAAATAACCTTACAATTTTAAAAAAAATTATAAAATAACATCAGTATGTTCAAAACATATTCGAACATGTCTAAAAGTTAACAATTATATTAGTTGTACTAAATTTGATATTTAATTGATAGAGACCCAGTGGTTTGTGACCATTGAATTAGATAGTAGAGTTTATTAAATATTAAGACTCACTATTATACTTAATATCTTAATGTATTAGGTCCTTAAATTAGGTTTCAATAACGTTGTTAAAAATGTTAACAATCATTTAGGTAGGGGTCTATTCAAATCAATATTACCATAATATAATATTAGGGTGAGCATAATTAAATATATCTAAATTTTATTTCAAAAAATACACATTTATTATGAAGCAAAAAAAAAATGAGGGGGGGCATGTGCCCACCCTAGCCCAAGGGTGGCTCTGCGCCTGAAAATATCAATGGAACACTTGATTATAGACTATTATATTCTTGTTCTAACAATTCCAAACTTGTGAGTTATTGTGATAGTGATTGTGTTAGAGATATAGATGATAGAAAATTACTACTGGATATGTTTTCTTCATGGGAGATACCATTTGCTTGTAGTTCAAAGAAGTAACCCATTGTTACTCTTTCAACTTGTGAAGTCGAGTTTTTGTCAAGCCATTTGACTTAGAAATTTGTTGAAAGAGAATTTAATTCCAAAATTGTTAATATTTTAGCTTCCTGTTGTATTGTCAAAATGTCCTCTTCTTTAGACAGTTCCATTACCATATATGTATGGGTCTACTAAACACCAACAATGATGATACCAGAAAGACAACCTTTTGAATGGATGTTTATCAGTGGCATGCACAAAAAAGGGGGGAGGGGGTAGGTAATGGTGTTGATAATGTATAGATCTTTGTGGTGCTTGGAATCATATGAATTGGTCAAATTGACCTTTATTTTTTGTTATGTTCAACAGTTTATGGCTTCTTATTATTTTCGGTTATAGATTCTCGTAGTTGTGGTTATGGTTCTGGAGGGGCTTCTGCATTTGTTGAATTAAATTCTGATACTTATTTGGCTACTTCACATAGTATTGTTAACTATTTAGCTCAAAATCACATTATTGAATCTTTAGTCTGAGTGTGTCATATTGCATCTATAAGGTAGTTTAGAATGTATGGTTTTTGTGAATCATATTGCCCCTGTAAGGTCTGGTCAATGGTTTTTTTTCAGTAATTATTTTTTAGTGATGGGTTTGTGTTGGTGAGAAGAAAAAAAAAAGTCTTTTGTGGATATTGTATAACAAATTTTCGCAGGTGTGTGAGCGTGTATCTATAAATATACTGTTTTTTGGAAATTCAAAGTTTTTACCGCAATTGATAAGAAGAAGATGAAGCAACAGTCACAATTGAATCAATTGCATCAATAGGAGTTTGTGTTGCAGGAGCAACAAATAGCGAGCGCATGTTACGGTTCAACCCTAACTATACAACATAGGCAGATGTAAAGACGGTTAGAGGGGGGATGGAATACCCCACTCATGATTTTAACTAGTATATGTTTCACTTTGGATACCAAAGACTGAATTATTGTCCGTTCAAGACCCAGAGTGCTATACGCAAAATTTGATTGAGATGAAGAGTCAAGGTAACAGAGTGTGTTGCGTACTTTTGGAATTTTGTTTCAGCTTAGGTGTTTTTGTAATGTTGAATTGATCAAGGTGAATCATTGTTTCATAGTGGAGTTAAGATGTTGTGCATCATCAATCCATTGGCCCAAGAAAAATACACTCAACGTGTTCGTTGTTGTACTTTATTGGTGGGCTTTGCATAGAATTGTTGTTTAGGTTGCACAACTTTTTTTTTGGTAGTGGACTTGAAATAATTTTTAGGTTCAAGGCCAGTATAGATGTTTAATTTCACTCTCTTTGTTTTTTTTTTTGGTAAGTATTTCAACTTCTTTGTTATTTTGCCACAATGAGTAAGTTTAGCCCCTGAGATTATGAATTAGTTTTTCTACTTTGACAGACATACACGTCAGTTTTATGATTATTGCTCATGTCTCTTTCTCTCTATCTTATTATTGCAGAAGAGACATAATGAACATTAGAATCAAACAGATCAAAGCTTTAAATTGTGGGTTGTGGGCAAATGACGATGGTGCTCCTAAATATCTATTTTTTGTGAATATATGACTTTTGAAGCTTATTTGACTGTAGTGTCGCCTTTTTTTTTAAATGCTGCTTTAACGTGATATGATAGGACTTGACAATTGAGAGGAGGAATATAATATGTTTGAATATGATATTTGCAAAGGATTGAGAAACCACCTATTGAAATTCTTTATTGTTTATATATACATTTAGGAACTTGGCTTTGAAATCTGAATGTGCAATTTAGGGTGGGACAATATGCCTCCCATTAGTAAAAAGGAAATGCATAATCTTTATTTTATCTTAGAGGTGGCAGATTAATTATACAAGTTTTTCTGAAACGATTTGATGATATGAGAAGCATGCAACAGAAGTATTGTTAATAATACTTGAGTGTAGTGGATTCATTTTGAGCTTTACATAAATATTGATTAATTTTTATTTTTTTTTGAGATCTATTCATTGGATTGAGGAATGATGAATGTTTAGATACAAGTCTATGCATTCTTATGTGTTGTTGTGGTGTTGCCAAAATTCGATCAGTGTTCAAATATAAGTTTGTGTGTTTTGCCTAAGTGATTCGGATTGTTTTTATTGAACGCTTGTTTGTATTATACAGTATATTCAGGCATGAACACTGACTAGTTAAAGAATATATGATCAAGAAAGAGGTGGAGTTCAAGTTTGTGAAGTCACAAAATCAATTTGTTGATATTTTCAATAAGCTCCTCAAGGAGGATGTCTTTTACAATTTGAGAAGCATGTTTGGAGTTGAGATGAAAAATCATGTTTAAGGGGGATTGTCAAAAAAATAATAATAAACATGATTTTTCATGTTATTGGAGTTATTTTTATGAATTTAGTTTTTTGTATTAGTGGGTTATTAATTTATCAGTAAAAAGGGACAAAGTAATTGTGGTATTTTAATTCTCGAAGTAATGGTGGAATGAAGTCTTTATTATTTTTATTATTGTAGTGAGGTTATTTTGTATATCATGCGCTATAAATGAGAGTTTATATATATCACATGTAATACACCCATTTTGGTATGAGTAAATT
>CM042200.1:14992302-15039647 GCA_023539305.1 Ilex asprella
CTTTTGTTATTTTGGGAGTTAGGGTCGTTCCTTGTCCTTTCTCCTCCTTTTCTAGGATCGTTGCGCCACAACTAGGCTCTTCCTCTTTGGTCGTTGGAATCTTGATCCTCGAGCCCTCGAGGATTGTTTCTTGAACGTTCCTTCTTTTTACACTTCTTTTAGCCATTTTTTTCCCTTGCACCCTTATGTTTGCTTTTTTTAGGCCACGGGATCTTTCATCTCCCTCGCTGATTAGTACTTAAAATTAGCATATTACTATTCATTTTTAAGACTAATTGTACTTTGATGAAGTTCAAGTGATGATATTTTAGGTCTTAAAGTGAACAAGGGTTCAAAGTCAACAAATATCACACCAGGATGCAACACCAGCAGAATAAGGGACTAAATTGGAAAAGCTTGGACCAAGGCAATGACGTTTGAACCTGAAATTGAACTAGGCCAAAACCAGACTACTAAGACAGATTGTGTTACAGACAAGAACCAAGGCCCTGAGAAATTTGAATACTACGTTCGAGCGCCAACTAACGTTCGAACGTCCACTGGAGCACTGACAAGACCAGACTGAAGACATGTCGTGTTGCAGCAAATAAAGAAGTACACTTGAGTACCACGTTTGAATGACAAACCACGTTCGAACGTCCACTGAAAACCTGAATAATGAGTGCAAAATGCCAAGCTCTGCATGGAGTGTGGAAAGAGGTTTCCACAGAGGACCACATGCTACTTGAGTGATATGGTCAAACCCCATCTGGCGTTCGAACGCCAGACAACGTTCAAATGTCCACACTACAAAAACACAAACAACGTTCGCACGTCCCCCACAGACTGTCTGTAGAGTAGTTGGTGAACTTGGGCGGCAAACACTATTCACCTTCTTTTATCGTTTTCCCCCCTTTTGCCTATAAATACTCCCATGCTAGGAGCTTGTAAAGAGGAGCTTTTTCTCTAAAAAAACTTGTAGTTCTTTTCTCTTGTGACATTAAGGAACTAGAGTTTGAAAGGAGGCTTAGGTAGATTCATTTGCTTGTATTAAGAGTTTTAGTTTCTCTATTTACTTGTAGTCTTTACATACATGCTATAACAACCATGATGGAGGCTTTGACTCCCTTTGTAGTTGTTTAGTTAATCTTTTATCTTCTTGTTGTAGCAACCATGTTGGAGACTTAGACTCCCCTTATAGTTGTACTTGCTTTTATATATCAAGAGAGATAGCCCATCTTTTGGTTGTGGTGGAAACCCTCTAAAAATGACTAGCTTTCTTCTACTTTTATTGTTTATGTCTTTCACTTCTATAGGTTGAGCTTCCTGCTTTCTTAGAGGAGTGAAACTCTTCTACTTTTCAAGAGCTTTGCCAAAGCATTGAAGGGTGGAACGTGATTCACTCTTTCTTCGTTGAAGATTGACTCTTTGTTTGTTGTTCCTTTATTTTGTAAGTTCTCTACTTTGAGGAATAATAATCACTCACTTTCTAGCTTTACCAAAGTCATGAAGAGTGAGTAGTTTCTCATTCACTCTTTAGAAAGAGGTGACGGACATGTATAAATTATTCGAAAATTATATGTGTGCTTTGTTCTAATGTTTAATGTTTATATCCCCTTGCTTATTGGATGATTGATTGCAACTAGCAAAGCTAAGGTATTTTCTTCGGATTCATGTGCTTAATTCTCATAGTCCATATTTATCTTCCGATTAACTTGTCGTTGACATGTGAGTTAATTGAGTTATCAAGCATAAATATAATAAACCAGATGATTAATTATATGTCCAGATCCTCGAAATAAAGAGTGACTTTCTTTTTAATTTGAACCTATCTTATATTTTGTCTAGAAAACTAGTCTAGAAATAATCTTATATTATGTTCAAGAAATCCCCATCCATCACACAAACTTCAAATCACAAGGATCGCAATCATTCAGTCTCTGCTACTTCTTACTTTGAAATACCAACAACAGTTCCCTGTGGATTCAATTCCGTACTCAAATCGGATTATTCCTACAGCTTGACCGCCTGCACTTGGGTGTACACACTTTGGATCAAGTCACTTGCTATGGATGATAGATCTCCTAACATAGCAGATGGATAGAAGATCCCAATGAACTCAGTGATCTGGGAGTTGTACGAGATGAGATTGATAATTTTCCCAGGGTAGACGTCATTGATACCCAGGTTGTTGTGGTTGGGCCTCCCATGCTTCTTTTAGGCCCAACCGTGAAGCCTAAGAAGTCTCGAAATAGACAATCTAGGAAGAACGTGGCTGGGACCTCAAGCATGACCAATGATGCTGAGGTAAATCCAAGTGCCTCAAACATCTCGGGACCCAGTAAGGTCACCCCTCTTCTCCTTGGTGCACTCATTGTCAAGTTCAGCTTCCCTATGGTTATGCGTGTCTAGAATCCCAACGTGGACAACCGATACAACACCCTACTCCTTGGGAAGACCTACTTCTTCTTTTTTTCCTTCGAGAATGGGATCAGGTATCCCATGCACCTTTCCTGAAATCCTTTCTCTAACACTTCAATGTCCGTCCAGCTTAATTTTCCCCTAACTTCTAGTGTATCTTAGTATGTTTTATGTTTTTTTTCAAGAAAATTGTGTTGGCTAGCTTCCCCTCAGTTTCTATTCTCGTGCATTTTTTCTACGTCATGTTATCTCCTGTTGACAAATTTCTTTACATTTCAAAACAGGTGAAGACTCAACACTTCATCACCGACTTTGCGATCTCCCACGAAGTTTGGAAAAACAACTTCTTCTTTGATTCTGGGAAGGAGTGGGAATTCAATTCGAGGGATGCCTCTGACACACTTCCAATAAGTCAAACTTAATCCAGCCCAAATAAATTGGGTAAGTCCATACTAAGGTGCTTTAGTTGAGTTTCTCCTTATTTTATTTCCTTATTTTTCTTTAATTGTTGATGTCTTATTTGATTGTTTTAGGTATTTGGCTTGAGCTTGATGTTGACGAGAAGCTCCTTCTTAGTGACCTCAAGTACTGTAAGCCCGAGAAGTACACTGGGCATCTTATGCCCTCCAACCTTGCTAGATGCCGCTTTGGACCTCTAGAGGTGAGAGGTGAAGCTTTCGTACCTCTTTTTGTTCTTGGAGGAGTAGATTTTGTTGGTAAAACTTCTGCCATGTGCCTTGAACTTACCTTTACTTCATAGAATCCATAGTTAATCCCTTTTCTTTTCAGATCTTGATGCTATGGCCCCATATGATGACGTCGTAAGGGCCAAGGTGGCCAAAATGAGGGAAGACGCTCAGGCATCTAAAGCCTCTTTGGAAGAGGAAGGATGAGTTCAATTTGGGTGATCACCTAAAGCGTCCTTAGAAGGCTTTAAACAAAGACTCTCCTAGGAAGGCTCGTCCTGCCTCAAACCTCCTATGGAGGCTTAAAAAGTTTCTTCCCTTATCTCCGAGCTCAAGAAACCTCAAGCAAAGGTCGTGAAGATCTCCCACACGCCAAAGGAGGTGGTCAAGGCTTCAGACTTGATAGCTTTGTCTCTTTGGGTTCCTTCCTTGTTCAAGTTTATTTAAGGGGCATCTGTGAAGTCCCTACTCGACACACTACGGGAGTTCTTCTACCCGTATAGCCAAGGGCGGACGTTCTCTTCCTAGAAATGTGAAGTTGGCTGCAAGTGCCATGCTCTTAATTTTTCCTGAAGCTGACATTCAGGAGGCCTCCTCGATGCCATTCTCCATCTCGGCTACCATAACCTTGTTTGGGGTAACCTTGGTGAGTCATTGACTTTTTCCTTTAATTGTAATTCATTGATTGAGGTCAGTTTTTCTTGTTGACTTCTAAATTGGCTTTTATTTTCGTTCTTCTTTGAATATGGCAATTCATGTTAGAGCTTTGGTGAGCAGGACTCGAGCCACCACTACAAAAAAAAAACATTTTTTGTGACGATTATTTTTTGGTCGCTAAAAGAATGCAAATCATCACAAATTGGTTTTAGAAAAAAAAAAAAAATTCGTCACTAGGTCATCGTAATAGCCTCGTTGAGTAAAGTATTTTGTGACGTATTGTTATTTTCGTCACCATACAATATTTTTTGTGACGAAAATGTCACAAAAATTAAAAAGGCATAGCTAAAATTTGCTCCATCGTCGTACCAAAAAAACTGAATTTAATTAATTTTCCCCGACGCATAAAAATCATCACAAATAAATTTTTACAAAATAAAAATGCAAACACATTCATGACACACAAATAAACTTTGAAAAAAGTTTTTATTTGCGATGAAAATATGAAAGTGTCACTATGTGATTCAATCCAAAAAATATTTGCGATGTTAAAATTAATTGTCGCTAAAATGTTGAACCAAAAAACTTGTAAACATATTTGCGACGGTTAAAAAACGTCGCAAAAAAAGGAAAGTTCATCCAAGCTGTCATGACGATTTTAATTTATTCGCAAAAAATTTAAATTTTTTTTTAAATAGCCCTCATTAAAAACAAAATTTCAACAAAACTTTTCACCTATACACCACTAATACATGTGTCTTAAATTATTAAATAAAAAACTAACACAAATAATACATTTCACATATTTTCCATTCAACAACCAATACAAAGTAGCATCAAATACCATACTAACAAAAACACAAAATAGAATATGCTTAATAAAAGTTATGCAAGTCATCAAAATATTCAACAACTTAATCCACATATAAGTTTTCAAAAATATTTAGATACATAACAAAGTTAATTCTGCAATTATTTTGATGCAGAAATCCATCATTCATCTATTACCAAACAAAAATCAAAATTTTCAAAAACATACATATACATTCAAATATTAGGTTTTCTAATTCTTATGTGTTAAAAATTTTAGTTTTTCTTCAAATTCTCAACCTGAGTCTCGAAACGAGATGGTTTATTTTCCTACAAGTTTATATGCCCAAATAGTTGCTCTCCATCCATTTTCACAGCGAACAGAGTGGAAATGGGCCGATTGGCACCATTAGCGCCAAGTTTTAGGATTTTTAATTCTTAAAGTGTTAAACTTTCTAGTTTTTTGGAACGAGAAGCCATCTTTTCCTAAATTTTTCTATGCCCAAATAGTTGTTGTTCGTCCGTTTTCACGATGAACGGGTGGAAACAGACCAATTGACACACTTAACTCTAAGTTTTAGTTTTTATACTTACTAAGTGTTGAACTTAATATGATAGAAAAAAGATACTAACCAAGATGCAGATGTCATGTCTTTATGAATTGGAGTGCACTGCAGACCACGTTGCAGTTGAAGTTGCACCTACAAAATCTGATGCTATATGTCTTCAAACTTATCTCGTTTTACCTACGTTTCATCATGTTCCTTCTGAAGAGAATCTTGTAGAGAATGAACAATTGCTTGCAGTTCTTTTATCTTATTAGCTTGTTCTTGGGACTCAGTAGTAGTTCGTGGTGACTGACTAGAGGATGTAGACCTTGGGCCGTGTCCAAATCCTTTCTTACATCCAAGTCGTTTGTCCAGGACAGTGCATGCAATTTCATCTTGTATCAGTGATGCTAAACCTTCATGTGAGTTCTATGTGGACAATTCTTTCATCAACTCCTACAATTTAATGTATTTAAACCAAATTAGTGAGTATATCATAAAAATTTATTTTAAAAAATATATAATTTTCTATAATTTGAAATACTTACATATCTTGACTCTGCCTTAGGAGAAACCCACTCTTCCTTCTTTTTCGTGTGAGAATCGTAAAAAAATTCAACAATGTGGGGTGGCACATTAGTCGTAGGGCTCTTTTATTGCAGTTAATCGAAGTATCAACGTTAAAATTTATGAATTTCCTTTATATTAACATTTAGAAGGCAAGTATTATATGCTAAAGTGTATCACCCTTTCAAATAGGGCAGACTGAAAGGATTTTGAAGCCATTTGAGTGGTTTGTAAGGTAGTTTGGCACCTTTTCTACATTTTTCTTAGATTTTTCCTATGCACAAAGAATAAAATTAGTAAACAACTGGGAATACAAAGTGGATATTAATTTGTATAGTCTATAAAGTTTACTTGAATTTTGGATCCTTGTAAAGTGTTTCAATTGTGTACTCGCTATCCTCCTGAATCACATCACCATATGGCTTGCTATTTGGGCCAACTCCGGGCTCAACCAAATTCTTGTAGTGCATATTCATATCATTTATACTCTCTGCACCTTGCATCAAACTTTTTGTCGATGGCCTACCTAACACTATCCTTGTCATGGTACTCTTTTATGTTAAACTTTTTCTGGAACAAAAATATAAATATGAAAATTAATTATAAAATGTTGTAACATGCTTCACAAATAAAAAATCAATAACCATGGAAGGAGCGGTGCCTTCTCCTCTTTTGTTATTTGCTTCCACTTGTGGACATTTCTAACAGGGGCAAACGTTCTCACCGAGAAGCCAATCTCTCCCATCACCTTGGAACAATCTTGGACAGTAGTGACGCCCCAAAATACGAGGGTCCTTTATGAACCGTTGATAGCCCATCAACTCGCGAAAGTACCCGAGAATGCTGCTTAACCCGACACCACGTGATATCATCCCCTTAACCGGGATTATAACCCATAAATGTAATCCGAGTTCAATTATTCATTGGACCCAACCAAGGTCCAATATACTATGATTTATACTCCATTATGGTCCATTTACATCATTGGAGGGAAGGAAAACCAAGGCTGAAAGCATGGCAAAACACCTTTAAAATTTCAGAATTTTGGAAATTGTATCGATACGCATACCGGTACGATTTGCTCACTAGAGTTGGGCGTACCGGTATGCATACCGGTACAGTTAACTCTCCGGATAGCAACGTAAGGGTATGCATACAAGTACACTTTGCCAATTTTTTGCCTGTGTCAACTATTTTTTATTCTAAACTAATTTCAAACCCTTCTACATTCATCCAATACATGTTTAACATCATTTGATATATAAAACATGATACATACAAGTTCTATTACATTGATTTACATAAATTTATATGTCAAAAACCAAGTTTTCATAAATGTTTTACAAAAACCCAAAGAAAATCCCATCTTGCCTTTTCTTCACCCTTGATGGGCCGGATGAGAGCCGTCCATCAACGTGTACCCTGCACCTGAAATATTTTCCCCTATAGGGTGAGCCACGCTCAATAGAGTATTCCTTACAGATGCTACTCCCCACCTAGATGCATATGAAATGTACACATGCAACAATCAACAACATTTATCCATTTCAAACATGAATATGTAATTCAATGTAGAAATTTTACCATGTCATGTCATGATATGAGATGAAACTCACTCATGCAATTCAACCCGAACCCTCACCGGCTCCCACAACATAATGCGATGCAAGTGTGTAAAACCTTCATCATAGATGAATTACCTCTAATGATTGTTTGAAATAAAATCATGTGTTTATAAAAATCAAGTTGTTCGATGTTACACATCCAAAAGTATGTTTGTAAAACAAAGTCTTTAACAAAATCTTGTGTCTTTGTTAGGCAACGGATTTTGAAATTTCATCGCTGGCTCTGTACGCCTAATTCACTTTTTTGAACTTGTACAGACGAAAGTTAATAAACCAATAACCTGGTCTTGCACCTGATGGATTTTCTAGCTTTTCTTGCTATACCCAACACAAGTTTTTCCATACATGCAACTGTGTGACTATGTTGAACCTCGGTCCAACGATACCAAGCCCACATATCAACCACCAAGTATGGTGTTTGATCAACCATGCACTCACACACCCATACTCATGACTCATGCCCACCAAGTATGGTGTTTATTCATCCTTCGTTCTTGGTATGGTTGTGTAGCCCTCGTCGAGGTGATAGAAATTAAGTCTTGGCTCAACGGATTCCATGTGACGGAACTCCGTTGATCGAAGAAACAAAGATTGGATTTTCTCTTTTCTCCCTCTTTCTCTCCAAAGTGTGAAGCCAGGAAATGCAGAGATATTTCTGCTAAAATATCTATTATTTAGCCCTATTTATAATTTCAAAGACTTGGCCCTAGTCGCACTACACAACCCTCACTTATCCGAGTCTGTTTTCGCCCAAAAGGATTTATTTCATCTCAGTTTAAGTTCAAATTAATTTCATTTGAACTTTCATTCAATTATAAGGAAAATTTATATTTTTCACTTTTGAGGACGTTGGTGAGGTCATTCGACACCCAGTTCTCTTATAAAACGTGAAAAATTCGACTATCTCGAAATTCGACGAAATTAGTCTGGGTGACTAGATTTTACGATACTAATCCAACGAAAGAGTCCGTTGTGTCATACGAGCTCAAGAGAACAATTATTTTAAATTTTAATTTTAGTGACAAATGACCATTTTGCCCTTTTCTGAAAAAGTTTAAATTTTTCTGGGTTTTACATTCTGCCCCCTTAAAAGAATTTCCTCCACGAAATTCACACACATATACACATACAATCACATGCATATGCAATAGTCATTTAATATTAAATGACTAAGTAATACCTCCATCCTTGAATAAGAAATGATAATTGGTACGTATAGTGTCTTCGCGTTCTCATATCGCCTCCTCCACTTTTGGTGCTGCCACAACACCTTCACTAGCCTCATGCTCTTGCCTCGCAAAACCTGATTCCGGCTATCCATGATGCTCACCGGTCCCTCCTCGAAGGTTCCATCCGTATCAATAACAAGCTCACCCCAATCCACCAAATGATTCAGATCTAGGGTGTATTTTCGGAGCATAGAAACATGGAACACCGCGTGAACACCCGATAGATTTGACAGTAATGTCAATTGGTAAGCAACTGTACCCACCCTCTCGAGTATCTCGAAGGGCCTGATATACCTCAGCGAATGCTTTCCCCGCTTGCCAAACCTAACCACTCATCTTTTAGGCTTCACCTTGAAGAAGACATGATCTCCCACCTAAAACTCCAGAGGTCGCTGTCGTCTGTCGGTGTAGTTCTTCTGTCGGCTCTAAGTCGTGAGAAGACGCTTATGTATCAAGTTCACCTTCTCTGAGATATCTCTAACCAATTATAAACCTGTAGAAGATCTCTCCCCTACGTTCGTCTAACAAACCGGAGAACGACAAGGCCGCCTATATAATGCCTCATAGGGTGCTATCAGTATGCTCGTCTGACAACGTTGTCGTAGGCGGAC
Organism: Ilex asprella; assembly: GCA_023539305.1. Taxonomy (NCBI): domain Eukaryota; kingdom Viridiplantae; phylum Streptophyta; class Magnoliopsida; order Aquifoliales; family Aquifoliaceae; genus Ilex; species Ilex asprella. The sequence continues at coordinate 15,001,436 of CM042200.1, forward strand.
TCCACTAAGGGTAGGTGTTCTTCCCAGCTACCTTTGAGATCTAAGACATATGCTCGTAGCATGTCCTCTAAAGTCTAGATGGTCCTCTCTGACTGACCGTCCATTTAGGGATGAAATGTAATGCTCATCATCACATGTGTCCCCATAGCTCGCTCGAAATTCTACCAAAAAATGAGTTGTAAACCTGGAATCCCAATCCGATACTATAGATATAGGAACCCCATGCAATCAGACAATCTTTCGTATATACAACCTGCAGAATTCCTCCAAGGTGAAGGTCATCTGCACCTCCAAAATGTGTGCCGACTTAGTAAGTCGGTCCATTATCATGCACACCGCATCACGCCCTCGCGATGTTTGTGGCAAGTAGGTCACAAAATCCATCGTGACATGCTCCCACTTCAACTCAGCCACCTTCAAAGGCTGGAGTAACCCTGCTAGTCTTTAGTGCTCAACCTTCACTTCCTGACACGTGAGACATTGACTAACAAAATCCCCAACGTGTTTCTTCATCCTTCTCCAATAATACTGGCAAATAAGATCTTGATACATTTTCGTGCCACCTGGATGTACAGCAAAACGGGAGCAATAGAACTCTCTAAGGATCTCCTCTCTCAGCTCTGCAGACTAAAGAACCACAATCCTTCCCCTAAACTGAAGATTACCATCCGTATGAATGGCCCAACCCTCGTCACATGTACTCGACCGTACTCGGTCCTTAATGGACACTATCTCTGGGTCTTGTCCCTAGGACTCAATCACCTTGTTCAGTAGGGAAGACGTAGCTAACAAACTTCTCAAAGTACCCTGAACCTGTCCCATATAACGTAGCCCGAACTGTCCTACAGTCTCAAGCATCTGTCACTCCCGAGAAGCTACACTAGCTAAGACCCCCAGTGACTTTCGGCTGAGTGCATCAACCACCATATGTGCCTTACCAGGATGGTAATGCAAAGTGAAGTCAGAGTCTTTCAGATATTCCATCCGCCTGTGTGGCCTCATGTTGAGATCTTGTTGTGCAAAGATGTACTTTAGAGTCTTGTGGTCCAAAAAGACCTCGAACTGCTCACCGTATAGATAGTGGCGCTAATCCTTTAAAGCAAAGACAATGGCCACCAACTCCATGTCATGTATGAGATAATTCTGCTCGTGGTTCTTTAACTGTCAAGAACCATAAGTCACTACCCTCTCGGATTGCATCAAGACACATCTAAGTTCGTCCTTAGAGGCATCACAATACACTGTGTACCTCTGTCCCCCTTTCTGCAACTATCAGAATAGGAGTTGAAGTAAGCATCCTTTTCAACTCCTAGAATGCCTTCTCACATGAGTCATTCCACTCAAACTTGACCTCTTTTCGGGTCAACTTAGTGATAGGTGCTTCTAATGGAGAGAAGTCCTCAATGAACCTCCGGTAATACCCTACTAATCCCAAGAAACTGCATATCTAGCAGTCTGACTTTGGTCTTTACCAATTCATGACTGCCTCAACCTTCTCCGGGTCCACGGATACACCCGAAGCTGACACCACTTGTCCCAAAAATTTTACCTCAGTAAGCCAAAATTCATAGTTACTGAACTTGGCATACAACTGATGATCTCTCAATGTTTGGAGAACAACCTTCAAGTGACCCTCATGCTCCTCCTCAGACTTGGAGTAGATCAAGATGTCGTCAACAAAAACCATAACGAACTGATCTAGGTAGGGTTGGAACACTATATGCATGAGATCCATGAATGTCGCCAGGACATTCATCAATTCAAAAGGCATGTCCATAAAATCGAAATGCCCATATCGTATCCTAAACGCCATCTTAGAGATAGCTGCCTCCCTAACCCTCAACTGATGGTAACAAGTTCAGAGATCTATCTTGGAGTAGACCTGCGCTCCTCTCAGTTGGTCAAACAAATTGTCAATCCACGGTAAAAGGTATCTATTTCTGATAGTAACCATATTCAACTATCGGTAGTCTATGCATAGCCAAATGGTCTTGTACTTCTTCTTGGCAAACAACATTGGAGCCCCCCCCATGGTGAAGTGCTCGGTCTAATAAAGCCCCCGACCAACAATTCCTGTAATTGGACCTTGAGTTCTTGCAACTCAGCAGGTGCCATCCTATGTGGAGTCATAGAAATGGGCGATGCACTGGGGTATGACTCAATGGTGAAGTCTACATCCCTAAGTGGAGGTAATCTCGATAGTTCATTAGGAAAAAAATCCTCGTACTCACAAACCACCCGAGGTAGACCAAACTCCCATGCCAACGGGAGTCATACACTACTTGAGGTAAAGTGTCATGTTTTTTCCCTTGGTACTTGAAACAAACACATTCTAGTGTCTATGCGGTGACTTCTTATGATCACAATCAATAACGACTTAGTGTGCCATCAACTAGTCCATCCTAAGGATGACACCGAACTCCAACATGTCCATAACCCTAAGATCCATGGTGAGTAGAATCTTCGAGATCTCTAGCTCACAACCTTGACATATCTGATCAATGCTCAGCCTAGCTCCTAGGGGATAACTCACATGCAATGGCTCTTCCAAGGTTTCAACCTCTGAGCCCAAATCTTTCACACATGATGCAGCAATAAAAGAATGAGATGCACTAGAGTCAAATAATACTCTTGTCCATAAGCGAGATAGTAGAAATGTACCCTTTATATTCGACTGATCTGTTTGCTTAGTCTGAGGCATAATGGCGTAGACACGCCCTTGGGTCCCTGAAGTCCCAGCTTGTGAACCTTGGCCTCGACCTCGACTCATGCTTTGGCACATCTGGCCTGATTACAGGATCCCCGCACATGAAGTTGTAGGGTCATGTGCAGCACCCTGAAACTAGTACTAGCTTCCGAACTCTGAGGTGGGAGTAAAGTGAGTCAGTGAGTGGCCCATCGATGACTGGGACTGAGACGCCCCATAACTCTGAGGACAATCCAGATTCATGTGACCCTGCTAGTGGCAATAAAAACATGTCCTTGTGTTTGAATGGTAGCAGGGTCTCTGATTTCTCCGCCTTGGGAGGATTGACCTTGGCCTTGGCCTTGGCCTTGATAGCCGCGGCCCTGTGGAGTCGAGGTCCTTTGCTTTTTCCCCGAACTTGAAGAAAAAGGTTGGCCCTCCTTCCTCTTGTCTTTAACACTCGCCTTTCAGATGTTCCGTGCGTTGTCTATCTCTCTCTCTCAATAGTCATAGATGCCTTGACCATCGAGTCAAAGTCTTGCAAAAAAAGACCCACAATTTTACCTCGAATGGACAATTTCAGAACATCCTCAAATTTCCTCACCTTGGCCATGTTTGTGGCCACATAGTCGTCTGCAAAATGGGCTAATTCCATGAACTTAGCCACGTATTCTAACACTGTCATAGTCCCTTGTTTCAAATTTAGGAACTCCTGAGCCTTAGCTTGCCGAACAAACGCCGAAAAATATTTGCCCGTGAAGAGCTCTCAGAACTCTCCCTAAGTCATTGTCTTCAAGTTCCTTGAGGCCTTTACCCAATCCCACCATAATTGGGATTCTCCCTCTAGCTGGAATGTAGCTAGTGTTATCTTAGTGGCATCAAAGGTGATCTCTATAGCCCGTAAGACCTTGTCAACCTACCGAAACCAATGGTCAGCCACCATCGGATTTGCCCCTCCTATGAAGATCGAAGGTTGGTGTGTCTTGAACTTCTGGAGGTTACTTGAGCCTCCATGACCCACATTTGTACTAGTCTGTGCAATAGTAGTAGCTGTAGCACTGGCATATGTGATAGTAGCAGTCGCCTCACCAATAGCCTCCACAAAGGCTTGGTGATCAAAAGTCGGTGGTGGTTGGTTGTTCCACCCACCGGCTCGGCGTCCGCTTCGTCTATTTGTCATCTACACATAATTAAGATAACAATACAGCCTCACATAGTATCCCAAGACAGGGATCAAGTGTAAACTTTGAGAATGTCCTCCTCGTCTCACTAGTAGAGCGTATGTCACCCACTAGTAGGCATTTACACCTTGAACTATCCCGTTCATCCTTTTTTTTTTCAAATCCAAGGTTATATTTTCTAACCCTAGTATTCCTCCTTTCTATTACATCTAACCATTCATATAATTCACATAACACATAGCACATAATCATGTAGCATATTAGAGCACATAACATGAAATGCACAATGAATGCAATGGTCTAGACCCAATGACCATCAAGCCCTAAGTAAATCGTATATCTAAGCTCTGATACCTAGTTGTGACACCCCAAAATCTGGGGGTCTTTTATCAACCGTTGATAACACATCAACCCGCGAAAGTACCCGTGAATGTCGTATAATTCGAAACCATGTGATAGCTTTCCCTTAACTGGGATTATAACCCATAAATATAATCTGGGTTCAATTATTCATTGGACCCAACCAAGGTCCAATATAATATAATTTATACTCTATTATGGTCTATTTACATCATTTGAGAGAAGAAAAACCTAGGTTGAGAGCATGACAAAACACCTTTAAAGTTTCTGAATTTTGAAAACCGTACCGGTACAGTTTGCTCACTGGAGTTGGGCATGCCAGTATGCGTACCTGTCAGTTAACTCTCTGGACAGCAGCGTATCGGTACACTCTGTCGATTTTTGCCTATTTGAACCATTTTTTATTCCAAACCCATTTCAAACCCTTCCACATTCATCCAAAACATGTTTAACATCATTGGTTATATAAAACATGATACATACAAGTTCTATTACATTCATTTTACATAAATTTATATGCCAAAAACTAAGTTTTCCTAAATGTTTTACTAAAACTCAAAGTAGAGCCACGTCTTGGCTTTTCTTCACCCTTGATGGCCCGGATGAGAGCTTTCCACCGGCGTATACCCCACACCTAAAATATGTTCCCGTATAGAGTGAGTCACCCTCAATAGAGTATCCCCTAAAAAGGCTACTCTCCACCTAGATACATATGGAATGTACATATGAAACAATCAACAACATTTATCCATTTTAAACGTGAATATGTAATTCAATGTTGAAACTTTATCATGTCATGCCATGATATGAGATGAGACTCACTCATGCAATTCAACCCGAGCCCTCACGATACAAGTGAGTAAAACCTTTATCGTAGATGAATTATCTCCAATGCTTATTTGAAATAAAATCATGTGTTTATAAAAATCAAGTATTGTTGGATGTTACACATCCAAGAGTATGTTTATAAAACTTAGTCGTTAACAAAATCTTGTGTCTCTGTTGGGCAACAGATTTTGAAATTTCACCTGTGGCACCAGAAGTCTAATTCACTTTTTTGGACTTGCAACGACAGAAGTTCATAAACCAATAACCGGAGCTTGCACCTGAGGGATCTTCTAGCCCTTCTTGCTATACCCAACATAATTTTTTCCATGCATGCAACCGTGCGACTCTGTTAAACATTGGTCCAACGATTCCAAGCCCACTTATCAACCACCAAGTATAGTGTTTGATCAACCATGCACTCACACACCCACACTCATGACTCTTGCCCGCGAATGTGATGCCAATGTTATACCTAAATTGTAATGCATGTCAAGTGAGCAATTTTTACAAATCAACATATATCATGGTAATTTATATCATAAGCATATAATTTTCATGAACTATTACCATGCTAGCATATCATAAAGCATATGCCCACATGTCTAAAACAATGCCTAAGCATGTTCCTTTAATTGCATCAAACCTAAAATTTTAAATCACTTAAGGCATTTTATCAAACACCTACAAGGCAACAATCATGTTGAACACATATCATGCCCACAATTTCACCAAGCTACAAGAAATTTCACAAGTAACTTTCATATATCAAAATCAAGCTAGAAGTTTGACTCAGAAATTTCTGTACTCATTTTCTCATTTCCAAAACCATACAAAAGTTATAGGTCATTTATTCATCTAACCCTTTTTCCTATGAACATCATAAGGTATGACTAAACCAAAGTAAGAAGAACCCTACCTCTTGAAGCATGAAACGATGCGTAAAATCATCAAGAACACCAACAAAGCCCAAAACTCTTCATTTCCCTAAAGTACCCTCTTGGATCTTTGGTGAAATTCTTTGTTCTTGGTATGATTGCATAGCCCTCGTCGAGGTGATTGCTTTTAAGTTTTGGCTCGACGGATTCCGACCGATGGAACTCTATGGATTGAAGAAACAAATATTGGATTTTCTCTTTTCTCCCTCTTTCTCTCCAACATGTGAAGCCAGAAAATGCAGAGATATTTCTGCTGAAATAACTATTATTTAGCCCTATTTATAATTTTAAAGACTTGGCCCGAGTTGCACCATACGCCCCTCACTTATCTGGTCTGTTTTCGCCCCGAAATGATTTATTTCATCCCAATTTAAGTTCAAATTAATTTTATTTGAACTTTAATTCAATTATAAGAAAATTTTAAATTTTTTGCTTTTGGGGACGTTGGTGAGGTCATTTGACACCTAGTCGTCTCGTAAAACATGAAAAATCTGATTATCTCAGAATTCGATAAAATTAGTTTGGGTGACTAGATTTCGTGATACGAATCCAATGGCGGAGTCCGTTATGTCATACGAGCTCAAGAGAACACATATTTTAAATCCGTATTTTAGTGGCAAATGACTGTTTTGCTTTTTCTGTGAAAAAGTTTAAATTTTTTCGGGTTTTACAGCAGTTAACCACACTTTCTAGTTAATAGATTTAAGAAACGTTACCGTCTAAGATTTCCGATAAGAAAAGCTCAATCCATCAAAGGCTGGTAGTTGTCCAATTGAACCACCTTCCTTTTGACAATCCATTTAAGACTAACATGTAGGAAAGATAAATTTCTCGATGGTAAACTAGGCAAGTAAGCACGAACAAGATATGCCTACTTAGTGTTGATGATCTCATGGCAACCATGTTCTAATACAAGTTATTACTTCATAAGGGATAACCTAATATGAATCTTTCCTTATGATTACACAAGTGAAAATTAAGACACTATACCTAGAGGGGGTGAATAGGTTTTTCAATTTTATCCCACTTGATTACCAATTTAAAGACCTATATCTACCACAATTACCTCTTCTAACAAAGATTAAACAAAGAATGTGAGAACCTCTTAAGTCACCACAAACCAATTTACCATAAAGATTGATTTTAATTAATGTTCAATTAATCAACTCAAGTTCAATCTCATGACGATCCCAAATCCCAAATCCAATTGCACAACTATGAATCGATAAATAGTCAATCAATCAAATCCAGAAACACAATGTGCATGTGTGCTAACAAATGAAAGTGTATACGATAAACAATAAGAAACATTAGCAATTTGTTGATGCGAAAAACTCTCCTCGAAAAAAATCGTAGGGAATCTTCTTAGTTCACCAAAGCTTAATCCACTACTCGCTAAGTGAACATATAAATACTTGAGACTTATACCTAAACCAATACCATGGTTTGATTCTTCTTTCCTTTCTATGTCTCTCTGCAAAAAGTCCCTTTGCGACATCTAGTGCAGCTTCTTCTGGACCTCCCCGTTTCATGGTTCATCTAAGCCTCGAGCAATTATGGAAACACCAACAATATTTGGTATGAACACACTAGTAGTTTTACCATGCTATCAAAAACTTCAATTCCAATTTGTGAGATTAGGTAGAATCTCTATTGGTAGCCTTTGGATATTAGGAATCTAGGTTTTATTGGAAGCTCTCAAGGTAAAGGAATGAAATTCTCTCTTAGAAATGTCTCTAAAGGCTTAACTTGGTGTTGTAATGGCTCTCCTGATTTATAGGTCTAGAATAAGGGTAGGCTCAGTAAATAAGAAAAGTCAAATTCACGAACGACCGCTTGATTTGTGGGAGGGCAGTCATAGAGCGGCTATCACTTGAATTAAAACAAAGTTTCAAACACGATTAAGGCAAGTATTTCTTGAGCAACCATGAGCACCACTCGAGCAACTATGAGACCGCTCGAGCGAGCTCATAAAGCCAGCCCTATGCAGCCTTTTGTGGCCTTTTTTTATTTCCTTCCTTAAGTTATAAAGAGTCCACTATAGTGAAGGCTAGCGAACATAAATCAGTCTCTATAGGTTTTTAAGCATAAAACCATGCAAAAATTTATCATCCTAAGTCCTAAATGATGTTGTGTAAAAAGGGGTTCGATTCGGACTCAAACTATGTTTTCAAAACTCATTAATAGTTTAGAAAATCTTTTCTTTTAAAATACGTAGGAGTCATAATTAGTTTTCTTCCAATACCATTTTCATTCTAATCAATCTAAGTAAAATTAACCAAAGGTTCATCTTAGGTGCCGAGGTCATTAACTTTGTCATGAGCATGAAGGTGCATACTGATGTTAAATAATGTTGTTTTGATGATTGATGTCCTCCCTTCTATGACATTTTCAGATCTTGAACTTGATAGCCTAATGACCATGGAATAGGTTACGATTTTACAATGGACTCCACGAAATTCGTCAATTACAAGCAGAATATAAGGCCCTCCTAGTAGAAGTAAGACACACAACACATTTGGACGCCTAACAATTAGACATCTATTCGGATGCTCAACTCATTGTAAACCAATTAAAAAGGGAATACATGGCAATGGATGAATGAATAATATCATACCATAATTTGGCAATTAAAGATCTAGGTAGGATCCCTAGCGTAGTTGTGCATCAGGTTACAACAACAGAGAAAGCACATGTCGATACCCTAGTTGCCCTAGCAACGTTCCTTAAGGAGAACCAAGATCGATCGAGCATTGAGTTGGGAGTATCAGCGAAAGTTTTCTCCATCGAGATAGGCTCTAATTGGATTGACCCCATTATGTAGTTCATCAAAGAAAGATAACTCCCTGACAATAGGAAAGAGGCTCATAAGGTGAGATTGAAAGCGACTAGGTTCTGGATATCACCCGACGGAGAGCTTTATAAACAATCCTTAATAGGTGCATACCTTTTTGAGATTCACAACGAAAGTTGTGGATCTCACTCAAGAGGAAGGTCCTTAGCGCACCGCACAATTTCCCAAAGGTATTGGTGGCCCTATATGCAAAAAGGATACCCAAAGCTATATAAGACAATGCGAGAAGTGCCAATAATTCTCCCCCATATCGAGACAGCCAGCACAGGACTTGAATCCATTAGGGAACCCATGGCCTTTCGCCTAGTGGTTATTGGACATTATTGGACCATTTCCAAAAGCATCAGGGAAGAAGAAGTACCTTCTTGTAGAAACATAGGGTGGAGCTGAATCCCTTGGTCACATAAGGGACACAGATACAAAAAAAAAAAAAAAATCATTTAGAAAAATATCATCACAAGGTTTGGTATCCCAAGGGTGCTAACCTCTGATAACGACACTCATATCTAAAGTGGTCCATTCAAGGAATTATCGTTGCATTATGAGATTAGGAATCACAACTCCTCGCCCGCATAACCATAATGTAATGTGTAATCAGAGATCTTAAATAAGACAATTCTCGATGGGATTAACAAAAGGTTGGAGAAACCCAAAGGAAAATGGGTAAAATAGCTATCTAGGGTCTTATGGGCGTATTGAACCACCCCACGACAAGCAATGGGAAAATTCCCATTTTGTGCTAGCCTATGGGATGGAAGTCGTGATCCCTATAATAATTGGTTTGTCCACTCTTAAAACTAACCTAGTTGATAGTGGGAAGAACGAGGATGTGATTGCCAAAGACCTAGGCCTGGAAGATGTAAAAGGGAATTAATAGCCATAAGGGTTGCATCTTACCAACCGCAAATTGCCCATGCTTATAGCAGAAACATAAGTTCAAGGGGATTCATGGTGGCCAAGCTAGTCCTGACAAGAATTATGGGTGCCGCAAAAAACCCCCGGTGAAGGGAAGCTTGGTGCTCCAAATCTTAGAAACTCAAAACAACATAAGGGAAAGCAACTCCACGTCCCTAGAATTCAATGAACCTCCAAAAATACTCCTTTTGATGTACTTTCAAAGATTGGACAATATTGCAAAACCTCTAATCAATAATACTAGAGTGCCACCACCAAAGGTCGACCTAAAGTATCTTCAATGTCATCTAGTTAGTCTTTAGAAAGATCTAAAGTAGCCTTTTCAATAAATAAAAATCTTTATTACAAAATTTTTTTTTATTTCTTTCGAGATCTCTAGAATATATTGCACAACGAGACTTTGCTAAAAGAAAAAAAAGTCCAAATAATGAAATTTTAGGTAAAATACCTGGAAAATCCTAGGAACAATTCAATCTATTACCAAGGTACGGAGGACAAATATCCTAACAGAGGCAAAGAGCTAGATCAGATGTAGCCACCCAATTAGGCTTAAACCCATAAATATGCATGATGGTGTAAGCTTAAAGTATCGAGTGTTGAGCCCGATTAAATTGGTGGTTCAGTATGAAGGTTACAATATGAAAACTAGGGACTAAAACCCTAGCCCTTCTCTTTGAGGACCAAGCTTCACTACTAGAGGAATGGGGAACTACCAATTGTTCTTTTTTAAAAAAAAACCTACCCTTTTTTTAGGACAAAGCCTCAATGCTAGGGGAAAAGGAACCTATTAGTTATTTTTTCGGTAAGTATAAAGCCCCTAGCCATTCCTTGTGGACCGAGCCTTAATGCTAGGAGGAACGGGGACCTATTAGTTATTTTTTCTTAGTGTAAAAGGCCCTAACCCTCCTTTGAGAACTGAACCTCATTGCTAGGGGAAAGAGGGAGCGGTAAGTTATTTTTTTCTATATGTAAATGGCCCTAGCCCTTCTTTGGGGATCGAGCCTCATTGCTCTTGGTATAAGGGACCTATCAGTCATTTTTTCTAAGCAAACAATTCCCTAGACCTTCTTTGTGGACTGAGCCTCAATGCTAGGGGAAGAGGGACTGATCAATTATTTTTTCTAAATTTTAAAGACCCTTCTTAAAAGCCAAGAAATAATAATGAAATTGGGGAAATCAAAATACTACAAAAACATGGTATATTCCATTCATAGAGCAAGAGCTACATATGGGAAAATAAGTAACTAAATTTTTTTAAGAACTTGTAGCAAGTTAATCAATAGTATCAACAATAGTACATGGATCAATAGGGTCAACGACAAAAGAATCAACAGGACCAGTGACATGAGAATTTGATGGGCCAAGCCCAAGGGCCCCACTCCAAGAGATTCACGCCCAGTCAAGTTCATCAAGAAGAGCTACATCAGGAGAGCATGCAAGGTAGCGAGGGTTATCCAAGAGCCTCCTCCTCCTCGCCACCTCCAAGAGCCTTATCCAAGCTGCCTTGGAAAGAAGTCAACCCTCACCTCATCCTTTGACCGAGTCTCATGGAGAGCACCTCAATTGCCTCACTCGTTAAGAAGAAATCGTCAGTTCCACCACAATAGTTATTTAGTTGCTATTAAGTCGTCTCAATCTGTTAGGGGACGACTATAAATTGTAAGCCCCACCAACACTTGGGGGCAGATGACACTCAACTGAGCACATATCTCCTCTCCCTCTCTAAGCTTGTACTCTCTGCTCTCCCTACACTCATGAGCTAATAAAGTATCCGGTAATCCTAATCATTGAGAAGTGGACGTAAGTCACTTTGACCGAACCACTATAATTCTGGTCTTCTCTCTCTACTTTAATTATCGCATTTATTATTCACACTTGATAATTGGTGTGCAAAACTAATTTGTACATCATCAAAATCGAGAATAGGGACATCGATCGCAAGAGGCTCAACATGGGGATCAACTAGATGAAGGGATGCACCCAAAGTGGAAGGGATGATTACAACATGCTTATAACCAAACAATAAAAATCATGCTTATAACCGAATCTCTCAAATGAATGTCCCTACCATGAGCCCTCATCCAAGCCTTCTAGATCCAAGCCCCTTAAGCCTCATCAGCAAATGGCTCGGCAGTGGCTTTCCTCTTCTTCACAATGGTTTGCCTTCGAACCAGCTCGGTAATGGAAGTAGAGTCCTCTGCTGGGTTGCTTTCACCTTCCACCTCGGTTCGCACAAGCTGACATCCTGAAGAGGGTGGTTGCGCAGCAGGAGGGATAATTGCAAGAATAAAATGATTGTATATTTGTAATATGTGTGTGTGTGAATAAAATGACTGAATTCCAATCTTCATTGTCACAGTTTAGATGACGAATGGTTTGCCCAAAATTAAGGATTATTTATCATTCTATCATACTTTGTATTGAACTTCAATATTTGTAAGAGAATCATTCTTCAATCATTCTACCGTGTTCTCTATTGTTTACCTCTGACCCACTAACACTAGTTTTTGTAGCAGAATTTAGGTTTGATGAGTTGATTTTATTTGTTTATAATTGATTTTATTTTTCTAGCATTGAAAATTATGTGCTTTTCCTTTGTGAAGTGGTATTTTCGATCTCTAATTGTTAAACCCCATGAGAACCAGAACAATATTTTGTTTTCCCCATAACATTCAGATAGATCTAATTTAAATGGTTACTGATTAATGGTCATTGACTTATATTTTTGTGACTTTTAGTGAGAATGTGTTTATGTTAAGAGTGGGGGACCGAAATTCGCACAAACTTTTCTATGATTTACCTTCCAAACAAGTGAGGAAGGCTATAATCATGTATTGATGTTAGGGACACTTGGAACCTGTATATGAGTCTCAATATAAATGTGAATGAGATGGTTGTAAGTTGACAACATTCTACGTGTATATTTCCCATCTCCGTACATGGATAGGGTAGTCCACTCGGGTAGTCTAACCTGCCCGCCTACTTGTGCTATGAGTACCTCTTACTCATACTTTGTAGTGATTACTCCCTCTACTCTCTCTCGTCAATCATGGAACTATTCTCTCTCCAGACCACTTTCATCGTCTTGCTCTTTCTTTTCGTCTATCTCTTCTTCCTCACACTAAAACAAAAAAAAAAACCAACCCCAGGCTTCAAAGTCTACCCACTGGTCGGAATCCTCCCAGAGTTCCTCCAAAACCGCCACCGCTTCCTGGAATGGACCACACAAGTCCTCTCTCATTGCCCCACCAACAGCGCCTTCTTCCGCCTGCCCGGTAAATTTCACGGCGTCGTCACTGCCAACCCTCTAAACGTTGAACACATGCTCATGATCAACTTCAAGAACTACCCAAAGGGCACTCGATTTATAACCCTCCTAGAAGACTTTCTCGGCAGTGGCATCTTCAACTCGGACGGTGAACTCTGGAGGGTTCAGCGAAAAGCTGCCAGCTATGAATTCAAAACGAAATCCCTCAGAAACTTCGTCATGGAGAATGTAACGGTGGAGATACAAAACAGATTGGTTCCGATCCTTGAAAATGCTGCACAATCAAACCGGGTTTGTGATATGCAAGACATTTTGGAGCGCTTTGGTTTTGATACTATATGTAAACTAGCATTCAATTTCGATCCGGGCTGTCTTGGAGGTGACGGAACTGCTGGTGGTGAGTTCATGCAAGCATTTGATGAGGCTGCGATGCTTAGCTCTGAGAGGTTTATGTATGCCCTATCGTTTCTTTATGAAATAAAGAAGCTTTTCAACTTGGGATCAGAGCGAAGGCTTCGAAAATCAATCGCAACAGTGCATGAATTTGCTGATAAAATCATACGATTAAGAATAGAAGAAAGACCGGAAAAGAAAGACGAAGATTTATTATCAAGATTTATTGGTGACATAGAAAAGTCGAACAACTCAGCCATCTCCACCAAGTTTCTCCGAGATATCATCATAAGTTTCATTTTAGCCGGGCGAGACTCAACGTCATCAGCTCTAAGCTGGTTCTTTTGGTTGCTGTCATCAAGAGTTGATGTGGAGCAAAAAATATTGCATGAACTCAACACAATTCGAACACTTCACCAGAAAAATATTGGGGTAGCCTATAGTTTTGATGAATTACGTGAAATGCATTATCTCCATGCAGCAATATCAGAAGCCATGAGGTTGTATCCTCCGGTACCAGTCGATACAAAGGCATGTCAGGAAGACGATGTCTTGCCAGATGGAACCTTTGTCGGAAAAGGGTGGCTTCTTACATATCATACATATGCTATGGGAAGAATGGAAAGTGTATGGGGAAAAGATTGTTATGAGTACAAGCCAGAAAGGTGGCTTGAAAATGGAGTTTGTCAGCTAGAGAGTCCATTTCGATTTCCAGTATTTCATGCGGGACCGAGAATCTGTCTTGGGAAAGATATGGCCTATATTCAGATGAAGTTTATTGTAGCTTCGGTGATGGAGAGGTTTGAGATTGAAGTATTGGAGAAAGACAAGTCCCCTGAGCACTTGTTGTCTTTGACTCTTAGGATGAAAGGTGGATTACCTGTGAGAGTTAAAAAGAGATGTGTGGACATGATAAATTGATACTTGTGCTTGTATAGATCTATGTATGTGATTATGTGAAGCTAATGCATATATTTACATAAGCAAGAGTATTAGTTAAGAGTCTACACGACTTGTGTTTTCTTTTGGCTGCATTTTGTGTGTTGAAAAAAGAATACGAGATAATACTTAGTTATTAAATGTCCCTAGTTGATTTAAGAATACAAATGGTTGAGTCTTGGGCCTTGTTATGTGATTAATGTTCTATGAAAAAGAGTGATGAAGATGTGTTTTGCCAACTATATGTATTTTGGAAATTATGAAATACAAATATGGAAAATTATTCCTAAAGACTAGTTTATGTTGTCTTTGTTTTCTATATGACAAATACACAAAGACTAAATTATAGCCAACAAAATTGGTATCAGAGAATCAAAAAGATTTTTGAAGAAGAATCCACTGAACAAAAATATTACATTCACTAGTCATGTGGTTACTACAACCAATATCAAGATAACACACATCATTTCTTTTCCTTTCCAAGCATTTCTTTTATTGTTTCTTCAAAACTTTTAGGTTCAATCAAACAAAAATTGCATCTAGCATACACATGAGAAAGACTTCTCATTTTTCTTGGAGTTGAAGTTAGAAATAAAGTATTTGAACTTAAGGAAGTAGAATGAGATGAATGAGAGTTGGATGTTGGAGACATTTGTGATGAAACTTCAACTTCTTCATTTTTATTTCTGTGTTCAAAGCTTTCATAATCTTCATTTACAACAACCACTTGATTTTGAACATTTTTTTCCAATTGCAATAGTCATTCTCATTAAAGAGAACATCTCTACAGATAATCACGTTGTTCTCTTCAAACTAAAGAGTATATTACTATTTGATTTGAGTTATAACCCACAAAATTGTATTTTTTATTATTTTCATCAAACTCGTACCTTACTTCTTTAGGAATATGTACAAAACAAATGCATTTAAAAACTTTTAAGTGATTTACTAACGGCTTCTTTTTACACCATGCTTTAATTGGAGTTTGATTTTCTAAAGCCTTTGTTGGACATCTATCCATCAAGTAACCGACGTGTATATCGCTTTGGCACAAAATGATTTAGTTAACCCTTTCTTGTAAACCAGTGATTTTCATCTTTATAATGTCTCTATTCTTTATTTCAGCCACTCCATTTTGTTGTGGAGTATACCCAACAATTAATTGAATTTCTTCCTCATCTTGTAAAGTCAAAGTATTATCTACATCACTCTTAACTTCGTAGTACCAAGATATTCATATTGTAAATTATTTCAAGCCACCTTTGACTTTGTTGCATTGATAAATCTTGAAAAAATGATGTATGTTACTCTATGTTGAATCCAATGAAGAGCATTTCCGTAATTTTTCATAGTTTCCATTAATTGGTTCATTTAAGCTGTTGTCATCTCAGTTGTCATTTCTTAGGTTGGATATTCATATCCAATTTCAATCAAATCCCAAAGTTCATAAGAAAAAAAAAATTCATCTTCACACACCAATAATCATAATTTTAACCATCAAAGAAGAAAAAATATGGTTGTGCACTAGTCGATATGTTGATTCCACTTACCATTTCGATATTCTTCAGTAGAACTTTGTTTATGCAATGAGAAGTTTCATACCCAACTATGTAGTGAGGAACTAGCTCTGATATCAATTTTTTTTGCTTTAATTTCAGCCTTTGTATATTTGCGATAGAGAAAACAAAAACAATGTCAACTAGTCTTTAGGAATATTTTTTCACACCAATATCTTCACAAAAATTATTAAATTCATTAGAGTTTTACTCACCACCTCCATCACTTCTGAATAAATTAATGTAGTATTCACTTTGTCTTTCAACAAACTATAGAAACTTCTAGAATACTTGATAAACTTCAAATTTTTGTCTCATAAAATAAACCCAAGTTATTCCTAAAAAATCATCAACAATGATTATGAAGTATTTTTTGTGCCTCCATAAAAAAGTATTCTTGATGGTTTGGTATCAGCCTTTGAGAAACTAAAGATATTTCTTTTTTGGGTGTTCAAGATTTATGGGGTTTCATTAAAGTATTTGAGCAAAGGTTGAGTAGGAACGCTGCAAAATTTGTTGAGTGCTTTTGAATCTAAACTTATAGATCATCTAGTTCCAATCAATAATTTAATCTTTTAGAGGAGAAAGAGGATGAGAGAGAAAATCAAGAAGAATAGGCAGAGGAAAGTTTAAAAGAGGAAATTTGCAAAAGATATGTGACGACCCAAATTCGGGAGTCCTTTCTCAATTCATTGATGACCCATCAACTCGCAGAAGTACTCGTGAATGCCGTATTACTCTACACCACGTCATGACATTCTATTTACCGATATCATAACCAAAATAGAGTTTCGACAGAGTCTCTCTTGTACCGGAGTACTATCCAACACATAACATGTACACATATTAACCACATGACCATTCCAAACTCCAATAAGTAAGACTTTTTATTATCTATTTACATCATCCATATTCAAAAAGTTAATCCCCTCAGTGTTACATTTTAAAATTTTAAATTTTGGGAGGAGGTATCGGTAGCTCATATAAGTGGTTCCGGTACCTAGGCCTTTTGTTTTCCAGGTACCGGTATCAAGGGTATCAGTACATACCTAGGCCCACTATTTTATAGGTATCAGTACTTATGTATCTTGATATTGGTACTTGAGCCAACTGGAATCAAGGTACTGACATCTGCAAGCCTAGGTACAGATTGTATTGACCTCCAAATAGGAACCCAGAATATGTTTATTTGGCTTATAGAGATTAGTGACTGACACTTTCCCTCGGGTTCAATGGAAGAAATGGAAAAAATTGTGTGTGGATGAACAAAACATGTGTGTGTGTGTGCAAAAGTGCTCCCCAAGCCTAGAGAGACTTGCAATATCGTATTTTACTTGGAATGAGTATTTCAAGGTCATCTCATCGGAGAAGAAAATGTCGAATGTTTTTTGGAAGTAATTTGTGAAAAGGAAAAGTGGAAAATCTTGTTATTTTGTGTTTTGTTAAGTTGTGTTTTCTAAAATATGCAAGAAAACAATGTTGGCTAATCCATAGAAGTCATTCCAATGGGAATGCCAAATTGACTCAATTCATTCAATTAATGGTGTCTCGGTGTTTGACTGATTCGCAGGAAGTGAGGGACTAATGAGATCTTGTTGGACAAATACATACCCAATGACAAGTTTACAGATCAAGAGCCTACAACCATGTACGCACTTAATCTAGTTAAATCAAACGCTTTACGCTAGGCCTGCGATTTTTTTTTTGGATCGGGACTGCGTAGTGTAGCCCCAATCCCTTACCCAAGTGAGTTATCGGACAGGTCGAGTCGGGCTTCAGGTAGGGGTTGGCTACCCGCAACCCAACCCGTGAGCCTATTGGGCAGGCCTGCTTGCGGGCTTTTTAATATACATCTTTATTTAAAAATAATGAATATTTTTGTAACTTAATATTTGTGTAAATTTTATTTTTGAATCAAAAGTAAAGTCAAAATGGATAAAAATAAAATAATGAATTACATTCAATAAAATAAATAAATCTCAACTAAGTTGACACCTACTAACTTATCTGGCATTTACATTACGCTACAATTTAAAAATTATATGCTTAATATATGGAAAAAATAACATATTATTTATAATATATAAATTTTTAAAACTTCAAATTTCGATATTGGAAAATTTATTTCAAAGTTTCAAATTTAATGGTCTAAAAGTATAACTTTTTTTCAAAGGAAGGGTGGACTAGGCTGAGATTGCGGGCGGGTGGGCTCTTGGGCCAGGCTACGGGGCGGGTAATGGGTATGAGGCAAACCCAAGCTCTATTTTTAAGGATATTGGGATTAGGCTCGAGCTCGAGCAGGCCAACTATCAGGCCTATCAGACTTCGGACTTATTTTTTCGGGTCGTGTAACGAGACCTGTGGGTTACCCAGCCCATGGGCATCCCTACAAGGAAGAATTTTAAAAAGTCGATTTCACATATCCAAGAAGAAATTCCTCTTAGATTAGTCAACTAAAAGTTTTGCTACTCATAATAAAGGCAAGAACAAACATTAAGCAAAGAGAGATGATAGTGAAATCCAACATGAAAATTGTGTTGTGGTGAGAAATGATTCAAACTACATGACCAAAGTGATTCATACCCAAAGTACAAAGCTTGAAGAGAAAATATCCAAATGTAGAAGTGAAAATGCAAAAAACACTTATCTAAGCTTAATTAAAACTTGAATAAAAGAGATTACATTGTAAGATGGAAAGATAACAAGTAAAATAAAGCTTACTACAATGAAAATGGTGAAAGAAATGTAAAAACCCAGCTTCTCTCTAAAACTTCATCTTCAACCTTGGAGCTTCTCTCTCAAAAAACAAGTAAAATCTCAATAATGGTGTAAGAACTCCCTAATTTCTTTGATCCCCCTCTTTTTACCCATGAGTGTGTTGAGATAGGTTGCTTGTTGGTAGAGGTTGTCCAAAAAGAGCTTCCAAAGTCAGTCAAAATGCATGGACCCTTTTCTTTTCAAACCATTCCCTCTCTCTTCCTTGTCTACCCACTCTCTCATGATTCAAATTTGAGTACAGGGTTTAGGAGATCATCATGGAGTGTTTATGGCATGCTCACAATGGGTTTCCCTAAAAACTAAATAACTTAATGATTATTTTGGCATGCTCTCGATGTGTATATGTGAGACAGAATCTTGTGCACAAACCAAAATATACTCACATATAATCCAAAAATGACGTACATGCATAAAAATTGAAATGATCTTGACATAATCTCATGAATGGAATGTTAGTGTGACACCCCAAAATCTCGGGGTCCGTTGATCACCCATCAACCTGCAGAAAACCCGTTGATATCGTATAACTCGACATCACGCCGTCATGCCCCATTTATCGGGATCCATAATTTGACGAAATTTGGCCATAGTCTCATTTTTATGGGAACTCTACACAAAACACAATATGTGCAATCATATAACATTGACCATACCGGGTCTATTTATCCACACTCATATAACATCATTTAATCACATGACCTATCCGAGGTCTAACATACATCAATCATAGTTAATTAAATCACTTGACATCACGTCAACACCAACCCCTTAACCAGGTTCGTACCCAAACATCCGTAGTTCTTTAGACATTAAATTATAGTCATTTATGTCCCATAAAATATCTTTAAGCAAGAGAAAATAGTGTCCCAATGCTTAGAAAAATAGTTAAAAAATGTGGAGTTTTGAGAAAACCTACTCAAACTCATATCAAACTCATATATCATGAAATTTACATTCAAAACCATCCATGTGAGTTCCATTACGCCAATGTCCAAATATTTACATGCCTAAAACATAATTTTCACAAAGATTTTACAAGAACTCAAAATAAAGCCACATCTCGGCTTTTCTTCCTCCATAAGTGCCCGAGTCAGTGTCGTTCATCGGCGTATATCCCGCACTTGAAATATTTTCCCGTATAGGGTGAGTCACACTCAATAGGGTATCTCATACAGAGGCTACTCCCCACCTTAGAAGCATATGAATGTGCACACATGAAACAATTTACAAGCAATATACTTTTCAATCAAGAAAGTGTAATCTCATAATAGGAATTTCCATGTCATGCTATGAATTAAGATGAAACTCACTCATGCAACTTTAACCCGAGTCCTCACCGACTCCCACAACACAATGCAATGCACATGTGCAATGAATCCGTCAATTGATGAAAATACATTCAATGATTGTTTGAAATAAAAGTTATGTATTTATAAAAATAAATCATTGTTGGATGTGAACCATTGAATGAGTATTTTTATAAAACAAAATCTTGTGTTTTTGTTGGGCAACGGATTTTGGAATCACACGCCGGCTCCGTATGTCTTTTTACACTTTTTGGACTTGCACCGTCGGAGTGTATGAACCAAGTAGTCGGTTCTTGCACCCGAGGGAGAATCTAGCCCTTCTTGCAATACCCGACACAAGTTTTTCATGCAACCATGCGACTCAAAGGGTATCTTTGTTCCAACCTTCCCAAGACCATATATCAACCACCAAGTATGGTGTTTCATCAACTATGCACTAACACACCCACACTCATGACTCATGACTCATGCCCATAAATGTGATGCCAATATTATGCCCAATATGCATTAATGTCAAATGAGCAATTTAACCACATATTCACATGTTCCATGACAATTTATATCATATGGATATAGTTACCAAACTTTGTCACAATGTCAATAAACATATATCAACAACAAATTATCAACATGTTATCACATAATCTATTTCATTCACAAGACATAATATAAACATATAGCATTCCCACACAATGCCAAGCTCCAAGAATTTTCACATAGAACTTCACATATCAAATTCAAACTAGAAATTGATTAAATCATTTCTACACCCACAGCATAACCATAGGCAAGTTTTGATTCGATACAATATCCAAGCATGCTATGCATAGTCCATGCAAAACATACTTAATTTTCACCTAGGAATTTAATCAAACACCTTCAAGACACCACTCGTGTAAACACATAATACTCTCAAATTCATCATATAGCTAAAGAAATCATATTAAGTGATTTCTACATAACCATTTCAAAATAGAAATTATTATACCAATGTCTTAAAATCCATCTATCATAATCTTCCAAGAATTTATAAAGTAGCAACTTCTAAATGCCAGTTCAACTTAGAATTTACATTACCAACTTCCATATCAATTTTCTTCACTCCAAATACCTATAGTTTTTCATGAAATTTGCCAAACAAGTAAATTCTACAACCCATTTCTTACAAGATTTGTTTAGCAAATCTCGGTACTCATTTCCCACACTTAATATACACTTTATTTCACATAACTCAAAAAAAATCAGAATAATTAATTTTCACATACCCAATTATCAAAACTTCCATGAAATCACAAACTAGCAATTTCTAATTACTAATTCACACTAGAATTGTGCCTACCCATTTTCAATAAACCAACTATAAAAGATAAGTGTTAAAATACACAAAAAAGCCCAACCCTTTCCTGTGGACACCATAGGATGGAAATAAATCAAAGTAGGAGGAGACCCTACCTTTTGAAGCGTAAAACACCCGAAGGAAGCTTTAAGAACACGATTAAGCCCAAACCTTTGATTTCTTCAAAATTTCATCTTTGGATCGTTGGTGAAATCAGCTATTTTTGTTACATTGGTGTAGCGCTCATCGAGGAGATCGACTTTGATTCTTGGCCCAAAGACTTTCGATAGACGGAACTCCGTAGATCTGAGAGAGAAATCTTGAATCTTCTCTTTTTGTCCTCTTCTCCCCTCTCCAACGTTAAAGCCAGAAAAACCACTGGTTTCAGCAGAATAGAATGCATAAAATTAGATATTTTAGTCCCTATTTATAATTTTAAAGCTTGGCGCACGTCGCGTCACACACCCCCTTTTCTCGGGTCTGTTTTTGCCCCGAAACGATTAAATTTCGCTTCGGTTCAAGTTCAAATCTTCTTATATGAACTTTATTTGAATTATTTTTGAAATTTGAAATTTTAAATAAAATTCATTTTTGGGGTCACCCAACGCCCGTCGCCTAAAAAAACGTGAAAACCTAGACTATCTTAGAATTCAACAAAAATTATCTAGGTAACTAGATTTTGTGAGACGAATTCAACTATGAAGTCCGTTTTGTCATCAGAACTCTAGAAAAATAAGGGTTCTCAACCCATATTGTAGTGGTAAGTTACCTTTTTGCCCTTTTTAATAAAAAAATCAATTTTTTTCGGGTTTTACAGTTAGGGCGCTAGATAGAAAAATCAACTTTTCTTGTCATTTGATGTGTGTTATCGTCATGTTTTCTCTGGATCATTTAGGGGTTTCATGGGTTATAATAAGGTCGTGGGCTGATAATTGGGTTGAGTGAAATGAAGGGTAGAGGGAGACAAAAAGGGTTATTCCAAAGATATGACCTTTATTATAAAAAATCTCATTTTTGTAGAATTTTCAACTTTACACTTTCATGCCAACTTTTATGTCTCTATTTTTCTTCTTTCCTCAAGATTTTTCTTCTCTTTTCATTTTTCTTTTCTTGTTCAACCCCCATTTTCTCATTTTTCTTTACTTTCTTTCTCTTTTTCATTCAAAATTTGAATTCAATGTCATTCATCCCTATTTTGGGTTTCCTCACTACATTTTCTTTTCTTCATGATTAATCATAATTAGTCTCAAAACAACCAAGGTGTGGTAATCATTTTGCACTGGCTTGATAAAACATGTGGCATGAAACGAATTTTCAGTTAAGGTTCAATCATGACACATGGGATAAATTTTTCACAAGAAAAGGCAAAGGCTCAAATCAATTCAACCAAGACTACGGATCATCTCTAGATAAGTATAAAGAGACATATTGACATTTTAAGACAATGTCAATCAACTATCCATATACATTCTAACCAAAACAAGTATAATGAGATTACTAAATAGATGACCTATTCTTATCTCTAGATAAGCATGAGGAGGCATATTGACATTTTAGGACAAAGTCAATCAACTATCTATATACACTCTAACCAAAGCAAGTATAATGAGATTACTGAACAAATTTGGAATTTAAAAAATTGTTCCTTTGAATAAATGTAAGTTCCCTCCAACAAGGATTGGCACTAAAGCGCACATGGGTACTTACTTCATCTCCACTACGTATGTCAAGCTCAAAATATGGATCAAATTAGTAAATTGCCGAAATTACAAATTCAAGGTGCACTATGGTTGAGTTCGAAAGAAAACACATATGTGATACTCCGACATGTGATAAAATTCTATGGTGTACTCATGTGTTCAAAGTTCAAAATGAAGATCAAGAAATCACATATCCCATAACAATTAGGATAGGGAAATATAGTTCAATATTAGATATTTTCCACAAAAAAATTGTTCAAAATTTTCAAAAACAATTTTTTTTTCAAAATTTTCACATTTCCAACTATTCTATACAAAAAGTGGTGGAACATGTAAATGGTGCACCTCACCTCCAACTTGAACCATGCATTATCCTCAATGCACAAGGAATCATGCAATGAGAAAAAAGAAAGTAACATGGAAAATAAGATACACCCCCATTTTTTCTTTTTCTTTTCTCGATATAAACATTAGAGGAAAAATAAAACAAAAAAAAATGTTGTTTACACTCTCCAACTTTGACTTGGACATCATACTAAATAAGATTTGTTACGATTAAGCTCAATTGAATTGAGTCCAAATTAGGAGAGGTAAACCACTTCATGAAAAAACCTTCACTACAACATCATAAAAATAAAAAAGTAACAATAAAATAAATCTAACTACTATATACATGAAAACAAAACAAAATGGACTTATGTCAATTCGCCTTCAATTCGGATATGAGCTTACGCCATTGATTTTTTTGAATTTAAATCTTTTTTATTGTATAAATGTCTTTCCTAACCAATCTATCCAACAATACAAAAGATAATGATTCAAAATTCTCAGCAAAACAGAGGTGCACACAAATTTATGCAATTTTAACAATGGAGTATACAATTTATCTTTATAAAATTCTACATTTAATTCCATTTAAATGCCCTCCTCATGTTAAAAATTGTGAACCTCAACACCACTCGTTGATGGCAAATGGACTTTGGAATTATTAGCCTCATGTGAGATAATAACTTCATTAAATTTTTCACAATCAAGAGTGGTGGTAGATTCAACATTAATTTTTATTTCATAGAAATAATCTTCCTAAATGCATTGACTATGCTCAAGATGTTGTTCTTCACAATTAGTAATTATGACATTAGTCCATGCAATAAGGTTATCTCTAATTTCAAAAAATATTGGGCTACTTGTTCATTGACTTCCATTCAGTATAGCATAAACTTCCAAAGAGTATTTTCTAATTCTTGTTCAGTTGAGTCCTCATATTTTGGATAGTAGCAGAATTCATTTGGTGGTGTGAGATTGGATGAAAAATTATAAGGTTCGTTCTTTCAACCATAACTCGAATAACTCGTTCCAACATAATGGTCGGGGTAAAAATTTTTGGAGGCCCATATTGAAATTGATCCTTCACATGCAAAGTCTTAAAACATATAATTTAATGGGCACTCACTAGTAATTTACTCATACTCATCACAAATTTTCAAAATTTGGGGTATTTATCACATTTTCATAAAAAATAGGAAACATTACATAAAACACAAACTACAACAAAATATTTACAATTAAGACGAAATACCTTAGCCCGCGATGAAAATCACGAGACTTAACTATGCTGTCCCAAATCACCTTCGAAACTTGACACTTAGCCTTCCCCCGACAATGACAGAAAAAATACTTGATTGTATTCCCTGACATCCAAACACAAACCTGGACTATGTGTATTTTGCATAGAGAGATTGGTGAGTGTCACTCTCCCTTGGATTCAATGCAAGAAATGAGAAAAATCGGGTGGATGAAAAAAAACTCGTGTGTGTGTGCAAAAGTGCTCCCCAAGCGTAGAGAGACTTGCAATGTCATGTTTTGTTTGGAATGAGTATTCCAAGGTAATCTCCTCAAGCAAGGAAAGGTTGAAGCTTTTTTGAATGTGATTTGTGAAAAGGAAAAATGGAAAATCTTGCGATTTGTGTTTTGTAAAATATGCAAGAAAACAAGGTTGGCTAATTCATAGAGGTCATTCCAATGGGAATGCCAAATCGATTCAATTTATTCAACCAATGGTGCCTCGGTGTTTGTTTGATTCATAGGGAGTGAGGGACTAATGTGATTGTGTTGGACAAAAGCATACACCATGATAAGTCTACGGTGCATCAAGGGCCCACAACTACTTCCGCACTCAAAATAGTCAAACCAATTAAGAAGGATGAAAAAGAGTCGATTTCACATACCAAAGAGAAAATTCCTCTTGGATTAGCCAATTAAAAGTTTAGCTACTCATAATAAAAGCAAGATCAAACATTATGTAAAGATATATGATAGTGAAATCCAACATGAGACCTCTGTTGATGTAAGA
Organism: Ilex asprella; assembly: GCA_023539305.1. Classification (NCBI taxonomy): domain Eukaryota; kingdom Viridiplantae; phylum Streptophyta; class Magnoliopsida; order Aquifoliales; family Aquifoliaceae; genus Ilex; species Ilex asprella. The sequence continues at coordinate 15,026,825 of CM042200.1, forward strand.
AAAGATTCAAACTATAAGAGCAAAGTTATTCATACCATAAAATACAGAGCTTGAAGATAAAATACCCAAATATAGAAATAAAAATGCAAGAACACTTATCTAAGCTTGATTATAAGTAAAATAAAGCATACTATAATGAAGATGGTGAAGGAAATGTGAAAACTCAGCTTCGCTCTCTAACACTTCATCTTCAACCTTGTAGATTCTCTTTCTAAATGCATATAAAATCTCAATAATGGTGTAAGAAATCCCTAATTTCGTTCATCCTCCTCTCTCTACCCATGAGTGTACTAAGATAGGTTGCTTGTGGACAGAGGTTGAACAAAAAAGCTTCCAAAGTTAGTCAAAAGGCATGTACCTTTTTCTTTTCCAACCATTCCCTCTCTCTTTCTTCCCCACCCACTCTCTCATGATTCAAATATGAATATAGGGGTTAGGAGATCATCATGGAATGTTAAAACTGCTAGGGCATGGTTTAGAGGACAAAAGGTGGGCCCCCGTGGTTGGTGGGGGCGTGTATGGAAGTGTCTGGGACTTTTGAGCAAGTTCTGCCAGTTGGTCATGGGACTTCTACCTGTAGATAACTACCAGTAGGGTCTTCTACCGGTAGTTTTTAAGGTTCTACCGGTAGGTCCTAGGGGGGATGCTACCGGTAGGTAGTTAGGGGTCTGCTACTGGTAGCTCAAGACCTACTTTCGTATGTTTGTCATAAATTTTGATCCCACAATATGATTGAGCTGAAATTTTAACACAAGATAGAGGACATCTAGATCTAAAACTTTTATGTTTTTACACTTTCTAGATTTGTAGTGGATCATGGTAAAAAATGCAAAATACCGAAGTACTGCTACCAAAATTTTAGTAGGCTTAGATATCAGTACCTATGATACCAAGTCTTACTACCTCCTTGATTTATTTCACTTTAAAGCCTCTTAATCCTCATGTAATGTGTCTATTTTTTCACCACTCATCCACACTTAGTTGTCGGGTTCTGACAGCTATCATTTACCCTATGATTAACTGCAACATCAAAAATTTTACATTATTCATAAATTCGACTAACTCTAAGTAATTAAATGCAAAGTTAAGTTAAAATGCATGTAATAAGGTCGTTAAATATGCAATATTACATGCTCATCAAGTACCAGTACCTAGGTTATCCGATAGCGTGGTATTGGTACCTAGGAGCCAAGCACCGGTACTTGGGCCCATATTTTCACCAATTTTCTCTAATTTTCAACATTTAACCATCCAATCTCATTCCATATTCATCCAACTCATACAACATTAATTTACATCAAAATCATTGTCCCAAAATAGTTCATTACATGCCCTTTTACCAAAATTACAAGTTCGTAACAATTTACATAATCTGTTACAAGGAGCAATTTAAGAGCCACAATTCGCATACAGGGCGAGTCACGCTCAATAAGGTATCTCTTAATGAGGCTACTCCCTAACCTAGATGCATATGACATGTCACATGCAATTCAACAGTTCCTAAATATAATCAAATAAATTCATTTCTCAAGTTGAGCCTTCCATTGGCTCCCACAACACATGTCATGTAATGCGTATGCATCCGGCCATTCCAAGCCCATGACGTTGATGCTAAGCATCCAATGACCATTTTATAAAATCATTGTGTCTTTTTTGAGGTGGGAATTTATGGATTTTCACCAACAGATATCCAACAGACATGAAATCTATGTATTTCCACCAACGGCTCCGCGTTCACCAACACATTTTATGGACTCAATACCAACGAGAGTGTGCATCCGAAGTCACGGGGTCTTGCACCCGAGGGAGAATATAGCACTTCTAGCTAACTCTGACACATATTTTCAATGAAACCAGTGCAATTTAATTGAAACTGGGTCCAACTTTTCTAAGCCTATGTATTAATCCACCAAGGATGATGTTTGATCAAAACCATGCACACACACACTCACACTCATGTCGAATACCCATGAATATGATGCTACCCATACATATGCAAATATGATGTACAATTGCAATTACAATATCATGTTCATCATCTCATACACATATTATGAACGTATTCAATGTCTACCAACATTCTCCAATTCCTCATATGTCAATTATAACATAAACCATACAATTACAATCCACAACACATCCAATCATGTTATAGTATATTCAATACACATAAGACACATAATAAACCATAGGCATTTTATCAAACACCTTCAAGGAACAAGGGTTACATAAATACATTGCATGCTCAAAACCTCACCATCCTCATGAAATTCAAAGCCAAGCAATTTCATTATACCAAATCATACAAGAATTGGTTTAAACATTCTTATACCCATTTTCATATTCTTACAACCCTAGGTATGTGTTATACATGAGATTTCATCTTTAATACCCCTACCCATTTCATATTTCAACCCTAGGTTGGAAATAAACTTAATTAGGAAGGAAATCCTATCTCTTGTAGTATATATTTGCATAAAAGAAGCTCCAAAAGACCCTAATCAAGCTTCCAAGCTTTGATCCCAAAAATCCTGTATTTGAGATTGTGGTGAAACCGGAGATCTTTGGTATGTACGCGTAGCTCTCGTCACGTGGAACAAGTTTATCTCTTGGCCCGAAGAGATTCGACGGCCTGATCGTCGTAGATTGGAATGACAAGGTGAGAGAATCTTAGACCCTGTTTAATTTTCATATCAGAAAATAGTATCCGAAACTAGTTTTTGAGAAAAGTTTTAGAGGAGTGTGTTTTGGTGTTTTTTGAGACGAAGAACTTGTTTGGTTATACGATTCCAAAAAAAGTTTTACAGGACAAAAACAGTAAAACCTGTTTGGACAGTAATACAGAAAACAATGAAAACATAAATACTGTTTGGATTGAATGTGTGATATACAATGTTTTCAAATTATTATCTTGATAAAAAATAACATAAATAATACTATAGTAAAAAAATTCATTTGTACCCATAAACAAATATACTTATCGAAGTGAATACTTATCGTACTAATAATATCATAATACATGTTCTAATATAATATACACCATTGTTTGTACAAAAGAGAAGTCCCACATTATTCCTATATCTTTCTCAGGAGGATTTGGAAGGAAAATTACTTACATCCGCAACATACACAAATAAGCCAAAAACAAGAGAAAACTATATTATAAATAACAATATGATAAACCATTTAGAAAATAAATCACAGTAGGATAATCCATATCACCTTTTTGTATTTTTTCAAACCCATAGATCTAGCAAAACCCCACAAATCTAGCAAACACAAAAGCAAAGATCTAAACCCAACAATTCTTACTTAAGAACTCCCAACCGTCCTCCAAATAAAGAAACCCACATTAACAAAGGTTATCAACTAGAAAATTACCCCCAAATAAAGCACTAGTAGCATGACTGTTACTTTTACCCAAATCAACCCTTTACACAACAACTTTACAAAGAATAGTGGGGTCATAGACCAACTTTATACAACTTCTTTCACACACCGCCGAATCTGTTGAATGCAATGAAAATGCCTAGTATGATGGCTAGGTTTCTAAAAGAATAAGCAGTTCGACTTTGATGTATATTTTAGATGATTTTGTTGTCTTGGGCTGGATTTTCGTATTTTCAGAGAAATGCTTTACAAAAAAATTTCTAGATATGTAGCAACCAGATTTGTAAACCCAAATCCAGATCTGTGAAAATGCTTTCAAACAGATCCTAAGTAGATAGTATCCAAAGATGATGAAACCTTTTTCTTCGCTGGAATTATCTCTCGTTCTTTGGGTTGAAGTTCAAACGGTGAAGAAAAGGTGGCTTGTTTCATCTAGTTGAGAATCAAGTTGAACAAAAAAAATCGGGGAGGGAGAAAAGATCGCCTTTTACTGTCTCACTTAAGTGAACAGTAAAAAACATTTGGGTGTTCTCCATGTTTTCATTAGTCTTATTTTTTTGTCCTCAAAACACCAAGAACACCTTTTACCTGTTCTTCAAAATCTATATTTAGTCTTCCTTTTTTTTTCAAAAATTATTTTTAAAAACTCCTCTATCCAAATAGGTTTTTACCAATTTTTTGTATTTGAAAACAAAACACGGTTTTAGGAAACCAAACAAAATAGGCCCTTAGTTTTCTCTCTCTCTCTCTCTCTTTTCTGGTGGAATGTTGGTGTATAATGGGAAGAAAATTTGACTTTCTCACCTTTTTGTACCCTCAAATGCTTGGCTCTCATTAAGCCACATGTCTTATCTTTTTCTGATTCATTTTTTTTTGAATTAATTAAATCTTGTCCCGGGTTAAGTTTACTATATTTTGATCACATTTATTGTGATTACGCGGTGCCTAATTACCTCGTAAAATGCAAAAAAGTCTGACTATCTCGGAATTAGATAAAAATTGATTGTAAAGCTAGATTTTGTGAGACGAATCCAACGAGGAGGCCCATTTCGCCATCTGAGTTCTAGAAAAATTTGGGTTTTCAACCCGTACAGTAACGACTAATTACTATTTTATCCTTTTTCATAAAATTTTAATTTTTCATAGGTTTTACATTCTCCCCCCTTAAAAGAATTTCATCCCTGAAATTACACACGCACATATAACAACATGCATATACAACAAGTCAGATAATTCTCTTTGACCACAAGAATGTACCTTCATCCTCGAACACGAATTGATAGGTAGCATGGATAGTGTCCTCACGCTCCCATGTTACATCCTCCATACCACGGTGCTGCCATAAACACCTTCACCAACCTCACAATCATGCCTCTCAAAACTTGCTCTCAACTATCCATGATATGCGTTGGTCCCTCCTTGAAGATCACATATGCACCAACAACCAGCTCACCCCAATACACTACATGCGTAGGATCAGGAGTGTACTTTTGGAGCATAGAGACATGGAACACCACGTGAACACTAGATAGATTTGGTGGTAATGCCAACTAATAAACGACTATACCAACCCTCTTGAGTACCTCGATTTGGTGGTATGTGCTCCTCCTAGCTACCATTGAGATCAAGGGCGCATGCCCGAATGTTCTCTAAGTTATGGGTGGTCCTCTCTGACTGACTGTCCATCTGGGGATGAAAAAATTTTCTCATTATCAATTGTGAGTCACAAAATTCATAGTGACACGCTCCTACTCCCACTCAACCACCTCCAAAAGTTGGAGTAGTCCTACTGGTCTTTGGTACCCAGCCTTGACCTTCTGACACGTGAGATATTTGATCACAAAGTCTTTAACATGTCTCTTCACCCTACTCCAGTAGTATTGATGGCAAAGATCATTGTACAACTTTATGCAACTTTGATACACATCAAAACGAGAGCAATGAAATTCCTCGAGGGTTTCCTTTATCAGATTCATAAACTAGGGAACAAGGACCTTTCTCTTGAGTTGAAGAGTACCATTAGCGTGAATGGCCCAACCCTTGTCACATGTACTCGAATGTACCCGGTCCTTGATGGACAATATCTTCTTGTCCTACCCCTGTGACCCGATCACCTTGCTCAATAGGAAAGGCGTATCCACTAGACTTCCCAAAATACCCTGAGCCTGTTCTTTGTAGTGTAGCCCAAATTATCCTACAGTCTCGAGCATCCGTCACTACTGGGAAGCTATATTTGCCAAGACTCCTCGTGACATCCGGCTGAGTGCATCAACTATCGCATTTGCCTTACAAGGATGATAATACAAATTAAAGTCATAATCTTCCAGGTACTCCATCCACCTATTCTGCCTAATGTTGAGGTCTCGTTGTGTAAAGATTTACTTTAGACTCTTGTGGTAAAAAAAATACCTCAAACTATTCCCTGTACATATAGTGGCGCCCTACTTTCAAGGCAAAGACAACGACTGCCACCATATCTTGCGTGGGGTAGTTCTGCTCATGGCTTTTCAACTATCGGGAACCATAAGCTACCACTCTACTAGACTGCATCAGAACCCAATCAAGTTCATCCTTTGAGGCATCACAATAGATTGCGTACCTCCGTTCCCCTCTTTATGACTATAAAGATAGGAGGTAAAGTAAGCCTTTTCTTCAACTCTTGGAATGCCCTCTTACATCCTTCCTTCATCCTACTAGAATTTGACCTTCTTCCAGATTAAACTAGTCATAGGTGCAGCTAGTAGTGAGAAGTCCTCAATGAACCTCCAATAATATCCTACCAATGCCAAGAAACTACATATCTTGAAGACTGATTTAGACCTTTCCCAAATCAAGACTTCCTCAACCTTCTCCGGGTCAACTGATACACCAGTAGCGGACATAACATGGCCCAAAAAATTTAACTCCATTAACTAAAATAAATACTTGCTGAACTTGGCGTATAACTAGTGGTCTCTTAAGGTTTTTGGAGAACAATCCTCAAGTGACCCTCATGCTCCTCCTCAAACTTGGAGTAGATCAGGATGTCATCAATAAAAATCATGACAATTTGATCAAGATATGGTTGGTAAACCCTGTACATGAGATGCAAGAAAGTCGCCAGGGTATTTGTCAAACTGAAAGGCATAATTATAAACTCAGAGTGCCCATATTGCATCCTAAATGTTGTCTTAGGGATATCGACCTTCTTAATCCTCAATTGATAGTACTTGTGTGCAGATCTATTTTGAAATAAACCAATGCCTCTCTTAGTTGATCAAAAAGGTCGTCGATCCTTAGTAGTGGGTACTTGTTCATGATAGTGACCCGATTCAAATTGTAGGTAGTCAATACATAGCTTAAGGGTCTTGTCGTTCTTCTTGGCAAATAATACTAGAGCACCATAGGGTGAGGTGGTTGGTCTAATGAACCCCTTATTCAATAATTTTTTGCAATTGGATCTTGAGTTCTTGCAATTCTGTAGGTCATATCCTATGCGGCGTCATAAAAATAGGGGTTACATTGGGTTATAACTCAATAGTAAAGTTTACATCTCAATGTGGAGGTAATCCAAATAACCCATCTGGGAAAGCATCTGCATACTCACAAACTACCTATGGTAAACATAACTCATGTCTTTCCCTATCTTCAAGTGTAAGGTTCGTAAGCCAACTCATCAACTGTCTGTGGCAATAGGAATCATATACGGCTTGGGGTAAAGCATTGTGATTCTCCACTAGAAATTTGAAACAGACACCCTATGGTATATAAGCTATGACCATCTTCTGATTAGAATTAATGATGACTCGGTGTGACGTCAACCAATCCATCCAAAGGATGACGTCAAACTCCGACACATCCATGACCCTAAAGTTTGTAGTGAGTAGAATCTCTCAGATTTTTAACTCATATCCCACACATATCTGATCAATGCAAACTCTAGCTCTTATGGGAGAACTCACATGCAGTGACTCTTCTAAGTTTCAACTTCTAAGCCTTGCCTATAAGTGAAAGAGTAAAAATGTATGTTGAATCATCGATTGATCCACCTACTCAGTTTGAGGTGCAATGGCATAGACTTGTCCCTAGGTCCCTAAAGTCTCTATTGTAAGAACTGTCCTCTGTCTCTGCCCAAACCCTAGCACTTTTAGCCTGATTGTGGAGTTCCCACTTGTAAAGTAATAGGGGCATGTGTAGCACCCTTGAACTGGACCTGGATTCTTTGGCCTATGATAGGATAGGGTCTTGTGAAAAATTTCTATGGTTGCCCCACTAATGACTGGGACTGAGATGTCCCAAAACTTTGAGATCGGAACCACTGAGGAAAATCCCGTTTCAAATGGCTCAGTTGGTGGCATACGTAGCAAGTCCTCTCACAAGTTTGATAGGTGGCCCTGAAATTTCTCCCACCTTGGGTGGATTGACCTTGGCCTTAGCCTTGATAGCCTCGACCCTGTCATTAATACCCTTGTGGGGTAGACGTCCATTATTTCTTCCACAAACTAGTGATGAAGGATTAACCCTCCCTCTTCTTAACCTTAGCACCGGCCTCCCAGATTCTCTTTTCGTCTTACCCTTCCCTCCGAATAGCCTTGGCCGTCTCGACAATTATGTCTAAGTCTTATAGGTGTTGACCCATAATTTTACTCTGGATGGAAAAATTCAAGCAATCCTCAAACCTCCTCACTTTGGCTTAGTCTGTGGCCACATATTCGTCGTAAAAAATGGGCTAGCTTGGTGGACTTAGCCACGTACTCCTTCAGTGTCATTTTCCCTTGCTTTAAATTCAAGAATTTTTAGGCTTTCACTTGCCGAACTGCTGATGGGAAATACTTGCCCATGAAGATATTGTAGAACTCTTCGTATAGATAGGCCTCTCCCCCAAGCTGGAACACAATCAACCTTATCTTAGTGGAGTTGGATGTGATCTCCATAAACTGCAAGATCTTATCTACTTGTTGGAACTAATGGTCAGCCACTATCGGATCCATCCATCCCATAAAGGTTGGTAGTTTGTGTGCCTTGAACCTCTGGAGGTTGTTCGAGCCTCTCTGGTCCACGTTGGTGATAGCTTGTGCAAGGGTAGCCTTCATTTTGCATATATCTTCCATGAAGGCTTGTTGATCAAAGGCCGGTGGTGGTTGTTTGTTGTTCCATCCACCCCCTTAGCCGTTTCGATGTCCTTTTCCTCTATTTTACATCTACATACACGTAAGATAGAAATAGACCACTAACTTAGTACCCCAAAACTAGGGATCAAAGTTAAAACACTGAATATTTTCCTCTTGTCTCACTGGTAAGAGACATGCCACCTACCAGTAGACACCCAAATCATAAGCTGTCCCATTCTTTTTTTTTTTCAACGCCTAAGGTTATGTTTTCTAAATCTAGTGTCTCATTTTCATACACATTTAGTCATGCATATAATTAATTATCAAAAATCATGTAGCATTTAATGCACATAATATGTAATGTATAATACCAAACTATGATGCCCCAAAATTCATTGGTCCTTTTTCAATTCATTAATCACTTATCTACCTATGAAAGTACCCGTGAATGTCGTATAACTCAATACCACATCATGACATTGATTAGAACAAAAATTTGTATAATTTGTTTGTGCTAATCATCTTTCTTTGAGTGTTTTTAGTGATTAAATACTAGGAGTTATGTTAATCAAAATCTTAATGTTAATATTTCATGTTTGCAGTTGAAAAAGATTGAATATGGCTTTTGAAGGCTCTCCCGTGTCACTTGAGTTGAATGGGGATGAAAAGAGATCAAGGGGATAGCTAATTAGAGGAGAAAATCAGAAAATAGAAAAAATAGCCAAACCATACTGATACGCGTACCGGTATGCCGAGGCTACTGGAGTAAACCGTACCGGTACGCTTACCCTAGTAGAGTTTGACGTACCGGTATGCTTTGCCTAACAGACCCAGATTCTACATCAACTGCTCTGCTATCTTGAGGGCCCCACCAACGGATCTTTCATGCTTCTCTGACACATCCAACCCATAGAACATCCCCTCATGTACTTCCTCTTGGACTTTTGAAAGGTAGATAATAAATGATGAAAGAGGAGAGGCTGCTGGGTATGAGGACAAAGCCTACACAACCTGCGCCAGCCCACCTGAATTTAAGGGTCCTATTTTGGAAATCACATCAACCTAGCTGGGGGGCATCTCCGATGCACGTTTTTGGGGGGCAGTAAAAGGAGAAAAGAGGGAGAAAATGAGTTATAGATATATACAGAGAGAAAAAGAGGGGGGAAGAAGATGAACAATGCCTAGTAAGAGAAAGTTGAGATTTTTGCATTTCCATCATTACATTGTCTTGTAATCTTCTGTAAGGATTCTTAGAACTTCATTGTAATGTCATTAATGTTATTCTCCTTAAATTTCAATGATAGTTAATGCTCTCTTTAAGTTTTCACCATTAATGTACCAATGTTCTTCATTTTCTTAGCTATAAAATGGGTTTGAATGCATTTACTTTTAGAGGATGATTTCTTGCATTTAGTAGCTTTATAACTTCATATCTCTGCAATGCACTATCATTCCATTATCATTTCCATTTCAAGCATGAGTAGCTAAATCATTTAGTTAGCAAAGCCAGCAAAGCCAAGGGGAACCCCCACTTGAGAATACAATTTCAACTCATTCTCCTCCCTCCCTTATGAGTTCAATGGTTTGGTTTGACGGGGTTGAGAGTGGATAAATTGGTGAGTCTTTGATATCTCGTAGGCCTAGCTACGGTTTATGCTTAGATACTCACCAATCTTGTCCCTAGCTTCCCTCGAATCAATCGTTCGTTCATGCTCTATCGGAGAAGGGATTGGAGTTGAAAGGGTATTCCTATGGGAGTGACCTCTTGACTTTGCCAACATTTAATTCTCATTGCATTTTCTCCGAAATACACACCACCAAACAACTCTAACCACAAAGATTTTTACACTTTCTTTGATTCACAATCACTTTCACTTTAGTTTACTTCCTTGCCCGTGGATATGACCTTGGAACATTTTCTAAGTAAAACACAACCCACGAAAGTCTCCTTGTGATTGGGGAGCATTTTTGTGCATACACACACCATATTTACATCATCCCACCTTGTTTTTCTCTTGCCCTTTCTTTTGACACTATCTCAAGGGAGAATGACCCTCCCATTCGAACACACATCACACATACATTGAGGGATAGTATTTAGGGGTTAAGGGAAAGTAAGGTTTTCCAACAATCATTTTTGGCGCTGTTGCCGGGGAAGGCAAGTGTCAAACCAAGAAAGTAATTTTCAGACTACGGAGGTAAGTTCCATGATCTTCATCATGGGCTGAGGTATGTGGTTCATGTATATATCTTTGTTTGTTTATAATTTTATTTCATTTTTTTAGATCTTTTGTTGTATGTAGGGGCGGGACGAGCAAAATCGATTGGTTAGGCAATTCATGGACCCTAATATGAATATTAACCAAGACCCACCCGAGGATGCCTATGACAACTTTGATAATGTAGGTGCCAATCCTAATGTTCAAGAGGATGGGGAATTGCAGCAACCTAGAAGGCCCAACTGTAAATCTCCAAATGTTTAAAAGTGATTAGTATTTAAATATATATAATGGTATAAAAATGAAACCCATGAGTTATAACTACTAATATTGTAAAATAATAGTTAAAGCTGGTTTATCTAGTGAATATATGACATAACTTATAAAAGAACTTCTATCAACTATATTTAGGGTACAAATGTATGTTGTGTAAGTTTGGGTTGGCTTTGGAAAGGTTTAGGATGAATTGGAAATGAAAAACGGTGAAAAAATGAAAAACTGGGAAAAACCGTACCGGTACTGAACCGTACCATTATTGTGTACCAGTACACTTTAGTCCAGAGAGTTAGATGTACTGGTACTATGTACTGGTACGGCCGAAAGACGTTTGACTATTTAATGTCGCGATTTGGGGTCCTTTTTTAGCCTTATAAATACGTAGAGACGCCTCCTTTGGATCTATTTCGGCCCCTCCAACCTTAGAAACCCTAAGAGAGAAAGAAAGGAGAAAAATAGAGGAAGAAAGGAAGAGAGAAACACTTGCTTTGAAGGGATTTATTCCTTGGAGTCCATCAAAACCTAACTTTTCAAGAACAAAAGGTAGGGGATTTCTTCTCCCTCTCTTACATTGAGGTTAGGGTTATTATATATGTATTCCCTTGACTCTAAATCATATATATTTGCTATGAAATCCTCATTCCTTGGTATTCTTGCAAAGATTAACATGTTTTAAACAAAGCTATAGTTAAATAGCTTTTAAATCTCTTTTTCTTTCTTACAAACCCTAGTTTTCAAAAGGAAGTGGATTTTTCTTTTAATTATTCCTTTGCTATTGATTTCTAAAACTTTAGTGCTTTGTGTTGAGTAATAAATAATGTTATTGTGATCTCTTGCATTTTTCCTTAGTTGGTTATTAAAATTGTTACATAACAAAAATTGGGAATTTTGGAGATATGAGTGTAAAAAGGAGAAAATTGTGGATTTAGTATGTATTTGAAAATTATGGGTGAATTGAGAATATATTGGTTTCCTCAATTGTATTGTTGTTGTGATAGACTTGAATTGCCATCGAGAGATGCCGTAGAGTGTTAGAGGTTAGTCTATCCCATTGGGGGTGAGATGGTTTCCTAACACTTGTAGTTGGTTGTCATTTGGTAATGCAACCACTATCGTTCACTCGAGTTCGAACAAGGGTTGGTACACCTTTCCTAGGAAGGGACTCGCCACTGTCATTGGTATGGTAGACGCCCTTTTCCAAAGTTCTTGTGATTTGATTGTGATTGGTGAACTAGATAAAGTCGTTGGGTAGATTCATGAGAAACAATCAACGTACATGTCACGAGGATGAACCAATATACATGAGATTGTTAATTATTGTTGTTGTTGGGGAAATGGTTTCTACAGGAACCTATTGGACATGATTTATGGTTGAGAAATGTATTTTATTACTTTTATTTAATTCTTGTTATTGTGTAAACTTGAGATCTGTGTAAATGTCCTGATTTTATTTCAAAATTTATATATGATATTTGTGAAATGAGATCGACTGATTTTCATATGTTTTTCTAAACCTTGTTGGAGTTTGGAAAGATTTTGCTACAGAGCTTCGTGCTCATCCCCTACAAATTATATAATTTCAGATTTTGCGCTAGAGGAGGAGATTAGAGTTGATGCGCCAACACCTTGAGAAGCACCACCCGCAGGGAATCTAGACCCCGACGTGGACCTCTAGAGACATAGCTTCTTTTGTACTGAACTTGAGAATTTAGAAGTCTAGTTTTCTTTTGTATTCCCGCTGCAAGTGTAATTTAATTCCTTTGGGATGTAAATGCCACAGTTTGACATCTTCTTTTGATATTGTGGCCCTAGCTTGGCTTATTCTTTTGGAATGATTTTGTTACTTTT
>CM042200.1:15042527-15055801 GCA_023539305.1 Ilex asprella
GGCAAGGGGCATTGAAGTTGACAAATCCAAGGTGGAGGCCATCTCCAACCTTCCCATGCCGACAACCATCAAGGAATTCGGTCATTTTTGGGCCATGCAGGTTTTTATCATCGACTTATTAAGAATTTTAGTGCATTGGCTCGACCCCTGACCCAATTACTATCTAAAAAGGTCCCCTTTGAGTGGTCGAATGATTGTGAGGCATCCTTTCAAAAACTAAAAAGCATACTTGTCACGTCTCATATCATACGACCACCTAATTGGGATCTTCCTTTTGAGCTCATGTGCGACGCGTGTGATTATGCGGTTGGCACAGTGCTGGATCAGAGGGAGGAAAATCGACCGTATGTCATTCACTATGCTAGCAAGAAACTTTATGAGGCCCAAATGAATTACACCACCACTGAAAAAGAATTGCTAGCCGTAGTGTTTGCTTTAGATAAGTTTCGTTCATATGTCATTAGTTCGCCTATTGTTGTCTTCACTGACCATTCTGCTTTGAAGTATTTGTTATCTAAGCAGGATGCGAAACCAAGGATCATTAGGTGGATCCTTCTCTTGCAAGAATTTGATTTGAAAATTAAAGACAAGAAATGAGTAGAGAATGTTGTGGCAGATCACTTATCTTGGCTGGTGGTGCAAGAGACTAATGAGCATATTCCCATTCCTGACTTTTTTCCTGATGAACATTTACTTTCAATTCATTCAATTTGTTCTTGGTATGCTGACATCTGTAATTACATTGCAACAGGACAAATCCCGCCACAATGGAGCCCGAAAGATAAAAGACGATTCATGACAGACGTGATGTATTTTTACTTTGACAATCTGTACTTGTTCAAATATTGCCTAGACCAAGTCATGAGGAGATGTGTGCCTGAAAAATAAACAGCGGAATGTCCTTGCATTCTGCCACTCCCCAGCTTGTGGCGGACATTTTTCGGCGAAAAAAACTTCAGCTAAAATTCTTCAGTCGGGTTTCTATTGGCCCTCTCTTTTTAAAGACTGTGTTTCATATTGTAAGGAATGTGACAGATGCCAACGATTGGGTAGTGTGACTCGTCGAAATATGATGCCCCTTTCCCCCGTCCTTGTCATAGAAATATTTGATTGTTGGAACATCGATTTCATGGGTCAATTCCCCATGTCGTTTGGTTATCTGTACATTCTTCTAGCAGTGGACTATGTGACCAGGTGGGTAGAGGTCATCCCAACCAAGACTAATGACCATCGGGTCGTAGTCAAGTTCCTCAAAGAGAACATTTTCTCGAGGTTTGAAATGCCTCGTGCAATGATCAATGATGGTGGATCTCACTTCTGTAATAGGCCATTTGCATCATTAATATTTAAATATGGATTACACACAAAGTATCCACTGCATACCACCCACAAACCAATGGCCAAGCTGAATTAGCCAATAGCGAGATTACAAATATCTTAGAAAAAATGGTTAACCCAAACAGGAAGGATTGGTCTGTCAGATTGACCGATGCCTTATGGGTGTACCGTACTGCCTATAAGACTATTTTAGGCATGTCTCCCTATCGGCTAATTTTTGAAAAAGCTTGCCATTTGCCGGTTGAAATGGAGCACAAGGCCTATTGAGCCATAAAGGCCTTAAATTTTAACTTGAGAATGGTTGGTGAGCAGAGAAAGTTGGAACTGAATGAATTGGAAGAGATCCGAAGATATACATATGAGAGTTCCAAAATTTCAAAGAAACGGGCTAAAGTTTTTTATGATAATCCCATTACAAGGAAGTCATTTGAGCCCAGGCAAAAAGTGCTCTTGTATAATTCTCGTCTTTCCATCTTCCAAGGAAAACTAAGATCCCGATGGGATGGCCCCTATCTTGTCAAGGTGGCCTACCCCAACGGAGCGGTAGAGATCACAAACCCTAAAGATGGCCAAACATTCAGGGTCAATGGCCAAAGACTCAAACCATTCTTTGAGGTTTTTGAAGAACAGTTGGTGGAGGAGGATTTAATTGACCTGGTGTATTCGGAGTTGGTGGAAGATTAGCTAGTGTTTATTTATTTATTTATTTTTTAGTGTACAGTTCCTTTTATTTACTTATGTCATTTATATTTTTATATCACTCACTTTATTTGGTTGTATAAATTGGTTTCTCTTAGATCCAGATCTTGGTGCTTTTGTCAAAAGCTCAATTGAGAGGTGTTCTCTTACCCTACTCATCTTCTTACTGTCTTTCATTGCATACTATATCTTTTTGTTGTATTGGGGACAATGCATGATTCTAGTTGGGAGTGAGGTGCACCATTTGTATGATATACCAAGGTTGTTGAAAAATTTTAATTTTTGCTTGTATTAGTGAAAAATATGTGAATTTTTTGAAAATTTTTGATGAAAAATATCTAAAAGTTGATCTGTATTCCTTCATGAAGAGGTTGTGTGTTGGATGACATGTTGATTTTTGTTGTGAACTTTTTACATATGAGCATTCTATGGAAGTTAATCCGATGCATGAGTATCACATATGTATTGATTTTCGAACTCATCTGTATGTGACTCTTGAGTGTGTAATTTCGACAATTTACGGATTGGATTCATGTTTTAAGCTTGACATAAGTAGTAGCAATGAGTAAGCAACTGTGAGAGCTTTAGTGCCAAATCCTTTTTGGAGCAAAATTACAATTACTCAAAGAACTATTTTTCAACATCAAATTTGTTCATTAGTCTCATTATACTTGTTTCGGTTCGGTGCTTTTGGTTAGTAGACTAATTTGTCTTGATTATACAATGCCTTTCCATGTGGACCAGAAAGTGATCTTAGGCTATCATTCAATATTTTGAGCCTTTTCCCTTTTTCTTGTTCCAAATATTACCCCTAGTGCCGTGATTGCGCCTAATTGAAATTCTTTTATATGCCACACATTTAACCAAGCCAAAGAAAAGAAGAAATATCTACCTAACCTTGGTTGTTCCTTATGCTGAGTACGAATGATAATAAAAGAGAAGGAAGTAAGGTGTAAAAATTCAAACAAAAGGGATGAATGAGGCTGACAGTCAATGAGTTGAACAGAAAAGAATGAAAAAAACAAGAAAAGGAGAAAAAGGGGTCTAAGAAAGAGAAAAAGAGAAGTAAATCATCAAGGAAAAGAAAGAAAAGAAACAAAGGGAGTGGTGATGATAAGAAAATCAAAATCCCAAAAACAGGGAAGTGCTTTTCTAAAATAAATGTCTCTCGCTCGGAACAACTCTCTTTATTACCCTATATCCATCATTTCTTTTACCTAGATATCACCACAAGGCTCCATTATAACTTTTAAAGTCCTAATTGATCTAGAGAAGCATGGGAGGCGCATAAATTCAAAGAAAAATGATGAGTTATATTTTACTATCCAATGCACGAGCATTCTATTCATGAGACTATGCCAAGGCCGCTTTGCTTTCTTATATGAACTTCATTTTTGGATTACATGTGAGTTAAACTTTGCTTGAACACAAGATTCTATATCACATGTACACATGGAGTGCATACTAGGATAACCTGAGTGCGGTTATTGATTAAGAGTGTCCCTTGGTGAGTTTTGCATTGAAACTGAGATTGTCCAGCCATTTGAATGTGAATCCTGTTGCGTAAATGCTCAAATTACTTGTTTAACTCACACACACACAAGTTGAAAATTAATTTTTAGGTGCATACTTTAACCTAGTATCTAAGACTATGACTTGTTCATGTAGGTTTAGTTCGGTCATTTGAGAAATGTGTTAAATAACTGATGCTTTTGGAATGGAGAAATACGGCTCAAGCTTTTGATTTTTGACATGAGTGAGGAATGACTCGATTAGGAATGTTATGATGTGTATCATAAATGTTCATTTTGATGATTAACAATAGAAATCCATTCGTTGTATTTTGAATGTATAAAAATTTTAAATCGCATTGCAATTTCATTAATGAATTTGGCATGATGGCTAAAATTTGTGATTTTAAGTGGAGTACAAATTTAGGGTGGAAAAGAGGTCATAAAGAGAGTATTAGGAAGAAAAAAAGGGAGTCAACAGAGGAAATTGCAAACTGCAGCCAAACCGTACCGGTACGCATACCAGTATGTTGAGGCTATGTAACACCCCACCCTCCACATGACATAATATTGTCCGCTTTGGGCCCACTGGACCTCACAGTTTTGTTCCTCCCAGTACCCATGGGAAGAGGC
The DNA here is from genome assembly GCA_023539305.1 of Ilex asprella. Classification (NCBI taxonomy): domain Eukaryota; kingdom Viridiplantae; phylum Streptophyta; class Magnoliopsida; order Aquifoliales; family Aquifoliaceae; genus Ilex; species Ilex asprella. The sequence goes on from CM042200.1 coordinate 15,046,709, forward strand.
CTTATGTCATGTAATGTGAGGGGCCTACTTATAAACCCAGCAACTTTCCTCTCCCTAACTGATATGGGATACCAGGATCTCACAATCCACCCCTATCAAGGCTGCACGTCCCGTGCAGCAGCTCTCCAACTACCTGTCCGCCCACTACACGTGAGCACGACAAGGCCCCACACTCGATCAAGATGTCTCTAGAGGTCCACCTCGGGGTCTAGATTCCCTTCGGGTGGTGCTTCCCAAGGTGTTGGCGCATCAACTCTAATCTCCTCCTCTAGCACAAAATCTGAAAATATGTAATTTGTAGGGGATGAACACGAAGCTCTGTAGCAAAATCTTCCCAACTCCAACAAGGTTTAGAAAAACATATAAACATCGGTCGGTCTCATTTCACAAATATCATTTATAAATTTTGAAATAAAACCAGGACATTTAAACCGACCTCAAGTTTACACAATAACAAAAATTAAATGAAAGTAATAAAATACATTTCTCAACCATAAAATCATGTCCAATAGGTTCTTGTAGAAATCATTTCCCCAACAACAACAGTAGTTAACAATCTCATGTATATTGGTTAATCCTCGTGCTATGTACGCTGATTTTTTCTCATGAATCTACCCAACGACTATACATAGTTCACCAATCACAATCAAATCACAAGAACTTTGAAAAAGGGCGTCTACCATACCAATGACAGTGACGAGTCCTTTCCCAGGAAAGGTATACCCACCCTAGTTCGAACTCCAGTGAACGATAGTAGTTGCATTACCAAATGATAGCCCACTATAAGTGTTCGGCAACCATCTCACCCCCACTGGGATAGACTAACCTCTAATACTCTACGGCATTTTTTGAAGGTAATTCAAATCCGTTACAACAACCATACATTGAGGAAACCAACATATTCTCAATAAACAAGCAATTTCCAAGTATTAACAAAATCTCCAAATTTGGCATGTGACATTTTCAATAACTACTTAAGAAAATTGCAAGAGATCAACCACAATGTTAATTTATCGCTCAACACAAAGTTATAAGGTTCCAACATCAACAATAAAGTAAGATTTCAAGGGGAGAATTCATTACCCTTGGAAATCTAGGTTTTTGAATTAAGAAAAATTGGGTATCAACCCTAACTTCATGTAAAACATGATAATAATTGCAAGGAAACCAAGAAGTAAAGGACCCATATCAAATACATACTAATGAGAGTTAAAACATGTATATATAGTAGCCCTAGCCTCAATGAAATAGAATAGGAAGAAATTCCTACCCTTTGTTCTTGAAAAGTTAGGTTTTGATGGACTCCAAGGTATAAATCTCTTCAAAGCAAGTGTTTCTCTTTTCCTTTCTTCCTCTCGTTTTCTCCTTTCTTTCTCTCTTAGGGTTTCTAAGGTTGGAGGGGCCGAAATAGAGCCAAAGGAGGCATCTCTAGGTATTTATAAGGCTAAAAATGGACTCCAAATCGCAACATTCAACAGTCAGACGTCTTTCGACTGTACCGGTACAATACAGTACCGGTACGTCGAACTCTCTGGACCAAAGTGTACCGGTGAACAATACCGATACGGTTAAGTACCGGTACACAGTATCGATACAGTTTTGCCCAGTTTTGCCTTTTTCCTCTGTTTTTCATTTCCAATCCATCCTAAAACCCTTCCAAAGTCATCCCATGCATGTCTAACAAGGTTTCTCACCTAAATTTCAATACCTACACGTTCTATTGATCATGTTTTCAATTCTTTACAATTCAAAACTAAAACTTAGCTGACTACTTACTATTTTAACCTTAACACTTATATTTTCATTTCCAGATTAATTAATCAACAATTATACGAATATGGGAGTATAAACATGCGGGGGTTTACAATCCACCCCCTTAAAGAAAGTTTCGTCCTCGAAACTTACCTTAAGTAACGAATCAGTACAGATATTTCTCCCGCATCTCTAACTCTGGTTCCCAAGTAGCTTTTTTCGCTCCATGGTGCTACCACAAGACAACCAATCGGATGACTTTGTTGCGGAGCACTTTCTCCTTGGTATCAAGAATTTTCACCGGCTGTTCTTCATAGGTTGCCCCATCTTGAATCTCAATATCTTCCAAGTCTACGACCTGCGTTGCATCCGATTGACACTTTCTCAACATCGACACATGGAATACGCCGTGTACGCCTGATAATTGAGCTGGTAGCCGAAGTTGATACGCCGCTTTGTCCACTACTTTGATCACTTCAAATGGCCCGGTATATCTTGGGGCTAACCTTCCCTTCTTGCCGAATCTAAATACTCCCTTCTTGGGTAAAACTTTGAGGAACACATAGTCCCCCTCTTGGAATTCTAAGGGTCTTCTTCTTTGATCCGCGTAGCTTTTTTGTCGACTTTGCGCGGTGTGTAGTCTCTCCCGGATGAGTTGAATCTTCTCGGTAGTTTCTCGAACAATCTCTGGTCCAAACAAGCACTCTCGCTGGCTTCCAACCAACACGTCGGTGATGGACATGACCTTCCATACAATGCTTCTTACGGTGCCATCCCAATGCTTGCCTGATAACAATTGTTGTACGTGAATTCCACCAATGGCAAATGATCACTCCAACTCTCCTTAAAGTCTAACACGTAAGCCCGTAACATGTCCTCCAGAATCTGTATCACCCTCTCGAATTGCCCGTCTGTTTGAGGGTGAAATACGGTGCTAAAGTGTAACTCTGTCCCCAAAGCTCTTTGAAGACTTTGCCAAAACTGTGCCACGAAATGAGAATCACGATCTGATACGATAGATAGTGGTACTCCATGCAACCTGACAATCTCACAGATGAAGAGCTTGCTCAAGGTCTCTAAGTTGTCCGTGGTCTTCATACTCAAGAAATGAGCAGACTTGGTGAGTCTATCCACGATGACCCATACAGTATTATGTCCTCGCGACGTCCGTGGCAAACTCGACACGAAATCCATGGTGATGTGATCCCATTTCCACTGTGGGATAGGCAAAGACTATAGTAAGCCTCCTGGATTTTGAAGTTCGATCTTCACCTGCTGGCATACCGCACACTTGGAGATATACTTAGCCACATCTAGCTTTATTCCTCTCCACCAATACTGGCGATTCATGTCTCTATACATTTTTATGCTACCGGGGTGGATAGTAAACTTAGAGCGATGATACTCTCCAAGTATCTCCTCCTTTAGGGACGGATCATCGGGAACGCAAAGTTTCTCTCTATATCTCAATTCCCCTTTTCTCAAGGACCAATCCTCTATAGTTCTCCATTCTCCAATTTAGCTCGCACCGACGCCAATTTAGGATCCACGCATTGTAATTCCACAACCCTAAGTTGGAGAGTAGGTTGAGCTATAAGGTTGAACAAACATGGTCGTGATCCATCTTCTCTAACCCATAGATCATAATCTCCAAGGGCATCCTTTAACTTCCATTCACCTAGAAAAATATTGAGATCACCCTGAGACTTTTTGTTAAGTGCATCGGCAACTACATTCGCCTTTCCGGGTTGGTAGTTGAGTGTGAAATCGTAGTCTTTCAGATACTCAATCCACCTTCTTTGCCGAAGATTCAAGTCCTTTTGTGTGAACACATACTTGAGGCTCTTGTGGTCAGAGAATACTTGAAACTTTTTCCCATACAGGTAACAGCTCCACAACTTGAGAGCAAAAACCATAGCGGCCAGCTCTAAGTCATGAGTGGGATAATTCTGTTCGTGAACTTGCAGTTGTCTCGAACCATAAGCAACTACCTTGCCTCCCTGCATTAGCACACATCCCAAGCCTAGTAACGAAGCATCGGTGTACACATCTGATCCCTCCCTGCTATTCGGAATAACGAGGACAGGAGCCGTCATCAACTTTTCCTTCAAGGTGCGAAAGGCTTATTCACACTCTTGAGTCCACAAGAATTTCTCCCTCTTCTTCATAAGGCGAGTCATCGGCATCGCAAGCTTGGAGAATCCCTCTATGAATCTCCGTAGTAGTCTGCTTTGCCCAAAAAACTATGCACTTCGGTCACATTCTTTGGTGGTTCCCACTCCATTACTGTTTCGACCTTTGCGAGGTCAACGACCACACCCTGTTCTGATACAACATGGCTGAGGAATTTCACCTCCTTCATCCAAAACTCACACTTACTCATCTTAGCATATAACTTATGCTCCCTTAAATTTTGAAGCATAATCGTGAGGTGACTTTCATGCTCCTCGTGTGTTCGGGAATAGATTAGTATGTCATCAATAAGCACAATGACGAACTAATCTAAGTATGGTCGGAATACCCTGTGCATCAAATCCATGAATACTTAGAACCCTGTGCGAAGGTCAATCTTGGTGTAATACTTAGAACCCCTCAATTGATCGAATAAGTCATAAATCCTTGGCAAAGGATATCAGTTCTTCACTGTTACCCGATTCAAACTTTGGTAATTTGTACATAACCAAAGGGTCTCATCATGTTTCTTCACAAAGAGGACCAGGGCCCCCCAAGGTGAAGTGCTCAAACGGATAAATTCAAGGGCCAACAATTGATCCAACTGCTTCCTTAGCGCCTTAAACTCCAAAGGTGCCATTCGATAGGGAGCAATGAATATGGGTTCGGTTCCTGGATAGAGATCAATCTTAAATTCAATCTCTCTGTGTGGGGGCAACCTTGGTAACTCGTCTGGGAAGACATCCAAAAAATTCGATACTATCAACACCAAGTTCGTATGGGATTTGTCCATTCATCTCCCATTAAACTGGCTAAGAAACTCAAATGGTTCCCCGTCTTTACTTTCAAGAATCTACTACCCGTCGTAGGGAATGGATGTGAAGAATTACGATCATTCGTGAATGTAAAGACTACCCCTCCTGGTAATTGAAATGAGATCTGCTTACGAAAATAATCCATCACTGCCTGGAAAGCAGACAACAAATTCATCCCAATTATAACGTCATACCCCTTCATGTCTAACACAACCAAATCTACAATCAACTCTTGCTCCCCAATATGAAGCACACATCCTCTACACACCCTAGTGGTGTCCAACTGTTCTCCCGTCGGCATATCAATACTCAGTGTATGTTCTAGCTTCCCGATACCCAATCCTAAATTAATAGCATACACAGTACAGATAAAAGAATGAGTCGCACCGGGATCAAATAAAATTTTGGCCCATGAATTGTAGAAAAGAACAATACCTTCCACAACGGCATTGGAGGCATCTTCCTCCGGTTGAGTCATAGCAAATACCCTTCCTTGATTGGCGCCGCAGGGGACATGAGCTTGTAATGGTCTCTGTTGTTGTAGTGGCTGGTTTGTGGCCACTTGTCCTGCCGCTTGGTTAGCCCTTGGTGGAAGCGATGGGCAGTTGTGTCTGAAGTGCCCTACACCTCCACATGCAAAACATTGACGGGGTCAGTGTTTGTTCTAGTCTGAGTAGCCCCCTCTCCTCGAACGGCCTAAGGTCTTTGTCCCATTACTTGATCGGGGCGACGGTAAGGTGCTGCCCTCTGCACTCCACTGCTACTAGCACCGGTCCGGATCGGACCTCCCCTTATGTAGTTTTGTCATCGTTGAGAGTCGTCGATGTCCCTCTCCACTAAGGCGGCTCAGTTAACAATATCCCCATAATCCTGAATCTTGAGAGTCACTAACTTCTCTCGAATGAACGACCTCAAACCCCGCTCAAAGCGCTTGGCCTTGTTGGCCTCAGTGAATATAAACTCCGTAGCATAACGGGATAGCTCCTCAAACCTTCTCTCATACTCAGCCACAGTTAGGCTACCTTGTCGTAGGGTAAGAAAATCGGTTTTCATTCTGTCTCTGACTAATTTCGGAAAGTATTTGTCTTGGAAGAGTTGATCAAACTCCTCCCAAGTGAGAGCATCCGTATTCCTTCATCTTTTCACGGATTCCCACCAATGATCGACCTCCCCCTCAAATAAATAAATAGCCAAGCCGACCTGAAGATCCTGAGCTACCCCCATACCATCACAAATCTTCTTAACCCGACGGATTTATTTATCCGCATCCAAGGGGTTAGAGATTCCTTAGAAAGTATGTGGGTGTTGGCATAGAAATTCTCGAAGGACTACCATCCTCCGATTCCCATTCCCGTTGTCCGGTACTTGGGCTAATGGATGAGCCCCACCATTGTGGTTGTTGTTCCCATTTTGGTGTTGTACCAAAGTAGTGAGCTCCCTTAAGCATTGATATATGCCTTGCATGGCATCGGGAGGTGGTGGCAGCGGTGGTGCTTGGCCTCCACGACCACGTACATTTCTGCCGTCCATCCTGCACATCAATTCACAATTTAGTTTCATTAATGTACACAATATCCTAAGTATTACTTTTATCTAAATCATATGGTTCCTCTACAACTAGACCCACAATTTCCTTCATCCTATTCCTATATCTCTAGTGGTGATCCATAACCTACAGCTCCCATGTAAGACCTAAAGCCTAGGCTCTGATACCACTTTGAAACACCCCACCCTCCATATGACATAATATTGTCCGCTTTGGACCCACTGACCCTCACGATTTTGTTCCTCCCAGTACCCCTGGGAAAAGGCCTTATGTCATGTAAGGTGAGGGGCTTATCTATAAACCCAACAACTTTTCTCTTCCTAACTGATGTGGGATACCAGGATCTCATAGGCTACTAGAGTAAATCGTACCAATACACATACCGGTATGCTTACCCTACTTGAGTTCGTCGTACCGGTACCTATACCAGTACGCTTCATCTGATATGCCAAAAGTCAGGATTTTTAATTTAATTGTTTAGCTTAAACCCTTATTCCTCATTATCATTTCTTGCCCTAACTCTCTCCCTCTCACCCGAAAATACCCCAAAACCCAAATCCTTTCTTCCCTCTCTAAAATCCATAAACCCCTTTCATCCGTAAGCCTTAATTTGGTGAAATCTAAGAATTTCGAACCCTAGGTGCCGATTCTCCTCAAACCCCTGAAATTCTCCCCATTCTCTCTAAGGAATTTTAATGGCTCAATTGTTAAAGGGTTGTCTTGAAACCAAAGAACCGATTGGGGGTCTTCTCTCGCTCATCCTTGAATTCTTTGCAATTGGGGCACTATTGCTATGCATGGCCCGGACCAAAGCGATAGGCCAAGAATTTCCTCCACCCAAAAGCCCTGGAGGTCGAAAGAGGAATGGAGAGGGGTTAAGTGCCGATAGGAGTGAACTGAGGACGAAGGCAAAGAATGAGGCTAGGGATCGACTGATCCAGGAAAAAGGGGTCACTTATGAACGGTATCTGGACCCCATTTCTCCCACCCCAAGGAATGAGGCGGTCTAAATCATTAGAGCACATGGTATAAAATTTTGGCTTGAGCCTATTGATGGGTACAATTTGTCAATGTGTAGAGAATTTTACCAAATATTTAGGGTTGCTGACGTGGACAATGTTGAAGTGCTGAAAACCAAAATTCGGGGAAAAATGTTTGTGGTGACCCCCGTTATCATTGCTAAACTCCTGGGGGATTATAAAAAGCCATCGGACGATTCACCTGTCTACCCTGACAATGTTTCTCGACCCAAAAAGATGACTGAACTGGTCGAACTGATGTATGAGGACCCCTGCACCTTCAAAGGAAATGTGCAAAGTGGAAAGTTGAAAACTACTTTTGGGTTGATAAACTAGCTACTTCATTGCAATTTATCGCTAAGGGGTGCGAAGAAGAAGCCCAAGGTAGAGAAGTTGAACCTTGTGGATGCAGTCATGTCTGGAAAAAAATTGACTTCGCCCTCCTCATTTGGCAAAAAATCAAAGATTTTGCGGAGACACAAAAGCCTATGATCAAACTGCCATTTGGGAACTAGGTGACCCGATTGTGCAGGTACTTCAAAGTGAAGGCTTATGCGTTTGACAAGCAGATGCCCCTAGAGACTGGTGCCATTGGCAGGACTGGTAAGAAGAAAAGAAAGGCTATGAGCCAGGGGAAAAGAGTCAAGAATACAGGTGCGGGTTCTGAGGCCCCCGGGGCATCTTCATCTGTTGGGCCATCCACGGCTACACCAGTACACTTAATGGACCAGCGTATGGATTCACTAGAGGCTACCATGCTGGGTATGGTGGCGATGATGAAGGAACTGTTCGTGCACACTGTCCCAGGGTGGCCTATCCTAGGAGGACCCCTACCTGTTGATGCTCCTTCTAGATTTATACCCTCCTCTTCCACAGTGGTGGAAGTAGGTGATGAAGAGGAGGAGGGTGATGATGATGTCTCGGATAAGAATGAGGAGGGTGAGAGTGAATATGATGAGGATGATCACAGTGATGAAGAAGGGGAGTAGGGGTGTGTAGTTTTTATTTTTCTTTTGGGTTTGGTTGTACTTGATTAGGATGGAGTCATTGGCCTAGTAGAAGAATCTCTAGAGAGTGGGCGAATTTTGTCTCTTTTTGATATTTGACTCCATGTACTCCAACTTTTGAACACATTAATGAAATATCACAATTCTTCCCCATTTTGTCCATGTTTATTTTTTTAATTGCATTGCGATTTTGGATTTTGGATTTTGGATGTTCAATTCTGGATAATTTGCATGTGGATTACCATTTACTAGTTGCACTATGTTGCTTTGAAATTAAATTTTGCTAAGGGACTAGCAAAACCCAAGTTGGAGGGTGTTATTAGCACAAAATATTGTATAATTTGTTTGTGCTAATAATCTTTCTTTGAGTGTTTTTAGTGATTAAATATTAGGAGTTATGTTAATAGAAATCTTAATGTTAATATTTCTTGTTTGCAGTGGAAAAATGTTGAATATAGCTTTTTAAGGCTTTCCCATGTCACTTGAGTTGAATGGGGATGAAAAGAGATCAAGGGGATAGCTAATGAGAGGAAAAAATTAGAAAATAGAAAAAACAGCCAAACGCGTACCAGTACGCTGAGGCTACTGGAGTAAACCATACCGGTATGCATACGAGTACGCTTACCCTACTAGAGTTCGACGTACCAGTATGCTTACCGGTACGCTTTACCTGACAAACCCAAATTCTACATCAACTGCTTTGCTATCTTGAGGGCCCCACCAACGGATCTTCCATGCTTCTCTGACACATCCAGCCCACAGAACATCCCCTCATGTACTTC
>CM042200.1:15056201-15084550 GCA_023539305.1 Ilex asprella
AGAGAGAAAAAGAGGGGGGAAGAAGATGAACAGTGCCTAGTAAGAGAAAGTTGAGTTTTTTGCATTTTCTTCGTTACATTATCTTGTAATCTTCTGTAAGGATTCTTAGAACTTCATTGTAATGTCATTAATGTTATTCTCCTTAAAGTTCAATGATAGTTAATGCTCTATTTAAGTTTCACCATTAATGTACCAGTGTTCTTCATTTTCTTAGCTATAAAATGGGTTTGAATGCATTTACTTTTACCGGATGATTTCTTGCATTTAGTAGCTTTATAACTTCATATCTCTGCAATGCACTATCATTCCATTGTCATTTCCATTTCAAGCATGAGTAGCTAAATCATTTAGTTGGCAAAGCCAAGGGGAACCCCCACTTGGGAATATAATTTCAACTCATTCTCCTCCCTCCCTTATGAGTTCAATGGTTCGGTTTGACGGGGTTGAGAGTGAATAAATTGGTGAGCCTTTGATATCCCGTAGGCCTAGCCACGGTTTATGCTTAGATACTCACCAATCTTGTCTCTTGCTTCCCTCGAATCAATCATTCGTTCATGCTCTATAGGAGAAGGGATTGGAGTTGAAAGGGTATTCCTATGGGAGTGAACCTCTTGACTTTGCCAACATTTAATTCTCATTACATTTTCTCCAAAATACACACCACAAAACAACTCTAACCACAAAGATTTTTACACTTTCTTTGATTCACAATCACTTTCACTTTGGTTTACTTCCTTCCCCTTGGATACGACCTTGGAACACTTTCCAAGTAAAGCACCACCCACGAAAGTCTCCTTGCGATTGGGGAGCATTTTTGTGCCTACACACACCATATTTACATCATCCCACCTTTCTTTCCTCTTGCCCTTTCTTTTGACAATATCTCAAGGGAGAATGACCCTCCCATTTGAACACACATCACACATACATTGAGGGATAGTATTTAGGGGTTAAGGGAAAGTAAGGATTTCCAACAATCAGACATCCCCTTCACTAGGATCATAATCAAACCGAGTTTGGGGCATAGTCTCGCTTGTACAATAGTACACCAAACATATAACTTGTATACATATTAATCACATGGTCATTCCAAGGTCCAAACCCCAATAAGGAGGACTTATTATTATCCATTTAAATCATCCATAGAGGGCAGTTCAAAAACTGACTGCCCCTCAGTGTTACATTTTAAAATTTCAAGTTTTGGGAGGAGGTATTGGTACCTCGTATAAGTGGTATTGGTACCTTGGCCTTCTGTTTGCCAAGTACCAATATCAACAGAACTTGATATCGATACCTAAGTCCATTGTATTTTAGGTACCAATACGTATGTGTCCTAGTACTAGTACCAGAGCCCACTGATCATCGGGTTACTGGTATCTGAGGCCTAGGTACCAGTGGCTAAGCCCACTGGAATCTAGGTACTGGTCCGTATAAGCCTGGGTATAGGAACCTGGGTTATGTGACAGTGTGGTACCGGTACTTGTACCTATAAGCCTAGCTACAAGTACCTGAGCCTTAATTTTCCCCAATTTTCTCCAATTATCAACCTTTAACTATCCAATCTCATTCTATATCCATCTAAACTCATACAACATTTATTTACATCAAAATCATTCTACCAAAAGATTTTATTACATGCCCTTTTACCAAACTTACAAGTTCATAGGAATTTACATAATTTGTTACAAGGATGCAATTTAAAAGCCACAATCTGATTCTGCCATCAACACGAGCCCAAATTAGAGAAGTCCAGCGGCTCTTGTCCAACACGTGAAATATGTTCCCATAAAGGGTGAGCCAAGCTCAATAAGGTATTTCGTAAGGAGGCTACTCCCTAACCCATATACATATGAAATATCACATGCCATTCAATAGTTTAAGCATCCATTCAAATAAATTCATTTCTCAAGTGAATGCTACCAATCCATGCCATGCCTTGAGATGAACTCACCTATGCAATGCAAACCCGAGCCCTCTACTAGCTAACATAACATATGTCATGTCATGCGTATGCATCCGGGCATTCTAAGCTCCTGTCATTGATGTTAAACATCCAATGACTATTTTATAAATTCTTTTTTGTCTTTCTTAGGGTGGGTATTTATCGACTTTCATCAACGGGTACCCAACAAATATGACATCTATGGGCTTCCACCAACGGCTCTTCCTACGCTGACACACTTTATGGACTAAAAACCAAAGGGAGTGCGTATCCAAAGTCACCGGGTCGCTCACCCAATGGAGAATCTAGCTCTTCTTGCTAACCCTTATACATATTTTTAAAGAAATCTGTGCGACTCAGTCTAACCTAGGTCCAACCTTTTTTAGCCACCATATCAAACTACCAAGGATCGTGTTTGATCAAAATCATGCACACACACCCACACTCATGCCGAAGGCCAATAAATGCGATGCTACCCTTGCATATGCAAATGCAATGTACAATTGTGTTTACAATATCATGTTCATCATATCATACTCATATTATGAACATATTCAATGTCTACCAACTTTCCCCAATTCCTCAAATGTCAATTATATCATAATGCATATAATTAAAATCCATAACACCACCAAGCATGTTATAGCATAAACACATAACATGCTTGAAACATCACTTTCCTCATGAAATTAAAAGCCAAACAATTTCATCATACTAAATTATACAAGAATTGGTTTAAACATTATTATACCCATTTTCATATTCTAATAAACCTAGCTATGTGTTATTCATGAGATTTCATCACTAACACCATACCCATTTTATATTTCAGCCCTAAGTTGGAAATAAACCTAGTTAGAAAAGGAAACCTACCTCTTGTAGCATATATATTGCATAAAAGAAGCTCCAAAAGACCCAAATCAAGATTCTAAACTTTGATCCCAAAATTTCTATCTTTGAGATTACGGCCAAAAATGCGATCTTTTGTATTTAAGCGTAGCTCCCATCTCATAGAACAACTTTATCTATTGACCTGACGAGATCTGACGATCGGATCGCTGTAGACTGGAGGGAGAAGATAGGCGAACCTTAGTTTTCTTGCTCCTCCCTCTCTCTCTGTCTTTCTCTTCTAGTGGATTACTGGTGTATAATTGGGAGAAGATATGATTCTCTCCCCTTTTTATACCCTCAAATGCTTGGCTCTCAGTAAGCCACACGTCCTATCTTTTTTGATTCGTTGTTGTCTTGAATCAATTAAATCTCGTTCCAAGTTAAGTTCAGTAAATTTTTATTAAATTAAATTTAAATTATTTCTTAGGTTTCAAAATTAAATCCTGGCCGCATTTATTCCGGTAGCGCGATGCCTGATCGCCTTGTAAAACACCAAAAATTTGACTGTCTAAGAATTCGTCAAAAATTGACTACATAGTTAGATTTCATGAGACGAATCCAGTGGTGAGGTTCGTTTCACCATTTGAGTCCTAGAAAATTTTGGGATTTTAACTCATACAATATCGACTAATTACTATTTTGTCCTTATTCATAATTTTTTTTTTTTGGGTTTTAACGATCAAGTCATGTTAATAAATATTGCCGATTTTATGAAAATTCTCAATGTTTTAATTGCAAAATTTTTGGTCTTTTTTGAAAAAAATTGTCAGTTCAAGAAAAATGAGCAAAGCTAATTATTTTGAAAAGTAAAAAAATAGTTAAAACATGTAGTATGCTTGTCAAGCAATGTACAAGAAAAGAAATGACGTGTGGTTTCTTAATAGTGGTTGCAGTAACCATATGACCGGTGATGATAATATTTTTGTGACTAAGGACATCACTTCTAATTCTCAAGTAAGGATGAAAAATGGTGGCATGGTTCGAGCAAAAGGCAAGGGAACCATTGTCTTTGAAACAAAGAAAGGAACAAGGTACAACCAAGATAAGTATTGGTCAACTTGTACAACATGGGTACTTCATGGTGTATGCAAACAACTCTTGGAAGAACTATGATTTTGGAGAGAAAAAGCACGCTAGAACAAAAATTGAAATGGAGAAAAATAGAAAATTGTCTCATTTTTTTAGTGTTCAAATAATGTTTCTTCAAAGATGGAGGTTGTCGATGAATCTTGGCCTTTGTATAGAGGATTTGGGCACTTGAACTTTCAAAACTTGAATAGTCCACAACAAAAGAACATGGTTTATGGATTGCAATCTATACAAGAACTTAAAGATGTTTGAGAAGGATGTGCACTTTAAAAGTTTCATCAAGATCCTTTTCCAAAAGGAAAAGCTTGGAAAGCCAAATCACCATTAGAGCTTCTGCACATCGATATGTGGGGACCATCTAGAACACTTTTTCATAGGGTTAACAAATATTTCGTAATCTTTATTGATGATTTTTAAAGAACGACTTGGGTTTATTTTATGAGACAAAAGTATGAAGTTTTTCAAGTATTCAAGAACTTTTAAATTTTTGGTGAAAAGCAAAGTGAATACTACAACTCTAATGAATTTAGTAAGTTTTGAGAAAACATTGGAATCAAAAAGAAAATTGAAGTTTGGGTATACTTCACAACAAAATGGAGTGGTCGAAAGAAAGAATAAAATTATTGTTGAAATGACAATATCAATGGTTTAGGAGAAGGATTTGCATAAATCATTTTCGATCAAAGCGGTATATACGATGGTTTACTTGATGAATAGATGTCCAACAAAGGCTTTGGAGAACTAAACCTCAATTGAAGGATGATGTGGAAGGAAGCCGTCAGTGAACCACTTAAAGTTTTGGGTGCATTTGTTTTACCCATGTTGTTAAAGAAATAAGGTACAAGTTTTATGAAAGAAGTGAAAAATATATTTGTGTAGGTTATAACTCGAAATCAAAGAGTTATAAAATTTAGTTTGAAGAGAAACAAAATATTATTCATAGATATGTTCTCTTTAATGAGAATGACTTTTGGAATTGGAAAGAAAAGAATGATATATTCAAGGAACCCTTGATTTCAGATTATGTTTGGAAGAAAAGTTGATGTCAAGTTACTTGGTTTTTGTGATAGTGATTGGCATGGAAGCACTGAAAATATGAGAAGCACATCAGGGTATGCTTTCTAACTTGGCTCCAGTGTACTTTCATGGTTTTCAAAGAAACAACAAAGTGTGGCATAATCATCAACTAAAGCTGAATATATTTTTGCATCGTTCACTACTTCTCAAGCAATTTAGTTAAGAACACTCTTGGAAGATATTGGTCAAAAACAAGGTGAAGCAACTCCAATCTTGTGTGATAATAAGTCATCTATTGCCATGACAAAGATACATGTCCATCATAACTGAACTAAACACATTGCAATCAAGCATCACTTTCTTCAAGAAGTTGTGGAATATGATGCGATTCAAGTCAAATATTGTAAGACTGAAGATCAATTGACAGATATTTTTACGAAAACACTTTCTAAAAATAAGTTAGAGTTTCTAAGAGATATGTTGGGAGTTCAACAATAAATCATTAAAGAGTAGTGTAAAAAATACCATAATACAAAATACTTAGGTTTTAATTGTATCTAGTTTCCTTGAGAATACAAATAGTAGAGACTTGGTTCTTGTTATGTGGTTAATTTTCTAGGCAAGAGAGTGGTCAAGATGTATCTCATCATCTATATATATGTTGGAAATTATATAATACAATTTTCCTAAAGACTAGTTTACATTGTTTTTGTTTTCTCTATCACAAATATACAAATGTTGAAATTATAGCTAACATAATTGGTATCAGAGCCAGTTGATTCTTGATTCCTAAAGACTGAAATTCTATATTTTTGAAGAATTCATGCAACCAAAGTTTGAGAGTTGCAAAATATCAAGTCATGTTGATAAAGATTGTTGGTTTCGTGAAAAACCTCAATGTTTTAATTGTCAAAAGTTTGGTCATTTTCAACAAGATTGTTTGTTTTAAGAATAATCAACAAACTAATTTTTTAGAAGAGCAAGAGAGTAGTGAAACACATGCTTTATACTTCTAATTCTCAAGTAAGGATGAGAAATGGTGTCATGGTTCAAGCAAAAGGTAAGAGAACCATTGCCATTGAAACAAAGAAAGGAACAAGATATATCCAAGATTTTTTTTTAGTACTGGACTTGGAACTAAATTTGTTGAGTGTTAGTCCACTTGTAGATCATGGGTATTTCGAGGTGCTTAAAAAAAACCTTTCCATGATCTCTGATTGTGGGGAGAAAAGGCAATTTATAGCAAAAATTAAGATGGATAAAAATATAAGTTTTTTTTTTCTCATTTTTTGGTATTCAAACAATGTTTTTTGGAAGATGGAGGTCATCGATGAATCTCGGTATGGCATAGAAGATTTGGGCACTTGAAATTTCAAAGCTTGAAGAGTCTACAACAAAAGAATATGGTTTGTGGATTACATCAGTAAAACCAGGAAAAATTTTAAATTTTATAATGAAGGTCAAAATGGTAATTAGTCATTATTGTACGAGTTAAAAACTCAAAATTTTCTAGAATTTGGAAGATGAAACAGACATCGACGTTGGATTTGTCTTGCAAAATCTAGTTACCTATTCAATTTTTAAAGAATTTCAAGACAGTCAGATTCTTTTTGTGTTTTACATGCGATTGAGTGTCAAACAATTAAAATAAACGCGATCAAATTTTATTCGCAGAACTCAAGAAATAAATTAAAGTTAGTTCCAATAAAATATATTGAACTTAAAATGGGAAGAGATTTAATTGATTTGGGAGGAAATCGGACTAGTAAAGATGGGACATGTGGCGCATTGTGCAGCAAGTAGTCAAAGGGTATAAAAAGGAGAGAAAATCAGATTTTTTTCCAATTTTATTTTTGGGTTTTTCCAGAAAAGAAAAAGGAGAGAAGAGAGAGAATGTAAGGGTTCTCGAAGCTTCTCCTTGCGATCTAGGAAGATCCATTATTTGGATTGCTTCTGGTCAAGAACAAAAAGTGTTATATGCGGTGAGAGCTACGAGTACATACAAAAGATCGTGAGTTTCGCAAAAATCTCAAAGACGGGTTTGTTGGGGTCAAAACCTTGAGGGTTGATTTAGATATTTTTAAACTTCTACTAAATGGCATTAAGCTTAAAGAGGTAGGATTCCTATCCTAACTAGGTTTATTTTCAACCTATGGTTGTATATGAAATGGATAGCATGATTAGAGATGCAACATCTAGTTTAAATATACTCCTAGTGTAACTAGAGCTTAGGAAATGGTATAAGAATGGTTAAAATCAATTCTATTATGAATTGTGTTTGTTGAAATTGTTTGTTAGAAATTTCATGATGGAATGTGTTAAATTAGGCATGCTATTTGTTTACATTTACGCATTGATGGTGATGGATAAAATGCCTATGTGATTAAGTGTGTTAATTGCATTGAAAATGTCATAACATTCTTTGGGTGATGTTGAGAATTGTAGATTATATGCATACGATATAATTGACAATTGGAAAATATTGGTTGAGATGAAATATTGTTCATAATGTGCTCATGACATATTGAACATGAGATGGAAATTGCAATGGTACACTACATTTGCATATGCATGAGAAGTATAACATTCATTGGCATGTGACTTGAGTGTGGGTGTGTGCATGGCTTTGATCAAACGCCATCCTTGGTAGGTTGATATGTGGGCTCGAGAACATTGGGCCTAGATTTGACTGAGTCGCATGGGTTACATTCAATATTAGGATCGGGCTTAGCAAGAAGGCTAGATTATCCCTCTGGTGCAATAACCGATGATTTGGATACGCACTCCATTGGTATTGAGTCCATAAAGTGTGTAGGTGAATGTTGAACCGTAGGTAGAAGTCCGTAGAAGTCGTGTCAGTTGGGTGTCCGTTAGTGGAAGTTCATAAATACCCACCTCAAGAAAGACCCGAGTTTTGTAAATGGTCATTAGATGTGCAACTTCAATGGCAGGGGCTTGAAATGCTCAAATACATACGCATGACATTGCATGTATTATGGGAGTCAATGGAGGACTCGAGTTGCATTGCATGTGTGAGTCTCACCTCATATCATGACATGACATGACATTGTGGCATTCATTATTAAATTATATATTCTTGAATGAATGTTTGATTTTTGTATTTCATGTGAATATTTCATACGCATCTGGGTTGAGAACAACCTTTTTAGGAGATATCATATTGAGCGTGATTCACCCTTCCTGGGACAACATTTCAGGTGCGAAACAAGTGGCGATGGCCGACCCTCCCTTGGGTTCATGTTGACGATGAAGCCGAGATGAGGCTTTGAGTTACATTTTGTAAATAAATGGTGTAATTCATTTTGAACTTGTAAATTTGTGTCAAGAGTTTTGAAGTTGACACTTATGTACTATAATTTGTGTTAGTGAATCCATGGATGTGTTTGGAAAGAGATTGAATGGTTAAAGGTTTAAGATTGGAAAGAATTCAGGGAAAACTAGGCCCGGGTACTAGTACCTAACTAATTAATAACCGGTATCATGTTGTTGGAATGCTCAAGTATCGGCACCTCAACACACGGGTACCAGCACCTGGATTCTAGTAGGCTTAGGTATCGGTACCAAGGCTTCAGGTTCCGATACCTCGATGGACAGTGGGATCAGGTACCAATACCTAGTAAATAGTTGGCTTAGGCACAGATACCTAAGTGATTAAGTACCAGTACCTAGAAAATGTATGAGATACCAGTAGTTCTTCTAAAAAAATTTAAAAATTTAAATATAACTCTGTCAAACCTTCATATCTTAATCTCTCTTATTGGAATAATATAATTGGTTAAACATCAATTCCTAATTGATAGTGATGAACCTAGGAATTGTAATGTGGTGGATATATATACAAGTTGGGTGTTGGGAAGTACTCTTGTACAAGGGAGACTATGCCCAAATACTATTTGGGTTACGATCCCAGAGAAGGGTTATGTGACATTCACGATTTTTCTGTTGGTTGATGGGTGATCAACGGTTTGAGAAAGGACCCTGAATTTTGGGGCGTCACACTATCTATACAAGAACTTAAAGATGATCAAGAAGGATGTGTAGTTGGAAAGGGTCTCATGATCAATTTTTAAAAGAAAAAACTTGGAGAACTAAATCACCATTAAAGCTTCCACACACCGATGTATGGGGACCATCAAGTACATTTTCTCATGGAGGTAATAAATACCTCATAATCTTTTTTGATGATTTTTCAAGAATGACTTCAGTTTATTTTATAATGCAAAAATCTGAAGTTTTTCTACAATGCCCCAAATAATAAACCATTTATCCATCTAATAAAGAATAAATACTAAAATCAATAAAATATCGTAACTTCTCCAACTTACAATTCAAAACCAAAGAATATCTAACAGCAGAATAATCCAACTAGCTAAATCTTTGTTTCATAAAAATCTCTCAGACACTAAACTAAAAGTAAAACAACTCTATTCCTCTAAAGCAGGGTCCACGTCTTGATCCTCCAACAGCTCGTAATTAACCTTCTTATCCAAATCGACATCATCTTCAATGTCCAAATCTATAAGTGTGTTGTAGGGGGTGAGCAAAAGCCAGCAGGAAATCCCTCTCAAATTCAAACAAGTTTTTTAAACAGTGAAAACATGGCAAGTCTTATTTGGAAAATAGCATATATATTGTTTTAAAAGTAAAACATTGACAGTTGTAATGATCTCAAGCGTATGAAATACAATAAATCAACGAAAAGAATATACATGTATGAATTAAAAAAATCAATTAATAACTCAATAGCATCATCCCATATTCTCATGTATGTTGGTTCATCCCCATTTTCATGTATGTTGGTTCATCCTCATTCTCATGTATGTTGGTTCGTCCTCGTTCTCATGTATGCTAGTTTATTCTCATTCTCATGTATGTCGGTTGCTTCTAAGGAATCCTACACAACAATTCTACATTGTTCACATATCACAACCACACAATCTCAATCATTTCCCACAGGGCACATCACAAACCACTTTAGGAAAGGTGTATACCGTCTCCCATGGCACAAATATTTTCAAGGAAAGGTATACCACCCCTCAGCCTCGAACCTAGGTGAACAATAGTAGTTTCTCTCACAAACAAAAATCCACTACAAGTGTTAGGCAACTATCTCACCCCCACTGGAATAAACTAGCCTCTAACACTCTACTACTGCTCTTGAAGGCAATTCAAGTCCATCACACCAAAACCATACAAGAGATGAAACTACAACTTTATGAACAACTAAAATCTGAGCCAATCACAATTTTTATTAAAAATTCAAGTATCACAATTGCATAATTCACAATATACTACAGTAATAATGGAATTAAAATATACAAGAGATCATTTCAAGAAAACCTTCACAATTTCAATATTCAAATTCTAAGGTTTTGACAAAAATCATAATTTCTTGGAACAAAACAAGTATTAGATGAAAACATGATTTAATCAAGAATATGAATTTAGAAATCAAGAATCCATACGAATTTCACAATAGAACATGTATTTTGAAAAAACTAGGATTTTAAAAATTGAAGAACAAGTTTTCCTTTAACCCAAACATGTATTTTGTTCAAGACCATGTTCCAATGATAAAGAAATAAAGAACTCATACATATTTATCATATAGTTATCAAGAAGATTGAAAACATACATATATAATACCCTAAGTCTAAATGAAAGAACTCAAGAAGAATACACTACCTTGATTTCATAGTTTGTGTGTAAACTCAACGTGCTTGATCTGTTTCAACGTGAGAATCCCTTTTAAATCTTGTGTTTCTTCCTTCTCTCTCACTCTCTAGGGTTGCCTAGGGTTGACAACTAACGAAGCATGGCAAAAAGAATTTCCTTATGGTATTTATAGGGTGAAAACCCTAAAACTGAGTGGCGCCATTTTTAGCGTAGCGTCCGAAGGGTCCTTGGGCTTCTAGATGGTTCAAAGTCACTATTTTTGACAAAAAATAATTTTTTTGGATGAGGAGTACTGTTTGGAAGGTGCTTGGAGCATCCGAACGGTGGCAACTTTCTGTCCCAACTTCTGGAGCAGTTTGCACCAATTTAGGAGTTGATTCAGGAAATTATCATGAAATACACTTATATAGCCCTTGATGTGTAGTTTCTACTGTCCAACAATCAGCTCAATCAGATTTTATATTAAAAAGTTATGAAAAAAATACTAAGATAATGTCAAATTCCTTCCTACCCGAATTCTTTCTTAAATGCGATTTAACTTCAAAATACTTTCTAACTTCTAATACACCTCATATTACCTCTCTCAAGGTTTCTCGAACTTAAGAATTCAATGGAGGCATTATTTATACCTAAAATCATTTAAAAACTTACCTAATCACCCTTCTCAAGCTTACACACCTTCGAAACTAAGTTGGATGCGAAAGTCAATTCATCTGAAAGTCAAACTTGATGATCAATCTTTTAACAATGTTTCAAGGTTTCTAAAATCCTTTTATTCATCCTAAGATAATGTAACACCCCGCATTTTCTTTTATATATGTACATAGATATATAGTAAATAATTATTGTAAAAATGTGAATATGTGTAGTAATGTGTGTTTGAATTTGGAAGATTGGAATAGTAGAGATTGTAAACCCCCATATTCTTATCTTTACATATATATTAACATGACTATGTTTTGATATGCTACTATATGAAATGGGGTATGCATTAATTATGTAGATAGTAAGAGTAGAAATAAAAATGTTATTTGAGGTAAAAGGTTATGTTGTATAAGATTGGAGGTATTCTGGAATGAAAGCGCACTTTAAAGAAAAATTGAGTAGGAAGGAGTTCTAATCCAACCCTAGTGTTTAGATCATAACTTTCAATTTTGACATCATTTTGATCTGAAATTTTTACAGTAGATATAAGACTTCCAAGGCTACACAATAGTATTTTATGAAAATTTCCAAATCGACCTCTCAATAGGTCAAAACTTCACTTGAAGTTTCAGCAAAAACTGGAATGACGTTCGAACGTAAATCCGTCAATTGCACTAGTAACGTTCGAACGCCGAATGACGTTTGAACGTGACTTACGGATCTCTGATAAAAATGTAAAAATACTAGGAGCAACCAACGTTCAGAGTTCCAAGTGACATTCGAACGTTAGTCATTAAATTATACTATTAACGTTCGAACGCCAAATGACGTTCGAACGTGAATTAAAAGTCTGGGTTCCAGATTCACGATATATGGACCATCTCGTCTACTATAAATACTTAAGGCCGCCTCCCTTAGCCTCATTTCAATACTTCTAACCGTAGGAAGCCTTAGAGAAGAGGAAAGAAAGGAAAAAACACAAGATCAAAGGAGAGTTTTACCTTGGATTTGGATCAAAGCTCAAGTTCTTTAAGAACACCAAGGTAGGGGTTTTTCCTCATTCACTTACATTGAAGCTATGGTATATATATATATATATATATGTATGTTTTAGCTATCAATATATAGGCTATGGAATCATCCTCTCATAGGTTTTGGAATCATCCTCTCATAGGTTTTGTTTGCAAAGATTATATGTTTTGAACAAAGTTAGGGTTTAATACCCATGAAATCTCTTTTCTAGTTTTAAAACCCTAATTTTTGGAGAGCGATGTATTTCCTTCTTAAATGCTTTCTTTATTATGAATTTCAAAACTGTAGTGCTTTGTGTTGGGTAGAAAAATGATGTTATTGTGATCTCATGTATTTTTCTTAGTTGGTTGTGGAATTGTTGCATAATATATTTTAGGAATTTTTGATAGATGCTTGTAAATTGAGATAAACGTTAGAATTGTATGCTTGGTTGGGCTGTTTGTGATGCACATGAATGAGAAGTTCCTTGTAAGGATGTTCACCCCTTCCCAAGAGGTTCCCGGTAAGGATGTTTGGGAAACAATGTAGTGATTGGTGAGAGGTTCCATGTAAGGATGCTCATCCATTCTCAAGAGGTTCCCGGTGAGGATGCTTGGGAAATAATGTAGTTATTGGTGAGAGTTTCCATGTAAGGATGCTCCTCCATTCTCAAGAGGTTCCCGGTAAGGATGCTCGAGAATCAAAGGTGACCAAAAAGGGAGTGGAGGTTACCACAAAGTATACCACCTACCGAAAGAATTCTGGGAATGGTTTAGGGCCATTAATTATTATTATTTGTATGTGGTGCTCGTTTATTCTTTTAAGTAATGTTTTTAAATAAACTTGAGATCTTTTTTGTTTAAAAATGTCACTTCTTTATTTCAAATTATGTATCTATGTTATGTTAAAAATGAGACCGACCGTTTTAAATACTTTTTTAAACCCTGTATGGGTTTGGGAGAATTTTTCTACCGAGCTTTGTGCACCGCAAACATTTTTCAGATTACCCACTTGTGGAGGACGTAAGAGTCGAGGAGCCCGCTACTTGGGAGACTCCACTTGACGGGAGTGTGGATCCCGAGGTGAACGCATAGAACGACCTCCTTTCCTTTTGTACTAGATTAGGACATTCTTTAGGATCATTTTGTAGTCTAGCTTCTTTGGTTTTTTTCGTTGCGCTTCTTTAATTAATTTTTGAGTTGTAATTGACATGACTTGGGCTTATCTTTTGGGATAATGTTATAAATATTCGTGAATGACAAATGAAGTCTTGTTTCTTATGGAGTTATATTAGTGCTCTCAGGATATGAAAGGTTTTAGAATGTAATGTCGTCCATGGTGTGTTTTGGGGCATTACAAAGTTGGTATCAGAGCCTAGGCTTTAGGTCTTATATAAGATCTGTTGGTTATGGATCACCACTAGAGATGTATGAGTAGGGTGAAGGAAATTGTTGGTCTAATTTTATATGAACCATATGCTTTAGATTAAAATACTACTTTGGAGATCTTGTACATCAATGAAAACTAAATTGTGAATTGATGTGCAGGATTGACGACAGAAATGTACGAGGACGGGGACGCGGACGTGGGCGTGGCCGTGGAGGTCAAGCGAATCCACCACCACTACCACCTCCGGATGCCATGCAAGGCATTTACCAATGCTTGACGGAGCTCACCACTCTGGTACAACACCAGAATGGTAACAACAACCACAATGGTGGAGCTCATCCTCTCGCTCAAGTACCTGACAATGGGAACGAAGACCGAAGGATGATAGCTCTTCGAGAATTTTTAAGACAACTACCACCCAACTTCCAAGGGAGCTCCAATCCTTTGGAGGCAGATAGATAGATCCACCGAGTGAAGAAGATCTGCAATGGAATGGGAGTTGTCGAGGAGTTGAGAGTTGGTTTGGTGACCTACCTATTTGAGGGGGAGGCCGACTATTGTTGGAATGCCATAAAGAGGAGAAGGGACACCGACACCCTTACTTGGGAAGAGTTCGATCAACTTTTCCAAGATAAGTACTTCCCTGAATCGGTCAGAGACCGAAAGAAGGCGGATTTTCTTGCAGTACGACAGGGTAGTATGACCGTGGCTGAGTATGAGAGGCAGTTCGAGGAGCTCTCCCCTTATGCAACAAGATTTCTATCTACTGAGGCCGACAGGGCCTAGCACTTCGAGCAGGGTCTGAGGCCGATCATTAAAGAGAAGTTGGTGGCTCTCAAGATCCGTGATTTTGGGGACTTGGTGGATAGAGCTGCACTGGTAGAGAGAGACACAGAGGATAGCCAGCGACGACAGGACTTCTCGAGAGGAGGTCCGATCCGGACGGGTGCTAGCACTAGTGGGGCACAGAGATCGACACCATAGCGTCGGCCAAACCAGACAGGTGGACAGTGAATTTCGATAGCCCGAGGAGAGGGAGACACTCAGACTAGAGCCAGTATTACCCCACGATCTTGCTTTGCATGCAGAGGTGTAGGACATATTCGGATGCATTACCCAGTTTTTCCACCTCAGGGGCCTATCCAGATCGCCAAACAGGTACCAGCCGCCCAACTACCACCACCGAGGCCTGCACCGTAACAACCGATACAAGCTCAAGCCGAGTTGCAAGGGTTGCGTACTTTGCATTGGGGAGCACAAATTAATTGTGGATTTGATTGCTTTAGAGATGAAGGGGTATGATGTGATTTTTGGGTTTGAACTCGTTTTTCGGGCAATAATGGATTATTTTTGCAAGCGGATTACATTTCAGTTGTCGAGAGGAGTCATTTCCAGTTTTGTGAATAAACGAGATTCTTCTCATCCATTTTCTACTACGGGTAGTAGATTCTTAAAGGCGAAAGCGGAAAGTCATTTGAGTTTCTTAGCTAGCTTGATGGGAGATGGCAGGGATAACATCCATACGGATGTGATG
Source organism: Ilex asprella (assembly GCA_023539305.1). Lineage (NCBI taxonomy): Eukaryota > Viridiplantae > Streptophyta > Magnoliopsida > Aquifoliales > Aquifoliaceae > Ilex > Ilex asprella. Next base: position 15,071,417 of record CM042200.1, read on the forward strand.
TTAATTGTATCAGAGTTTTCAGATGTTTTTCCCGAGGAATTACCCCGGATGATCGCCACATAGAAAAATTGAGTTCAAGATCGATCTCTATCAAGGAATCGAACCCATATCCATTGCTCCCTACCGGATGACTCCTTTGGAGTTGAAGGAGCTAAGAAAGTAGTTGGATCACTTGTTGGCAATTGGGTTTATCTGTCTAAGCACTTCACCTTGGGGAGCCCTGGTCCTCTTTGTGAAGAAAACGGATGAGGCCCTACGGTTGTGCACGGATTACCGGAGGTTGAAACGGGTTACCGTGAAGAATAAGTGATGACTTATTTGATCAGTTGAAGGGTTCGAAGTATTACTCCAAGATTGATCTTCGCACAGAGTATCATCAGCTGTGGATTAGGGAGGAGGATATTCCTAAGACTACTTTCTGTACCCGGTATGGCCATTTTGAGTATACAGTGATGCCGTTCGGATTGACTAATGCCCCCACAGCCTTCATGGATTTGATGCACAGAGTCTTCCGGCCTTACCTCGATCAATTTGTCATTGTGTTTATTGATGACATATTGATTTACTCACAAACTCAAGAGAAACATGCTCGTCATCTCTCTATTATGCTACAAACATTGAGAGAACATAAGTTATATGCGAAGATGAGCAAGTGTGAGTTTTGGATGAAGGAAGTGAAGTTCCTTGGCCATGTTGTGTCCGAGCAAGGAGTAGCGGTTGATCCCGCAAATATTGAGGTCATGATGAAATGAAAACCACCGAAGAACGTAACAGAAGTACAGAGTTTCTTGGGGTTAACCAGCTATTATAGTAAGTTTGTGGAAGGGTTCTCCAAGCTTGTAATGCCGATGACTCGCCTTACAAGGAAGGGGGAGAAATTTTTGTGGACTCATGTGAACTAGTTTTTTGCACCTTAAAGGAGAAGTTGATGACGACACCTATCCTCATTATTCCAAGCAGTGGGAAGGCTACGATGTCTACACCGATGCTTCACTACGAGGCTTGGGATGCATTCTAATGCAAGGAGGGAAGGTAGTGGCTTATGGCTCGAGGCAATTCAAGGTGCATCAGCAGAATTATCCCACACACGACTTGGAGCTGGCTGCGGTGGTGTTTGCTCTTAAGTTGTGGAGATGTTATTTATACGGGGAGAAATTTCAAGTGTTCTTAGAGCATAAAAGCCTCAATTATATCTTCACACAGAAAGACTTGAATCTCCGGCAGAGAAAGTGGATTGAGTACTTGGAAGATTATGAGTTCACGCTCAACTACCATCCGGGTAAGGCCAATGTAGTTGCCGACGCTCTTAGCAGGAAGTCTCAGGGCGAAATCAATTCTCTTGTGATAAATAGGTGAAAAATGATTGATACATTGGAGGAGTACGATCTATGGGTGGCTGGACCGGAGTATCAACCATATCTATTTAACCTGGTAGCTCAACCGACGTTTCGGTGACGGGTAGTGGAGTTGCAATGCCTAGATTCGGAACTTGATTGGATTAGAGCCTGATTGGAGAATGGAGAAGCGATTGAAGGATGGTCTTGGAAGAATCGTGAGTTGAGATATGGGAAGAAGCTATGTGTTCCCGATGATTCGTCCCTAAAGGAGGAGATACTTAGAGAGTGTCATCACTCCAAGTTTGATATTCACCCCGGTAGCACAAAGATGTATAGGGACATGAAGCGTCAGTAGTGGTGGAGGGGAATGAAGTGAGATATGGCCAAGTATGTGGCAAAATGTGCAGTGTGCCAGCAGGTGAAGATTGAGCATCAAAGTCCAAGAGGACTCCTACAATCTTTGCCTATTCCAGAGTGGAAGTGGGGTCACATCACCATGGACGTCGTGTCGGGTTTACCACAGACGTCACGTGGGCATAATGTAGTGTGGGTCATTGTGGATAGACTCTCCAAGTCCGCTCACTTTTTGGGTATGAAGACCACGGATACAATTGAGACCTTGAGCCAGCTGTATATCCGTGGGATAGTGAGGTTACACGGCGTTTCGCTCTCGATTATGTCGGATCGTGACTCTAGGTTTGTGGCGAGATTCTGGCAGAGTCTACAACAAGTGATGGGGATGGAGTTACACTTTAGTACGACTTTTTATCCCCAAACAGATGGCCAATCCGAGAGCGTGATATAAATTGTGGAGGATATGTTACGCGCTTGCGCGTTGGACTTCAAGGGGAGTGGGAGCGACCACTTACCATTGGTGGAGTTTGCTTACAATAATAGCTATCAGGAAAGTATTGGGATGGTACCGTATGAAGCATTGTATGGAAGACCATGCCAATCACCGACGTGTTGGTTAAAAGCCGATGAAAGTAGTTTATTTGGACCAGACATTATTCAAGAAACTACAAAGAAGATTCAACTCATCCGAGAGAGGCTACGGACGGTGCAAAATAGGTAGAAGAGCTATGCGGATCACAGACAAAGACCCTTAGAATTCAAGGTGGGAGACTACGTATTTCTCAAGGTGTCACCCAAGAAGGGCGTCTTTCGATTCGGCAAGAAGGGGAAGTTAGCGTCAAGATATACCGGACCGTTTGAGGTAATCAAAGCGGTGGGCAAGGGGGCATATCAGCTTTGACTACCAGCCCAGCTATCCGGAGTACATGACGTGTTCCACATGTCCATGTTGAGAAGGTGTCACTCGGATACAATTCTAGTCGTGAACTTGGAGGAGATTAAAATTAAAGACGGAGCAACCTACGAATAACAACCGGTAGAAATTCTCGATGCCCAGGAAAAATTGCTTCGCAAAAAAGTTATTAGATTGGTGAAGGTTTTGTGGCAACACCATGGAGTGAAGGAAGCTACATGGGAACCGGAGCAAGAAATCCGGAAGAAGTATCCATATTTGTTCGCTACTTGAGGTAAGTTTCGAGGATGAAACTTTCTTTAAACGGGGTGGATTGTAACACCCCGCATTTTTTTTATATATGTATATAGATATATAGTAAATAATTATTGTAAAAATTTGGATATGTGTAGTGATGTGTGTTTGAATGTGGTAGATTGAAAAAGTAGAGATTGTAAACCTCCATATTCTTATCGTTACATATATATTACCATGACTATGTTTTGATATGCTAATATATGTAATGGGGTATGCATGAATTATGTAGATAGTAAGAGTAGAAATAAAAATGTTATTTGAGGTAAAAGGATACAATGTATAAGTTTGGAGGTATTCCGGAATGAAAGCGCACTTTAGAGAAAAATTGAGTAGGAAGGAGTTCTAACCCAGCCCTAGTATTTAGATCATAACTTTCTATTTTTACTTCATTTTGATCTGAAATTTTTATAGTACATAGTAGACTTCCAGGGCTAGACAGTAGTGTTTCATGAAAATTTTTCAAATCGACCTCTAAATAGGTCAAAAATTCACTTTAAGTTTCAGCAGAAACTAGAATGACGTTCGAACGTAAATCCGTTAATTGCACTAGTAACGTTTGAACACCGAATGATGTTTGAACGTGACTTATAGATCTCTGATGAAAATATAAAAGTACTGGAAGCAACCAACGTTCGAAGTTCCAAGTGACGTTCGAACGTTAGTCATTAAATTGTACTATTAACGTTCGAACACCAAAGACGTTCGAACGTGACTTAAAAGTCTGGGTTCCAGATTTGCGATATGTGGACCATCTCTTCCACTATAAATACTTAAGGCTGCCTCCCTTAGCCCCATTTCAACACTTCTAACCCTAGGAAGCCTTAGAGAAGAGGAAAGAGAGGAAAAAATACAAGATCAAAGGAGAGTTTCACCTTGGATTTGGATCAAAGCTCAAGTTCTTTAAGAACACCAAGGTAGGGGTTTTCTCTCATTCACTTACATTGAGGCTATGGTATATATAAAAGCTATGGAATCATCCTCCCTTAGGTTTTGTTTGCAAAGATTACATGTTTTGAACAAAGTTAGAGTTTAATACCCATGAAATCTCTTTTATAGTTTTAAAACCCTATTTTTTGGAGAATGATGTATTTCTTTCTTAAATGCTTTCTTTATTAGGAATTTCAAAATCGTAGTGCTTTGTGTTGGGTAGAAAAAATGATGTTATTGTGATCTCATGTATTTTTCTTAGTTGGTTGTGAAATTGTTGCATGATATATTTTGGAGATTTTGGATAGATGCTTGTAAATTGAGATAAACGTTAGAATTGTATACTTGGTTGGGTTGTTTGTGATGCACATGAGTGAGAGGTTCTTTGTAAGGATTTCACCCCTTCCCAAGAGGTTCTCGGTAAGGATACTTGGGAAACAATATAGTGATTGGTGAGAGTTTCCATGTGAGGATGCTCATCTATTCTCAAGAGGTTCCTGGTGAGGATGCTTGAAAAATAATGTAGTTATTGGTGAGAGGTTCCATGTAAGGATGCTCCTCCATTCTCAAGGGGTTCCCTGTAAGAATGCTCGAGAATCAAAGGTGACCAAAAAGGGGGTGGAGGTTACCACAAAGTATGCCACCTACCGAAAGAATTGTGGGAATGGTTTAGGGCCATTAATGATTATTATTTGTATGTGGTGCTCGTTTATTCATTTAAGTAATGTTTTTAAATAAACTTGAGATCTTTTTTGTTTAAAAATGTCACTGATTTATTTCAAATTATGTATCTATGTTATGTTAAAAATGAGACCGACCGTTTTAAATGCTTTTTCTATACCCTATATGGGTTTGGGAGAATTTTTCTTCCGAGATTTGTGCTCACCCCCTACCGCTAACATTTTTCAGATTACTCGCTTGAGGAAGACATAAGGGTCGAGTAGCCCGCTACTTGGGAGACTCCACTTGACGGGAGTGTGGATCCCGAGGTGGACACGTAGAGAGACCTCCTTTCCTTTTGTACTAGACTAGGGCATTCTTTTGGAACATTGTGTAGTCTAGCTTCTTTTGTTTATTCCGCTGCGCTTCTTTAGTTAATTTTTGAGATTTAATAGCCATGAATTGGGCTTATTCCTTTGGGATAATTTTGTAAATATTCGTGAATAACAAATAAAGTCTTGTTTCTTATGGAGTTATATTAGTGCTTTCAGGATATGAATGGTTTTAGAATGTAATGTCATCGAGGGTGTGTTTTGGGGCGTTACAGATAAATATTAATATGATATTTTTCTTATTTAATTCTAGTACAGGTCTTACATTTTCTAGTAGTCAAGAATTCAAATGTTTGTTGGAAGACAAAGTGGATATTACATTCATTTTGTTGAGGAGTGATAGAAGTGGTGAGTACAACTCTAATGAATTTAATAAGTTTTGTGAATACATTGGTATAGAAAGACAATTGATGGTTGGGTATACTCCACAATAAAATGGAGCGTCCGAAAGAAAGAATAGAACAATTGATGAAATGGCAAAATCGATGGTTTATGGGTTTACCTATATCATTTTCAGCCAAACCGATATATACGACAGTTTACTTTATGAATAGATGTCCAAAAAAGGATTTGGAAGACAAAACTCCTATTGAAGCATGACATGGAAGGAAGTCATCAGTGAACCGCTTAAATAAAGTAGTAAAAAATATAGATTGTTGTGGGTCATAGCTAAAAATCAAGGGATTATAGACTCTTTAATTTGAAGAAAAATCAAGTGATTATTTGTAGAGATATTATTTTTAATGAGAATGACTGTTGGAATTGGAAAGAAAAGACTGTTCAAAATCAAGTGGTTTTTGCAAATGAATATTATAAAAGGCTTGAGTATGGAAATAAAAAAGAAAAAGTTGAAGTTCCACCACAAATGTCTCTAACACCCAATTGTCCTTTATCTCCTCCATCTTCAAGTTTAAGAACTTTATCTCCAAGTTCAACTCAAAGAAAATGAGAAGGATGAGTGATGTGTATGCTAGATGCAATTTTTGTGTGGTTGAAACCGATAATTTGGAAGAAACAATCAAAGAAGATTCTTGGTAGAAACCAATAGAAGATGAAATTAGTGTGAGAGAGAAAAATAGCACTTGAGAGTTTGTGAAAAAGATAAAGAATAAAGAAGTCATTGGGGGTGAAGTGGATTTACAGAACAAAGCTTAATCTAAATGGTTCAATTAAAAAATAATAATAAAGCAAGACTTAGAGCAAAATGGTGTTCACAACAACTCGGTGCCAATATCCAAGAGACTTTTGCTCCAATTTCTCCACTTCATACAATAAAACTTCTTATTGATCTCTCTTCACAAAGGGGCTGGTTTAGTCATCAATTAGATGTAAAATTAGAGTTCATGAATGTTATGTGGACAGAAGAAGTTTATGTAGAGTTAGCCTACCTTCTGCATCAAAACTTATGACTAGCATTCTCATTGTGTCTTTTTATGTTAATGACTTGGTTTTTACCTGGAATGATGAAAAAATAGTTGAAGAAATTGAAAGTGAGATGATAAAAAGATATGAGATGAGTGATTTGAGACTTCTACATTGTAACGCCCCAAAACCCCCCTTGGACGGCATTACTATCAAAAATCATCCACATCATAAAAGCAACTAAATGAACTTCATAACTAAAGATAATTTCATTTAGCATCCACAATATATACAACATCATCCAAAAGAATATGTCCAAATACAGCAATTACATCTCAGAAATCAACTATCATCTTGCAGCGGAATAACGAAAATATTAGACTTCACATTGTCTCAAAATGAATTTTCTAGTCTAGAACATAAGAGAATATAGTACTAAACGTCCACCTCGGGATCCACGTTCCATCTATTGGAGCTTCCCAATGTACCAGCTCATCAACTCCAAGCTCTTCTTCTAGACCATAATCTAAAAAAGATATTATTCGTAGGTGGTGAGCACTAAGCTCTATAGGAAAATCTTCTCAAACTCAAACAAGGTTTTAAAAACATATAAAACTGTCGGTCTCATTTATAAATATCATATATAGCTTTGGAAGGAAAAACAAGGACATTTCAGTGGATCTAAAATTTACACAATAGCAATAATTAAATGAAAAAGTAAAACAAATTCCCAAAATAACAATTCCAACAAGTTACCATTTCCAAAATAAACTCCTTTTCACATTAACCCATAACCAACCATTTACACAATAAACAATAGCCCACAATATATCTTAGGTATGATGTAAGATATCTCATGAATAAACATATCGAGGATATCTTGACTCACACACACACCCAAATCCTCGCAAGAATATACAACTTTAGGAAGGGCACATTCTGACACATCGGCAATGAGGAATCAAACCCAGGAATAGTATACTAACCCTCAACCTTGATACCCGTGATCGAATAATGGTTTAGTTCTCGTAAGACACCAACCCCACTACAAGTGGTAAGAAAAATTCAAACCCGCACGGAGTAAGAAATACATCTACCTACTCGACGTTATCCAATCTACAACCACCCATGGTCATCCAAATATCCACAAAAGATACAATACCAACCAATTTCTCCAATCACTAGTAAAATCCAAAATCCCCAAATTTCACATGTATTATTCCAATAGAAAAATTAAAGAAAATATGCAAGAGATCATCAAAAATACCATTTTATTGTTCAATGCCAAAGCACTAGAGTTTTGAAATCAAGAACAAAGGAAAAATGAAGGGAAAAAAACATTTCCCTTGAAAACTAGTATTTTAAGACAAGAAAAAGAGATTTCATGGCTATCCAATCATAGCTTTGTTTAAAACATGATAATATTTTCGAGAGTATAAAGAAATAATGAATTCATAGCATATATATAAGTTGGAGAGTCAAAACATACATACACATATATATATGTGATTGAGTGGGTATACCTAACCTCACTAACCCCTAATTACTATCTCTCAAATGATGCAATGTATGGACGGGGAAGAAGGATTTCTTCCCCTAGGGATAGTGTCAAAAGAAAGGGCAATGAGGAAAGGAAAATGGGAAGATGTAAATGTGGGATGTGTGTGCACAAAAATGCTCCCCAATCGCAAGGAGACTTTCGTGTGTTGTGAGTAACTTGGAAGAGTATTCCAAGGTCGAATCCACAGGGAAAGAAGTGGATCAAGATTGAAGTGATTTGGTGAAAACGGAAATGTAAAATCTTTTGTCTTGAGAGTTGGTTTGTGTTTGGTTTGTAAAGTGTGTGCTAATAAGAAAACAAGTGTTGACATTTCCAAGAGGTCACTCTACTAGGTATACAAACTTCAACTCAAACACATCCTCCGATCAAGCATAAATGAACGAATGATTTCCGGGAAGCCGAAGATGAGGCCGGTGAGTATCTAAGCATAAACCGTGACTAGGCCTACGGTTTTTCAAAGACTCAACGAATCATCCACCTTCAACCCGGTTAAATCGAACCATTGGTCTTTGAAGGGAGGAATAGAAATGAGTTGAAGTCATATGCCTAAGTAGAGGTTCCCCTTGGTCATGCCAACTAATAAATTAGCTAGTCATATTTGAAATGTAAACAATGACGAAATGAAGGTGCATTGCAATGAAATAGAATTCTAGAATAACAAAATACAATAACTTACAATCTAGAAATGAAAGAGATAATAAACTAATTCTTATCTATGGAAATGAAGAACTTAAAGCATTAATGGAAAAAAACTTTAAATGAGCATTCAACTAACCAAACATGAAGGGAAAACAACATTAATGGCATTCAATGAACTACTAAGATCCTTACTCAAGATTATAAGACAAATGCAGTAGAAGAAATGCTAAAATCTGAACTTTCTCTCTCTAGAATACACTATTCATCATCTCTACGCTTGGAGCTTCTCTCTCTATATTCCATACAATCCTCTCTCCACAAAGTGATACCAAATGATACATATAATCTAGCCTATCTTCTTAGCAAAAAACGTGCCCCCTAGCTCTGGGGTAGCCTAGGGTGTCTCTTCCATCCAAGGGTTATAGGGGCATGGGTTGGACAGGGGTGTGCAGAGCTTGTCTGCACACCCAGCTTCTTCCTCTCTCTCTTTCTTCATTGATGAGCCAAGCTACCAACATCCAATCCATAGTTTGAATAAGGTGAATAGTATTGTGGGCGTGTCAGGGGAGAGGCATGATGAAGTATGGTGGGGTCCATAAAGCAGCTGGAGAAGATCTGTAAAATTTTTGGTCTGTCAGGCGGAGCATACCGGTATGCGTACTGGTACAGTTTACACTAGTAGCATCAGCGTACCGATACAGTTTACACCAGTAGCATTAGCGTACCGGTACGATTTAACTGGTTTTCTGATTTTCTGTTCTTCTCCTTTCCTGAGCTATCTCCATGCTAACTTTTACATCCTCAATCCTCTCAACAGAGTTGGGGGAGCTTAAGAAATCTATTTTGCACACCCTTTACCTGCAAACATCAACTTCCATAGTTAAGAACACATTGAGCCTCATTCTAATCCTTTAATCACAAATTTTACTCAATTAATCAATGATTAGCACATTGAATCATGCAATATTTTGTGCTAATCACACCCCCAACTTATGTTTTGCTAGTCCCTTAGCAAAAATCAATCTCAGCGCAAAATAATGGGCCAACATATAGCAATCCATAGCAATTCTTCTAAAAATCCAAACACAAAATCGTAATGCAATTCACAAAATAAAAAAGGGCAAGTTGGAACAACTGTAGTATTTCATTACTGTGGTTCAAATTGGAGTACATAGAGTCACATATCAAAAGGAAACAAAAGTTGGCCTATTTCCTACAGCTTCTTCTACTAGGTCAAAGATAACTCCATCCTATTGTCCTATACTCCAACTCAAAACGAAAAATGAACAGAACTCCACATCCTACTGCCCCTCCCCATCTCCTCCATCACTATCATCATCCTCATCTCACTCTTCACCTTCTTCATAATCTCCCTCCTCCCCAGATTCTTCAGACTCCTCAGAATTGATATCCTCTTCCTCCTCCTCCTCCTCCTCCTCCACACCTGCAGTTGTGGAGGAGGGAGGGGCAGGAGGGTCAATGACAGGCGAGGGTTCTCCTGGTATAGGCCGTCCTGGAAAGGTGTGCATGAACAATTCTCTCATCATTGCCTCTATTGTATCCAGGCGCTGGGGAATTGAACGCTCTGGTGTAATAGTCGATGGTCTAGCAGATGATGATGCACCCGGGGCCTCAGTGCCAGTACCCATAGTCTTAGCCTGATTTCCTTTGCTCATTGCCTTTCTCTTCTTCTTGCTGGCCCTACTAATGGCACCAATCTCTGGAGGGGTCATCCTGGCAGAAGGTTTTGCTTTGAATTTCAGGCAAATTCGAGTCACCAAATTCCTGAATGGTAGCTTGATCATAGGTTTTTGAGTCTCCGCAAAGATTTTCATCGCTTGCCAAACTAGAAGCGCAAAGTCAATTGCCTTCCCAGTCACCACTGCCTCTAAAAGACTCAATTTTTCTAGGTTGGTTTCTTCTCAGCACCCCTAGGCAAAAGATTGTAATGCAGGAGCTTGTTCAGCAGTCCAAACGTAGCCTTCAACTTTCCTCTTTGAACAATACCTTTGAAAGTGCTAGGATCATCATACACCATTCCCACAAAGTCAGGCATTTTCTGATTCTTAGTTTTGTTATCAAGGTAAACCGTTGTGGTATCTGGTGGTCTTTGGTAATCACCCAAAAGCTCGACGATGACATCAGGGGTCACCACAATATTTTTCCCCCGCACATTAGCTCTCAACACCTCCCCATTCACTTCAGACACCCGTAAAGTTTGGTAAAATTCTCTACACAACAACAGATCATAGCCATCTACAGGTTCAAACCAAAAACTCATACTGTGATTAGCAATGACTCGAACAGCCTTATTCCTAGGGGTAAGAGAGATAGAATCCAAATACCTTTCACAAGTGACTCCTTTTTCTCCAAACAGCCTTTCCCTAGCCTCATTTCTAGCCTTCTTCCTCTGCTCAGTTCTATCAATGCTAGACCCCTCACCAGTTCTTTTGCTACCTCCAGCGCCTCTGGGTGGAGATGGTTCAGGTCCTACGGTCCTGGTCCGAGCCATGGATAATGAAAGTGCCTAAAAAATGAAGGACCCAAAACAGGTGAACAGTTGAAGCTATTTGGAGAGGAATGGATGTTTTGAAAGATTTGGAGAAAAATCGGTATCTAGGGCTAGGGTTTTAAGGTGGAGATGCTTGTAGATTTATAGGGGGAGAAGAGGGGATTGGGGTGATTGAGAGGTTTTCGGGTGAGAGAGATGAAGAGTTAGGGCCGAAATAATGGTGGGAAATGAAGGGTTTAAGCTGAGGTTTTAAATTAAAACCCCAACTTTTGGTGTGTCAGATAACGCGTACCAGTATGCGTACCGGTACGACGAACTCCAGTAGCCTCATTGTACCGGTACGCATACCAGTACAGTTTGGCTGAGTTTTTACCAATCTCCTGCTGAGCAATCTTTCACCACTCCATTTCACTGTAAGAACTCCCTAAATATTCTAACATCCATTACATGACTGCAACCACACTCTAGACAAACATCACACTTCAAAACCCCAATTTGAACCATCATGCCCAGTTTATTACCGGAATTGTAGTGGGATTTAAAGTTTTGATGCATTTAATAGGCAAGGGATGAATTCCTAACTCAACCTATCAAAATGATCATTCAAAAAGCACATCAAAAAGATCATAAACCAAACATTTCCAAATGATGTCCAATATCATCAACTTGAGCAATATTCCCCCATTCTGAAAACATAGAGCTAAATGACAAATTTCTCAAAAGACTGAACCAAGTGAACATGGACAACCCCATGGTCTTAGAAACTAGCCTAAAGTATGCATCTACAAATTAATTTTTAACTTGTGTGCAAATGAATTAAACAAGTAATTTGGGAATTTACAAATAAAATTCATATTTGAAAAGCTAGACAAACTCAGTTTCAATACAAAACTCACCAAGGGACACTCTTAAGCAATAAATGCACTCAAGCTATCCTGGTATGCACTCCATGTGTACATGTGACATAGAATCTTGTATCCAAAAACAAAGTGTTCACATGTAATCCAAAAATGAAGTTCATATGTAGAAATGAAACGGCCTTGGCATAGTCTCATGAATAGGGTGCTAGTGCATTATATAGTAGGACAAAAATCATCATTTTCTTTGAATTTATGCACTTCCCATGCTTCTCTACATCACATAGGACGTTTAACGGTTATAATGGGGCCTTGGGGTAATGTGTAGGTGAAAGAAATGATGGATAAGGGGAGAATACAAAGAGTTGTTCCGAGTGAGAGACTTTTCATCTTGGAAAGGCACTTCCCTATTCATGGGATTTTGATTCTCAATCATCACCACTCCCTTAGCTTTCTTTCTCTCTTTTTCTGTTTTCTTTTCTTTTTTCACCCATTTTTCTCCTTTTCTTGTATTCCTTTCTGTTCAATTCTTGAGTTACAAACTCATTAATCCCTTTTTGTTTCATCTCCACACCATAATTCCTTCTTTTGCAATCTCTCATGTACTCTTTAGGAACAACCAAGGTAAGGTAAGTATTTCTTATTTTCTTTGGCTTTCTTGAATGTGTGGCATAGAAACGAATTTAAAAATGGGCTCAATCACGGCACTAGGGATAAAATTTGCACAAGAAAAAAGGCTAAGGCTCAAAGTTTTCAACGATGGCCTAAGATCACTTCCAGGTCCGCATGGGAACGCATTATATGATCAAGAAAAATCAGTCTACTAATCGAATGCAACTAACCAAAGCAAGCATAATGAGACTATTGAACAAATTTAACTTTGAAAAATTGTTCTATGAGTAATTGTAATTTTCCTCAAAAAGGGTTTGGCACTAAAGCTCTCATGGGTCCTTACTCATCTCCACCACTTATGTCAAGCATAAAACATGAATTCAATCCGTAAAATACGGAAATTACACATTCCAAAAATCACATAAAAATGAGTTCAAAAATCAATACATAAGTATACTAAAGCATAGGATCCACTTCCATAGAATGCACATATGCACAAAGTTCAAGGCAATGATTAACATGTTGTTCAACCCATAACTTCTTCATGAAGGAATACAGATCAACTTATCGATATTTCTCATCAAAATTTTCAAAATTCTCACATATTTTGTACTGATGCAAGCAAACAAAAATTAAAATTTTCCAACAAACTTGGTTGATCATAAAATGGTGCACGGTGCACCACACCCCCAACTTGAAATATGCAGTGTC
>CM042200.1:15099550-15124161 GCA_023539305.1 Ilex asprella
AAACCAACATATTCTCAATAAACTAGCAATTTCCAAGTATTAACAAAATCCCCAAATTTGGCATGTGACATTTTCAATAACCACTTAAGAAAATTGCAAGAGATCAACCACAATATTAATTTATCACTCAACACAAAGTTCTAAGGTTTCAACAACAACAATAAAACAAGATTTCAATAGGGGAATCCATTACCCTTGGAATCTAGGTTTTTGAATCAAGAAAATTGGATATCAACCCTAACTTCATGTAAAACATGATAATAATTGCAAGGAAACCAAGAAGTAAAGGACCCATAGCAAATACATACTAATGAGAGTTAAAACATGTATATATAGTAGCCCTAGCCTCAATGAAAGAGAATAGCAAAAAATCTCCTACCTTTTGTTCTTGAAAAGTTAGGTTTTGATGGACTCCAAGGTATAAATCCCTTCAAAGCAAGTGTTTCTCTCTTCCTTTCTTTCTCTCGTTTTCTCCTTTCTTTCTCTCTTAGGGTTTCTAAGGTTGGAAGGGCCAAAATAGAGCCAAAGGAGGCGTCTTTAGGTATTTATAAGGCTAAAAATGCACCCCAAATCGCGACATTAAACAGTCAGACGTTTTTCGGCCATACCGGTACACAGTACCGGTATGCTGTATCGGTATGTCGAACTCTCTAGACTAAAGTGTACCGGTACACAATACCGGTACGATTAAGTACAGGTACGATTTTTCCCAATTTTGCTTTTTTCCTCCGTTTTTCATTTCCAATCCATCCTAAACCCTTCCTAAGTCATCTCATGCATGTCTAACAAGGTTTCTCACATAAATCTCAATACCTACACGTTCTATTGAACATGTTTTCAATTCTTTACAATTCAAAACTAAAACTTAGCTAACTACTTACTATATTAACCTTAACACTTATATTTTCATTTCCAAATTAATTAATCAACAATTATACGACTATGGGAGTATAGACACGCGGGGGTTTATAATATTAACTCTTTATGTCTCTATACATCTTAGTACCACCCAGATGTATGGAGAATTTTGAACTATGACACTCCCCCAACACTTCTTCCCTTACTTGGTCATTGTTTGGTACACATACTTTTCCACGAAACTATAATTCATCATCATGAATATACTCTCAATAACCTCATTCATCTCCAATCTACCCTGAAAAGTTTCCTACTCTATATCTAATCATTGCAACTCTGCAATCCTTTGTCAAAGAATTAGTTGAGCCACAAGATTAAATAAGCATGGTCAATCCTCTTGTCTATCCACCAATAGATCAAACTCCTCCAAAGCATCAATCATCTTCCACCTATCTATAGAAAAAGAATTGAATTCACCCCGATAATTTCTACTAAGTACATCTGCTACTACATTAGCCTTCCCTGAATGGTAGTTGAGTGTGAAATTGTAATCTTCTAGATATTCAATCCACCTTCTTTGTCGAAGGTTCAAGTCTTTCTATGTGAATATATACTTGAGGCTCTTATGATCAGAAAACACTTAAAAATTTTCTCCATATAGGTAACATCTCCACAACTTAAGAGAAAAAACCACAGCTGCAAGCTCCATGTCATGAGCGAGATAGTTTTGCTCATGAATTTTTAGCTGTCTCGAGCCATAAACAACTACCTTGGCTCTTTACATTAGCACACATCCTAAGCCTCATAACGAAGCATCTAAGTAAATATCGTATCCTTCTCCGCTACTCGAAATAATGAGGACAAGAGATGTTTTTAACCTTTCCTTCAAGGTGAGAAAGACTAGTTCATACTCTTGAGTCCACAAGAATCTTTTCCCTTTCTTCGTGAGGCGAGTCATTGGCATCGCTAGCTTCAAGAACCCCTTCCACGAACCTCTGGTAGTAGCCTGTTAAGCTCAGAAAATTACGTACCTTGGTCACATTCCTCGGTGGTTACCATTTTATCACGACTTTAATATTTACGAGATCAATAACTACACCCTGTTTTGACACAATATGGACACGAAATTTTATTTTCTTCATCCAGAACTCGCATTTACTCATCTTTGCATACAACTTATGCTCTCTTAATGTCTGTAGCACAATCGTGAGATGATGTTCATGTTTTTCTTGTGTCTGCGAATAGATTAATATGTCATTAATAAACTGCTAGATGTTTTTCGTTGTTATTTTCCCTATGCTCTGGACATCACCCTCAAATATGTATATGGTGTGTGTGTGAAGGGATTGTCACTCTCCCTCAGAATGATGTCAAACGAAAGGGCAACAAAATGGTGGAAATGAAAAGTATGAAATGGAGAACGTGTGAACAAAAGTGCTCCCCAAACGCAAGGAGTCTTTTGATTGTCATATTTTACTTGAAAAAGTATTCCAAGGTCTTCTCCTCAAGGAAGGAAAGTGAGTTATGTGATGGTGATTTTGTCAAAAAGAGAAAGTGTAAAATCTTTTGTTTGAGTTTTGGTGAGTGAGGTTTGTGAATGAAAATGAAATGAAAACAAGTGTTGGCCAATCAAAAGAGGTCATTCCAATGGGAAACTCAACTCAACTTGAAACCTTCCTTCAATAATGCATAGATGAACGATTGACTCGTGAGAAGCTAGGGACGAGATAGTGAAGATTCAAGCATAAACCGTGACCAGACCTATGGAATATCAAAAACTCACCACCACATCCACTCTCAACCCAATCAAACTGAACCACCGTACACCGATAGGAAGAAATAAAATGAGTTCAAATGAAAAACTCAAGAGGAGATCTCCATTGAATTAGCCAACTAAAAATCTAGCTACTCATACTAAAAAGAAAGACAATGCATAATTTAAAGAGACATAATTGAAATGGAGCATGAAACTTAACTTAAAGCAAGAAAACTTAAAATAAGAAGAAAAATATTCAGTACCCAATTTAAAAGTTTGAAATGAAGAAAACTTAAACAACAATGGTGAAATTTGAAGTAAATGACATTAGAAGTAAATAATGAAGCTTACAAGAGTATTCAAGAAGATTACAAGTGACAATGGATGAAGGACATGCAAAAATCTAAGTTTTCTATCTACTATTCATCATCTTCTTCCTAAGATTAGGTAGCCACCCCTCAAAACATGTTGAAAATTTAAATAAATGGTGAAGGGCTATGCATTTTCGTCCATGAGGGTCCCTAGGGTCTGTGTGAAAGGTCTTCCATCAATAGGGGCTGAATGGATGGGTTTGGCAGGCTAGCCCAGACTTAGCCTGCACTCCTAGGTTTCACCTCTTCCCTCTCTCCTCTTTGATTGACAAGCCTCCGAAGTCCAAGATAGGGTTAAGGAGGGGATGTTCATGTGTAAGGGATATTAGAGAAAAAGTGGGAGAAGTGTACGTGGGACCCCCAAGTAAGTTGGAGATGATTTGCAGTCATTTGGGGCAATTTGGGCTGTTTCAAAAGAGTGTAACGGTACGGCATACAGGTACTTCGAACTCCAGTAGTCTAAGCGTACCGGTACTGCATAGCGATACACCTTCTACTTTGGACCATTTTTCGTAAAATTGCATTAAACTTTGATCCAACCGTTCGATTGAGCTGTAATTTTGCAACAATATAGAAGACATCCAGATCTACAATTTTTGTGTTTTGCACTTTTTCAGATTCAAAGTGGATCATGGTAAAAAATGGAAAACATAGCGGTACTATGTTAAAACCTTGGGAAACCAGTGGACTAAACCTTCCAAATTGTATTTTTCTTGGTTTCTTCACCTTTAAGCCTCTAAATCCTCATGTAATGTGTCCATCTCTTCACCACACATCCATACTTCGTTGCAAGGTTCCAAAATACATGATTTACGCTATAATTACCTACAATATAAAAAATTTAACATTATTCTTAATTTTGGCTAACTCTAAGTACTTAAATACAAAAGTTGGGTTAAAATGCATGCAAAGAGGCCGTTAAATATGCAATATTATGCACTCATCATAAAACAATGACGCTCCCCCACCGTCCAAACGGTGGAGCCTTGCTGGATTTTTGCATGCTGATCATCATGTTGTGCTAGCTTTTCTTGGTTGATTCACACTTTGATACCTTGCTCTTTTAAGCTTAGACACATTGTTTCTTGTATTTTTCGATAATTTTGCATCAAACCCAGAAATAACACATTAAAAACTCTAATTTACGAACAAACCATAATTTATAGTTTTTTGACTGATTTATCTTACAAAATTACTTATTTAACTTTTTAATTTATATACTAATTAGGGTTAATTGCACTCCCTACCTTGAATTTTATTAGTCTCTAGTAAATTATAAAAACTATTAACAAAATATGATAAAATACAAAACAAAGGCAAAATCATTTTCATAGATTTTTTTTACGATTGCATTTAGCATATGCAATAAGCCTTTAAACCCCTAGGTGATTCCTAGTAGACGAGTTTTGTCTCGTGAAGGTTTCCAGTGAAGCTACCTACAAACTTCAGTAGTTAGGAGTTCATAATTCATATTTTCCGTAAAAAAAATTAATTAATATTTTTTTTGTCTTGCTAGAATACTTCCTTTTCTGATCACTATAATAGTAACACACGTTAGTTGTAATATTTTCTATATATTTTTATAGAAACTTGTGTGTGTGTGGTGATTTCTTTATTTAAAAATTGCATAAGAAATATTACCCTCTATCATGGTAGTCTTGATATCAATCCTTTTCTGGAATACACTCAGCAAAAAAATAATTTACATGTTATAGTGATAGTTCTCTAAAAAACTACATGTGATTAGAATATTGTAAACAAAGCAACTAGTCTCACATGTAATTTAATCAAAAGAGCGATTGTATGAATAAAATTGGAATTTGACATAATCTCAAGAAAGAATATTAACTGTAAAACCCGGATAAATTGGATCTTTTTCTGAAAAAGGGAAAAATGGTAATTTACTAATATAATGAGAATTTAAAATACGTATTTATCTAGAGTTCAGATGATGAAACGAACCTCACCGTTGTATTCGTCTCGCGAAATTTAGTTGTCTTTTCAATTTTCGTCAAATTTTGATGTAGTCGAATTTTCACGTTTTATGAGACGACTGTGTGTCGAATGACCTCACAAAGGTCCTCAAATATAGAAATTATAATTTTTTTTATAATTGACTTAAATTTCAAATAAAAATAATTTAAGCTTAAATCGGGATAAAATTAATCGTTTCGGGGCAAAAACGGAACCAGACAAGAAGGGGGCGTGTTGCGCGACGTGGACCAAGTGTTAAGGGTTATAAATATGAAAAATATATGATTTTTAAGTATAATACTCTGCATTTTCAAGTGGGCAAAATGTGTGAAGGAAGGGAGAGGGAAAGGAGAGAAAAAAAGAAAGTTTACAAGGCTTTTCGCTACGATTTCTGCCTCTCCATCGCTCGAATCTACTCAAGCCAAGAATCAAAGTTGATCTCCTTGACGAGGGCTACGCTGATGTACCAAGAATGAAGGATTTCACCAAAAATCCAAAGGAAATATTTTGGAAAAATCAAAGGTTTGAGATTGGGGTTGGTGTTCTTGAAGTTCTACATGTCATTTTACACTCCAAGAGATAGAGTTCCCTCTTGCTTTGGTTTCTTTCTAACCTATTGGTCCATATGAAATGAGTAGGTATATGAAACTATACATGTCACTTGCCTCTTGTTATGAAAGTGAGGAATTGGGTATAGAAATGGCTTGGACCAACTTCTAGCTTAAATTTGATATGTGAAAGCTATTGGTGTAAAATCTTAAAAATTGGCTTTATGTGGGCTTTTTTGTGTATTTTAAAATTTTCCTATTATAGTTGGGTTAATGGAAAAGGGTAGGTATATTGAACTATGTATTTCACTTGCCTATGGTTGTGGTGTAGGTGTCTAAATGATTTAATCAATTTCTAGTTTGAAATTAATATGTGAAGTTCCTTGTGAAAATTCATGGAGCTTGGAATTGTGTGGGCATGCTATGTGTTATATTGTCCATTGTGAAAGAAATGAGTTATTTAGATAGGTTATGTGACAACATGATTGGCGCCTTGAAGGTATTTTGCTAAATGCCTATGTGACAATTAAGCTTGTTATGCCATAATATATGCATGACATGCTTGAGAAAAAGGTAATTGATATATGTTGTTATTATATAAACGTCATGATGAATTGTGGTAATAATGTGCATTGGATATCAATTACCATGGCATATGTTGAAGTATGTGGTTAAATTGATCCGTATGACATTCATTACATATGGGGCTTGACATTGACATACAATGGTTCATTATTTGCATTTTCATGGAGACATCGCATTAGGTGGGTGTGTATGCATGGTGTGATCAAACACCACACTTGGTGATTGATTGTGGGCTCGGGAAAGTTGGGTTAAAAATCAGACCGAGTTGCATGGTTGCATGATTATAGAGTCGAAGTTAGCAAGAAGAGCTAGAAAATACCTCGAGTGAGAGACCCGTTGACTTGGATACACACTCCAGTGGTAGAAGAGTCCATAATGTGTGTCGGTGCATGCAAAACTGTTGGTGGAAGTCCATGAATTCCGTGTCGGTTGGGTGCCGTAGGTGTAAGTCTATAAATACTTGCCCCACGAAAGACTCGAAGATTTTAAATGGATCATTGGTTGAAATTCATCAATGACATATTTCTACACATTGACATTGCATTGTGTTGCGTGAGTCGGTAAGGGCACGTGTTAAAGTGCATGCGTGAGTTTCGTCTCATTTTATGGCATGACATGGTAAAAGAATTCCAACATTGAATTGCATGTTCTTGTTTAGAATGGTTTTTGATTGTTACATGTGCACATTCATATGCATCTAGGGTGGGGAGTAACCTCTGTAGGAGATATTCTATTGAGCGTTGCTCACCCTATACGGGAAAATATTTCAGGTGTGGAATACACACCGATGAACTACTTTTAATATAACTATGCATGTTTTTATATGGGTATGGATAAATGGACATGATGTGGTCAATGTTTACTCAAAAATGGACCCGCTATGGTCAATATTATATATTGGACCTCGGATGGGTATGTAATTGTATATTGTACAAGTTGTGTTTTGGGTAAAGCTTCCCATACAAAGGAGAATCTGGCTGAATTTCATTGAATTATGGACCCCGATAAATGGGGCATGATAGCATGATATCGAGTTACACGATATCCACGGTATTCTGTGGGTTGATAGGTGATCAACGGACACCCAAATTTTTGGGGTGTCACAGCTTGGTATCAGAGCATAGGTATACGAATTACCTAGGGCTTGATTGGGAGTGGGTCTAGACCATTGTATTTATTGTATATTTCATGTTATGTGCTCTAATATACCACATGATTATGTGCTACGTGGTATGTGAACAATGTGAATGGTAGAATGGATATGGAAATTGAAACACTAGGGTTAGAAAACATAACATTGGGGTTCGGAGAAAGGGATGAACTGTATAGTTCAATGTCTAGATGTTTACTAGTAGGTAGCACAAGCACAACTAATGAGACAAGGGAAAAATCTTAAAGTTTAAACTTGATCCCAATTTTGGGATACAATGGCAGTGTTCTATTGCTATTTGACATGTGTGTAGATGGCATATATAGGAAGAGGACGCCAAAGCGATGGGTGGAACAACCAACCACCTTCGACCTTTGACCAACAAGCATTCGTTGAGGCTATTGGTGCTGCGGCTACTACTATTGCACATGTCAGTGCTACAACTGTTACTATTACATAAACTAGTGCAAATATGGGACAAGGAAGCTCAAGTAACCTCCAGAAGTTCAAGGCACACCAGTCTTCAACCTTCATGGGAGGGGCAGATCCAATGGTGGCTGACCATTGGTTCTAGCAAGTTGACAATATCTTAGGGGCTATGGAGATCACCTCTGATGGCACTATGATAATTCTAGCTACATTCATACTAGAGGGAGAATCCCAATTATGGTGGGATTGGGTAAATGACTCCAAGAACTTCGAGGCAACGACATTGGGAGAGTTTCGAGAGCTCTTCATGAGCAAGTATTTTTCGGCGTCTGTTCGACAAGCTAAGGCTTGGGAGTTCATGAATTTTTACACAAGGAACTATGACAGTATTAGAACACGTGGCTAAGTTTATGAAATTATCCCATTTTGCTGATGATTATGTTACCATAGACATGACCAAGGTGAGGAAGTTTGAGGATGACCTAAAATTGTCCATCTGGGTAAAATTGTGGGCAACACTTGGACTCAATGGTCGAGTCATCTATGGCCATTGAGAGAGAGATAGATGATGCACGGAACATCCATGAAGCGGTTGTTAAAAACAAGAAGAATGAGGGTCAATCCTTTTTTTCTAGCTCGGGAAAGAGGCAGAAGAATTTCACTCTACAGGGACAGCTAGGATAGGGTCGTGGCTATCAAGGCCAAGATCGATCCTCCCAAGGCGGGGAAAACCTTAGGATAACATATTAGGTATGTCAGATGACTTGTTTTCAGTGCCACCAGCGGGGTCACATGAAGCAGAATTGTCCTCAGAGGCAAGGATGCCAGAGCTACGAGGCGTCTCAGTCCCAGTCATTGGTGTGGCACTCATAGACTCACTTTATTCCTACTTACCCCACCATGGACCAGGGAAGCCAGTACCTGTTTCAAGGTGCTGCACAAGGCACTACTATGCCATATGCGGGGGATCCCGCAATCAGGTCAGATGGGTCAGAGGATAGGTCGAGGTCAAGGCCAAGGTTCACAAGTCGGGACTTCAAGGACCTAGAGGCGTTTCTACATCATTATGCCTCAGACTGAGCCTACAGATCAGTCAGTTATCCAATGTACATTTGTACTATCTCGCTTATGGACAACGGTATTATTTGACTCTGGTGCATCTCATTCATTTATTGTTGCATCATGTGTGAAAGATTTGAGCTTAGAGGTTGAAACCTTGGAAGAGCCATTGCATGTGAGTTCTCCCCTAGGAACTAAGGTGAGCGTAGATCTGATACGTCGGAGTTGTGAGCCTGAGATCTCAGGGATTCTACTCATTGTTGACCTTAGGGTCATGGACATACTGTAGTTTGATGTCATCCTTGGTATGCATTGGTTAACGGCACACCAAGTCGTCATTAATTATGATCATAAGAGGGTCACCGCGTACACACTAGAGAGTGTTTGTTTCAAGTTCCAGGGCAAATGCATAACACTTTACCCCAAGTAGTGTATGACTCCCATTGGCACGATCGATTGATGGGTTGGTTAGCAAACTTTACCCTAGAGAACGAGGGGAGACATGAGCTGGGTCTACCTCTGGTGGTTTGTGAGTATGAGGATATTTTTTTAGATGAACTATCGAAATTGCCTCCACATAAGGATATAGACTTCACCATTGAGTTACGCCCCTGTACATCGCCCATTTCTATGACTCCACATAGGATGACATCTGTTGAGTTGTAAAAGCTCAAGGTCCAATTACAGGAATTGATGGACAAGGGGTTCATTAGGCTGAGCACCTCACTTTGGGGTGCTCCGGTATTGTTTTCCAAGAAGAAAGACAAGACCCTTCGGCTATGCATAGACTACCGAAAGTTGAATAGGGTTATTATCAAGAATAGATACCCTTTGTCACAGATTGATGATTTGTTTGATCAACTGAGAGGAACGCGGGTCTACTCTAAGATAGATCTCCGCACCGGTTACCATTAGTTGAGGGTTAGGGAGATGGATATCCCTAAGACGGTGTTTAGGACGCGATATGGGCATTTTGAGTTCACAATGATGCCATTTGGGTTGACGAATACCTCGAGGACATTCATGGATCTCATGCGCAGGGTGTTCCAACCCTACCTAGATTAGTTCATCTTGGTCTTTGTTAACGACATCTTGATCTACTCCAAGTCTGAGGAGGGAGTATGAGGGTCACTTGCGGTTATTCTCCAGACATTGAGAAACCATCAGTTGTACGCCAAATTAAGTATGTGTGAATTTTGACTTGCTGAGCTAGAATTTTTAGGACATGTGGTGTCGACTTCAGGTGTATCTGTGGACCCCAAAAAGGTTGAGGCGGTCATGAATTGGGAGAGGTCGAAGTCAGTCTTCGAGATACACAGTTTCTTGGGATTGGCAGGATATTATAGGAGGTTCTTTGAGGACTTCTCCCAAATAGCTACACCTATGACGAGATTGACCCAGAAGGAGGTCAAGTTTGAGTGGAATGACTAGTGTGTGAAGGTATTCCAGGAGTTGAAGAGGAGGCTTACTTCAGATCCTATTCTGATAGTCCCAGAAAGGGGATAGAGGTACATAGTGTATTGTGATGCCTCTAAAGATGGACTTAGATGCGTTCCGATACAGTCTGGGAGAGTAGTGGCCTATGGTTCTCGGCAGTTGAAAAACCACAAGAAGAATTACCCCACACATGACATAGAGTTGGTGGTCATAGTCTTTGCCTTGAAGGTTTCACGCCACTATCTATACCGTGAGCAGTTCAAGTTGTTTTTGAACCACAAAAGTCTGAAGTACATCTTTACACAACGGACCTCAACATGAGGTAACGCAGGTGGATGAAGTATCTGAAATTGTGACTTCACTTTGCATTCCAGGTAAGGCAAATGTGGTGGTTGATGCACTTAGTTGAAAATCACGGGGAGTCTTGGCTAGCGTAGCTTCCCAAGAGTGGCAGATGCTCGAGACTTTGAGACAGTTCGGACTATGGTATATAGGGCAGGTTCAGAGTACTTTGAGAATTTTTGTGGCTATGTCTTTCCTACTGAACAGGGTGATTGAGTCTTAGGGGCAATACCTAGAGATATTGTCCATTAAGGACTAAGTACGGTTGGGTTTAGGTGACGAGGGGTGGACCATTCATATGGATGGTAGTCTTTAGTTTAGGGGAATGATTGTTATTCTCCAGTATGTAGAGCTGAGAGAGGAGATCTTTAGGGAGTTCTAATGATCCCGTTTTGCTGTACACCCCGATGGCACAAAGATGTATCAAGATCTTCGTCGCTAGTATTATTAGAGCGGGATGAAGAAACACGTTGAGGATTTTGTTAATCGATGTCTCACATGTCAGCAAGTGAAGGCTGAGCACCAAAAACAAGCAGGGTTACTCCAGTCTTTGGAGGCAGCTGAGTGGAAGTGGGAGCGTGTCATGATGGATATTTTGACCCACTTGCCACGAACATCGCGAGGGCATGATTTGATGTGGGTGATATCGGACCGGTTTACTAAATTGGCACACTTTTTGGCGATGCGGATGACCTTTCCACTGGAGTAATTATGCAAGTTGTACATACGAGAGATTGTCTGGTTACATGGGGTGCACGTATCTATAGCATCGGATAGGGATCACAGGTTTACGACTCATTTTTTGGGAGAGTTTCTAGCGAGTCGTGAGGACACAGTTGATGATGAGCACTGTTTTTCATCCCATAATGATGGTCAGTCAGAGAGGACTATCCACACTTTAGAGGACATGCTACGGGCATGCATCCTAGATCTCAAGGGTAGTTGGGAAGAACACCAACCCTCAGTGGAGTTCACCTACAACAAGTGTTATCAGGCGAGCATACAGATGGCATCCTATGAGGTACTATATGGGAGGCCTTATCGTTCTCTGGTTTATTGGACAGAGGTAGTAGAGAGACCCTCTATGGGTTCAGAATTGGTTAGAGACACCTCGGAGAAGGTGGACTTGATAAAAAAACACGGCTCAGAGCCGGTAGAAGAGCTACGGTGACAAATGAAGGCGACCTCTAGAGTTTGAGGTGGAAGATCATGTCTTCTTAAAGGTGATGCCTAAAAGAGAAGTTGTCAGGTTCGACAAGCGAAAAAAGCTATTGTCGAGGTATATCGGTCCCTTCGAGAAACTTGAGAAGATGGGTACAGTTGCTTACTAGTTGGCGTTACCGCCAAATCTATCGTGTGTTATGCAATGTTCTATGTCTCTAAGCTCTGGAAGTATACTCCAGATCTGACACATTTGGTGGATTTGGCGAGTTGATTGTTGATGCGGATGGGACCTTTGAGGTGGGACCGATACGCATCATGGATAGCCGAGATCAGATTTTGCGAGGCAAGATCGTGAGGATAATGAAGGTGTTATGTCAGCACCGAGGAGTTAAGGAGACAACATGGGAGAGTGAGGACACTATACGTACCAGCTATCCTTTCTTATTCGAGGATGGAGGTACATTAATATATTCATCCAGTACTATATGACTGTTGCATACACATGTGGTTGAATGTGCATGTGTGTGAATTTCTGGGACGAAATTCTTTTAAGGGGAGAAGAATGTAAAACCCGAGTAAATTAAAACTTGTTCTGAAAAAGGACAAAATGGACCTCACAGTTGTATCCGTCACGCGAAATCTAGTAATCTTGTCAATTTTCGTTAAATTCCAAGATATACGAATTTTTCACGTTTTATGACACGATTGTGTGTCGAATGACCTCACAAAGGTCCCTAAAAATAAAAATTATAAAATTTTCTTATAATTGAATTAAAGTTCAAATAAAAATAATTTGAACTTAAACCAGGATGAAATTAATTGTTTCAAGGCGAAAACTGACCCGGACTAGGAAAGGGTGTGTGGCGCGACATGGACCAAGTGTTAAGGGTTATAAATATGAACAAATATCTGATTTTTAGATAGAATACTCTGCATTTTCTAGTGGGCAAAACTTTTGAAGGAAGAGAGAGGGAAAGGAGAGAAAAAAGAAAGTTTTCAAGGCTTCTTGCTACGATTTTCGCCTCTCTGTCCCTCGAATCAACTCGAGCCAAGAATCAAAGTTGATCTCCCCGGTGAGGGCTAAGCTTACGTACCAAGAACGAAGAATTTCACTAAAAATCCAAAGGGATGATTTTAGAAAAATCAAAGGTTTGAGGTTGGGGTTGGTGTTCTTGAAGTTCTACACTTCATTTTACGCTACAAGAGGTTGGGTTCCCTCCTACTTTGGTTTCTTTCTAAATAATGGGTCCATATGAAATTGGTAGGTATATGGAACTATACATGTCACTTGCCTCTTGTTATGGAAGTGAGGAATTGGATTTAGAAATGGCTTAGACCAACTTCTAGCTTAAATTTGATATATGGAAGCTGTTGGTGTAAAATTTTGGAAATAGGGTTTATGTGGGTTGTTTTTTGAATTTTAAAACTTTCCTATTATAGTTGGGTTAATAGAAAAGGGTAGGTATATAGAACTATGTATTTCACTTGCCTATGGTTGTGGTGTAGGTGTAGAAATGATTTAATCAATTTCTAGTTTGAAATTGATATGTGAAGTTCCTTATGAAAATTCTGGGAGCTTGGCATTGTGTGGGCATGCTATGTGTTATATTGTGCCATGTGAAAGAAATGAATTATTTACAAAGGTTATGTGATGACATGATTGGTGCCTTGAAGGTATTTTGCTAAATGCCTATGGGAGAATTAAGGTTGTTATGGCATAATTTATGTATGACATGCTTGAGAAAAAGGTAATTGATATATATTGTTAATATATTAACGTCAAGATTAATTATGGTAATTATGTGCATTAGATATCAATTACTAAGGCATATGTTGAAGTATGTGGTTAAATTGATCAATATGACATTCATTACATATGAGGCTTGACATTGACATGCAATAGTTCATTACATTGCATTTGCACCGAGACATCGGATTAAGTGGGTGTGTGTGCATGGTGTGATGAAACACCACACTTGGTGATTGATGGTGGGCTTGAAAAAGTTGGGTTAAAAATCCGACTGAGTCGCATGTTGCATGATTATGAAGTTGGGTTTAGCAAGAAGGGCTAGAAAATCCCTCGGGTGAGAGACCCAGTGACTTGGATATGCACTCCAATGGTATAAGAGTCTCATAATGTGTGTCAGTGTACACGAAACCGTTGGTGGAAGTCCATGAATTCCTTGTCGGCTGGGTGTCGTTGGTGTAAGTCCATAAATACTCACCCCACGAAAGACCTGAAGATTTTAAAAGGATTATTGGATGAAATTCATCAATGGCCTATTTTTACACATTGACATTGCATTGTGTTGCGGGAGTTAGTGAGGGCTCGGGTTAAAGTGCGTGAGTGAGTTTCATCTCATTTCATGGCATGAAATGGTTAAAGAATTCCAACATTGAATTGCATGTTCTTGTTTAGAATGGTTGTTGATTGTTACATGTGCACATTCATATGTATCTAGGGTGGGGAGTTGCATCTGTAGGAGATACTCTATTAGGCGTTGCCCACCCTATACAGGAAAACATTTCTAGTGCGGGATACACACTAGTGGACGACTCTCATTCGGTGCTTCAAGGGTGAAGAGAGGCCGAATTATGGACTTTAACCTTGCTTTTTTTGTAAAACTTTTGTTAAAACAATGTTTTGGGCATGTCATATATGTAAAAGAATTGTAATCGAACTTATATGGACTATTTTAATCTAAACTTGCATGTCTTTTTATAGGTATGGATAAATGGACCTGATGTGGTCAATGTTTACTCTTAAATGGACCCGGTGCGGTCAATATTTTATAATGTATCTCGGATGGGTCGTGCGATTGTATATTGCACAGATTGTGGTTTAGGTAGAGCTTCTTATACAAACGAGACTCTGCCCGAAATTCGTTGAATTATGGACCCCTATAAATGGGACATGATGGCATGATATCGAGTTGCATGATATCCATGGGTTGATGGGTGATCAACGGACACCCAGATTTTTTGGGTGTCACATTAACACTTTATTAGACATATTATTAACATTCTCTCTTTTTTGGATTGATAGAATTAATACAAATGCATGATTTCTGTAATAAAAAAAGGACTTTATTAGGGTTGTAATGTGGTCATCGGTTTAGGGTTAATGATTGTGGCACACCTCATTTTATTAAGATTTTGCATGTTCATTTTATATTTTCCATTTTTCAATTTTAATTTTTAGTAATCATTCTTTTGCCTTTCCTTGTCCTTTTCTACATTTTATTCTTCTCTTTTCTTTTCTGTATCCTACTGATTTTGAAGAGGATCTAAGAAAATTAGATAGCAAGAGTAGGTTTATTGTATTATTATCTTGCTTAGGTATTTCTTGGGTTAAAAGGAATTTATACTTTTTTAGGCTCAATCTCAATTGACTAATGGTTTAATTTTGTAAAAGAAATGGTCAAGGTTCAAGATTGATCAAACATGGCCTAAGATCATTTTCCAGAAATCATGTATTTGTATTCTTTCTAAATAAAATTTCAAATACAATGTTAACAATATAATTCAATAAGTGTTAATCAAAACAAAACTAATGAGATTATTTAAGGAAACTTTACTACCAAATCAAAGTTTCTTATTTGAGTAGATATAGAATATCTCTCCAAGAAAGATTTGCTCAAAATCTGCACTAGGTTTTACATCTCCACTATATATGTAAAGGGTATAATATTTTAAATGGTTTTAACAATAAAGAAATCTAATTGTGCTTTTAAGAATAAGTTTAAACATAAATATTTAGATAATATACAACTAAAATATGAAAATCCCGCTTGATCAGATTTAAGACTATTCTTGCAAAGCATTAAAATACTAACTCAATTTAACCTTGAATTATATGAAATAGTCTTTCTAACTATCAGTTTCATAAGTAACAAAAACAAATTTAAACACACATAAGTTCAAAACAAACAAGTTCAAAACATACATAAGTTCAAGACAAATAAGTTTAGAACAAATAAGTGCAAAACATAAATTAAAGTTCAAGTGCAAAAATAAAAGTGCATAATTAAAAAGTTGAGTGAAAGATAGCAAAGGTTTGGGTGTAGAATCTCCACTCCTTAAGAAGTAGATTGTCCTCCTCCAAAACGCTCTTTCAGTAGCCTCACAATTTCTTCTTGATTTTGTTCATAATCATTCATTCGTTTGTTGATCTCTGTGATACTGTTACCAAGTTGGGTGACAGTGGTTTCTAATCCTAGTAGAATTTGTCTGTCAGTTCTGTCATCCACCAATACATAGGTTGATCCTCTTGTGGTTGTTGTGTTCTTGCGAAAAAAATTCTTCAGGTACTTGGAATGGTTCATTTTGTGGTAGAGGTGTTTCGGGTTGCTCTTCATGTTGTTTTCCATGACTCTTTTTCAATGAATTTTTATCTAATTCTCCAAAATGGTCCACTATATTTCATATAAGATTAATAATCATGCCCTTGTTCCTGCATAGCTGAGAAACTAACATAGTATATAGGAGTGAGGGTTTCTTTCTATCCACAACAAGCAACATTTGATCCATGATTAAGTTTGGAAGATCAATTGTGTATCCCATCTTAAATGCGTACAAGAAATAAGCCTGCTTAATATAAATTTGATTCTTCTAGGCTCGGGATGGCAAACTGTAAACTGTTAACTAATGTAGAATTCTGTATTTGTTTGTCAGATCCCCTTGCTTTATATATTTATTTGGTCTACTCCAAAAAAAATCTGGATTGCCCGTTACTTCTCTCCCAATGTCATTCAAATCAGGTAATTTAGTGTAAGTATGTTGCGGTTCTCTGGTCTTTGCATGGGTTGAAAAAAATCAGCTATAGTAGCCGGTGTAACTTGAAAAATAATACCCCTTACGAACACACACAATTGTGTTTCTCCAAGTATCTCAACATTACTGTAAAACTCACGAATTAAACAGTCATAAGCAAGAGCAATGAATCTAACATAATGTAACCATCCTCTATCAGTAAGGATTTATCTTACTCCTATATTCTCAAAATCTTCAAAAACAACAAGCATTTCAGAAATGATAGTTTTAGATAGAAAATTAGCATTATACCAGGCCTGCTGTTCAAAATTTTCAAACATCACCTCATTGAAGATATTTCCTGGTCTAGGTTGTTGTGGAGGTGCTTAAGGTTTTCGTGGTTGATCCCTTTGTGCATGACTTGTAAATCCTCTTGTTTGTCGTCTTGAATCCATATTTTTCTTGATTTCTCTTCAAATACTCCGTTTCAACTAATTTCAATTGGTAGATACCTTCAAAATGTTATGGGTAAGTGAATAATTGGAGAAGATTTGAAGAAAAATGGTGGACTATAACAAATTTAAGAGCTATTGTTTGGAGAAAACTCAGCTTTTTCGAATCCTGGTTGCAAGGGAGATGAACTGATCGGTTTCATGCATGGAGAGGATATTTATAGGGGCACTACCGTCCGAATGCTAGACCCACCGTTCAGACGCTACTGCCTGCCTTGTTTTTGTTTTGTGTACTGCAGATTGTTGCTTCTAATTTTCTGCAATTCCGATTACTTTCTTTTGAATTCCTGCAATTTACAAAAT
The DNA here is from genome assembly GCA_023539305.1 of Ilex asprella. Taxonomy (NCBI): domain Eukaryota; kingdom Viridiplantae; phylum Streptophyta; class Magnoliopsida; order Aquifoliales; family Aquifoliaceae; genus Ilex; species Ilex asprella. The sequence continues at coordinate 15,116,791 of CM042200.1, forward strand.
TAAATACTTTTTTATATATTCTACAAAACTTTCCTAACCATTCTTTTTCTTGTAAAATATTGGTGGTTTTTATTTTTTTTATTTGTTATTTCTTATTTACTGTGTTTTCTAATTAATTTATAGTTATTTACATTTATTTACAGTTATTTACAATTATTTACAATTAGTCCAAAATAATACATCCTTTGATCATACTGATTCATAGTCAGAACTTTCTGCGTCACTAACACTAGTGATACGATTAACTTCATTTTCGTACGTATCTGGTTAATATTGGGGTAGAATAAGATGGCGCCTTTGTGACGCCCCTAAAACCATGGTCCTTTTCAAACCATTGATCAACCGTCAACCCGCGAAAATACTCGTGAATGCCGCATAATCCGACATCATGCTAATAGTACCCCTTTTACAGGAATTATAACTCACACGTGCTACCCGTGATCCCTTTAATCATTTAATTCAACTGAAGTCCTCTGTGCCTCTATATACCTCATTTAATGTCCTTTTATATCATTTGATCTAGAAGAATCAAAGTCCAAATGCATGACAAAACAATTTTAAAATTTCAGATTTTTGGAAAATCTTCCGAAAGGTTTTGATCGACCTTCCGGAAGGTTTTACCTACTGCAAAATTTCTTCCTGAAGGTTTTCATCAATCTTCCAGAAGGTTTTACCTTATGGAAAATATTTACATTGACCTTGAAGATCTTCCGGAAGGTTTTGGATCAACTTTCCGGAAGGTTCTGCCTACTGAAAAAGTTCTTCCTGAAGGTTTTACCTGCTGAAAAATATTTACATTAACCTTCAAGATCTTCCGAAAAGTTTTGGATCGACCTTCCGGAAGGTTTTGCCTACTGGAAAAGTTCTTCCGAAAGGTTTTACCTTCTGGAAAATATTTATATTAACCTTCAGACTTTTGGAAAACCTTCCGGAAGGTTTTGCCCTCTGGAAAAATGTTGACATTAACCTTCTGGATAGAAATTTTCATTAACCTTCCGAAAGGTTTTTATCGACCTTCCTGAAGGTTTTGCCTGTGTTTTCACAAATCATTCCTTATTCATTTCCAATCAATTCCACAACCAACCAAAACATGTTTATTAAGGTTTTTTCAACTAAAACTTGATCCATACTAGTTCCATTACATATAATTCCATATATTTACACATCAAATGGAATTTTAACAAAAACTTTACAAAATGAACTATAAAAGCCACAAGTCAGCTTTCTTCATCCTTAAGGCTCTAAATGGGTATCATCCACCAGTATAAACCCCGCACCTAAAATATTTTCCCACGAAGAATGAGCCACGCTCAATAGGGTATCTCCTATAGAGGCTACTCCCCAATCTATGTGCATACACAACGCTCACATGCAACATTTAATAAGCAACTATCATGCTAAGCAAGAATATACAATTCAAGGTTTGAATTTCACCAGACATGCTATGAAATGAGATAAGATTCAACCATGTCCTCAAACCCGAGCCGTCACCGGCTCCCACCACACAATGTATGTACATGTATGAAAAATCTGTTATTGATGTTATACATCTAATGACAAACTTATAATAAAACTCATGTGTCTTTGTTGGGTAGCAAATTTTTAGTGTCGCACCGCCGGCTCTGCACACCGATACACTTTTTTAGACTTGCACTGACGGAAGTGTATAAACCAGTAGCCGGGTCTTGCACCCGAGGGAGAGTCTATCCCTTCTTACTGTACCCGACACAAGTTTTTCTTTTTCATGCAGCCGAGCGATTCTGTTGAACCTTGGTTCAAAGGGACCAAGCCCACTCATCATCCACCAAGTATGGTGTTTGATTTAACCATGCCTACACCACCCACACTCATGCCCAAATGCCCATGAATGCGATGTTCCAGTGTAAATGCAATGTAATATCTAATTGGAATTTTATCACCATGTTCAATATGTAAAGAACGCCATATGAACAACCCATCATAAATCAACATACCCATGGTAATTTGTATCAAAAACATGTAAATACTATAATTGATCCCAATGTCAATATCGTTTGACAACATGTATATATTAACATTCCATTCAACCCAATTTTCAAGCATATTATCACATAATCATGCAATTAATATACTAAGCTCATCAAGGCATATGGTAAACACACAACATGTCCATAATCAACATTTTTCTACCAAGAACTACCATTTCTAAATTTCTCAAGAAACCATTTTAAGCAATTTCTATAAATCAAAATCAAGATAGAAATTATTCTACCAAATTCCAAAACTCATTTCACCAATCAACACAATAAGCAAGTGATATTTATCTCTATCAACCTACCCATTCCATATAAACCTCCTAGGTTGGAAATAAGCCTAAATAAGAGGGAACCCTACCTCTTGTAGCGTAGAGAACGTGTTGGGAAGCTTCACAACTCAAACCCATGCTCTAAACCAAGCCTTCCCAAGTTTTTATTTTTTTTCAACGTTTAGTGAAAACCTAATTTTCAAGCATTTTTTTTCTCGACGAGGAGAATGACTTTTCCTCTAGGCCCGAATAGATCCGAGCACCGTAGCTTCGTAGATCGTAGAGAGAAGTTGGATTTCTCCTTCTCTTTTCACTCTCTTCTCTATCGGTTAGCCGGCTGAACAAGAATGGGGGAAAAATCAGATTTTCCCCCTATTTATATTTATCAATACTTGGTCCACAACGCGCCACATGACCCTCTTTTCCCGAGTCTATTTTCATCCCAAAACGATTAAATTTCGCTCCGGTTCAAGTTCAAAATATTTTTATTTTAACTTGCCTTCATTTATTTTTCAAAATTCAAAAATTTCGTATCTGGGTCACCTGAGGCTCGACCGCCTAGTAAAATGAGAAAAATTCGACTATCTCGGAATTCGATGAAATTTGACAGGGCAATTAGATTTCGCGAGACGAATCCAAAAGTGTGATCTGTTTCGTCATCCGAGCTTTAAAAAATTTCAGGTTTACAACTCGAATTGTGGTGGCAATTTATAGTTTTTCCCTTTATTCATAAAAGTTTAAATTTACCCGGGTTTTACAGCCTTAGGATAATCGTTACTCTGCCCATACCTAATCCACCGAAGACGATCTAACGCTTGACCTGAAATTGATTCCGTACACTGACTATATTGTCTCAAATGTTCCAAACCACCACATCCCCCAAGACGCTTTGATCTTCGGCATTTAGCAAATACGATTTTTCTACAGAGGGCTCTTGGTTGATTTTAAAATATTTCTAAATTTATAACTCTTCTGGTTTTTCGCATGATCAATGCATGTATATATTTTGGAAGATGACGCAGTAGAACTAAAATTTACCAAAATAGTTTTTCGTCCATTGTAATTTTTTTTGACTCACTATTCGATTTTTGAATGTCTGTCAGTCACAAAGACAAACTAATTTTAAAAAAAAATTAATACTCTAAATACAAGTATTAGATTAACATGCATACCTCTCCAACTTAAATTAAATATTATCTGTGATGTAAAAGCAGTGATAGTCAACATTGATAATAAAAAAACAGTTATTTGTTGTCTTTCAGCGATTAAGATATCTGGCTTTCACTCAGGAGATTTAATCTGTCAAACAAATTACAAGTAATTATTAATATTATTTATAATCAAACGACAATATTTTTCTCAGCGCACATAAACTTGAACAAAAAGGGTGTAAATAAGTTATATCTTGAGTAAATCCATCATAATATGGTTTAAGCATTTGACCGTTTACTTCAAAGATATTTCCAGCTAATGAATTTTTAATTTCAATTGCCACATAGTCAAAAACTTGCTTGACAATATAAGGACTTGTCCATCTAGATCTTAGTTTTCCAGGAAATGAACAAAGCTTTGCATTATATAACAACTCTTTGAGAAGGTTCAAAAGATTTTCGCATGATGTTTTTATCATGAAAATTTTTTGTTCTTGACTTCGCAATCTTAGCGTTTTCATAAGCTTCATTTCTTAACTCTTCCAATTCATTAATTTGAAATTTGCGACATATTCCAGCTTTGTCCATATCAAAATTCATTATTTTAATTGTCCAATATGCTCAATGTTCTAATTCTATAGGCAAGTAACATGATTTTCCATATACTAACTGATAAGGAGACATTCCTAAAATAGTTTTATATGTAGTATGGTAAGCGCAAAACACATCAGTCAATCTTAATGATCAATCTTTATGATCTGGATTTACTTTTTTTTTCTAAGATATATTTTATCTCCCTATTTGCTAATTCAGCTTGTCCACTTGTCTAAGGATGGTACAGAGTGGATATTTTATGTGAAATCGAGTATTTTTTCATAAGATTTTCAAAAACTTTATTACAAAAATGTAATCCACCGTCACTTATAATGGTCCGAGGAATTTCAAATCTCGACAAAATATTTTCTTTTAAAAACTTTATTACTATTTTATGATCATTATTTCAACATGGAATTGCTTCTACCCATTTAGAGACATAATCGACTACAACTAAAATATACAGATATCCAAAAGGTGGGGGAAATAGACTCATAAAATCGATGTCGTAACAATAAGAAATTTCAATAATTAAAATTAGGTTTAAAGGCATCATATTTTCTTTTTGAAATTTCTCCCGATTTTTGACATTTGTCACAATTTAAACATAAGATATGAACATCTTTAAAAAGAGTTGACCAATAAAATCCTGACTGTAAAATTTTAGCAGTAGTTTTCTTTGAAGCAAAATGGTATCCTCAAGCTTCAGAGTGAAAAAATTGAATTACTTGACCTATTTCATGATTAGGTACACATCGCCTTATTATCTAATCTTTACAATATTTAAACAAATAAGGATCTTCCCAGAAAAAGTTATCTACTTCGTTTAGAAACTTATTTTTATTAGACCAGGTACAATGAAAAGGAATAGTATCAGTGACTAAATAATTAGTTATAACAAACAGTTGCTCAACTGGAAAGATTTCTTTAATTGGAGTTGGTTTTTCCTTTATTTCATAATTTAGCCTTGACAAGTGATCTGCTACCTCATTTTCTTTTCCTTTCTTATCCTTAATGATATGATTAAATTCTTGAAGTAACAATATCCATCATAGGAGCCATGGTTTAGCATCTTTTTTAGTAAGTATTTTAAAGATGCATAATTTGTAAATACAATAATTGATGATCCAACCAGATATGAATAAAATTTGTCTAAAGCAAATACAACCGCAAGTAGTTTTTCTCTGTAGTTGAATAGTTCATTTGCGCATCATTTAGAGTTTTGCTTGTGTAGTATATAACATAAGAATTTTTATCTTTTTTTGACCTAATACATCTCCTACTGCATAATCACTTGTATCACACATTAATTCAAAAGGTAAAGACCAGTCAAGTGGTTATATAATAGGTGCAAAAATCAGCATGCTTTTTAATTTATCAAACGCGAATTGACAAGCATCATTCCATTCAAATAATGTATCCTGACATATATGTCCAGATATTAAACTAATTTTTTTTATAAATCTTCTATAGAATCCTGCGTGACCTAGAAATGAGCGAATAACTTTTACTTTTTTTGGTCAAGGCAGATTAGCTATCATATCAATTTTAGATTTATCAATTTCGATTCCTTTTTAGACACTACATGACCTAAAACAATACCTTGTGTAACCGTAAAATGACATTTTTCCTAATTTAAGACAAGTTTGTTTCTTCACATCCAATGAGCATTTTTTCTAGATTTTCTAAACATATATGAAATGAATCCACATACACTGAAAAATTATCCATAAAGACTTCTAGACATCATTCTTCCATATCACTAATTATACTGAGAATACAATGTTGAAAGGTAGCTGGATCATTACATGGTCCAAAATACATTCTTTTATATACAAAAGTACCAAAAGGACATGTAAAAGTAGTTTTTTCTTGATCATCTATTGAAATTTCAATTTGATTATAACCAGAATATCCATCTAAAAAATAATAATATGCATGACCAGCTATTCTTTCTAATACTTGACCTAGGAATGGTAATTTTGGTAGTCAATAAATACACACCAGTCTGTGACTGTACACATTGGAACTAATTCATTTTTCTTATTTTGTATTGTAGTGATACCATATTTTTTTGGAACTATCTATGTAGGACTAACCCATTTACTATCAGGTATATGATAGATAATATTAGCATCTAATAGTTTAAGTACTTCATTGCAAACTACTTCTTTCAAATGTGGATTTAATCTTCTTTGTATTTGACGAGAGGGTTTAGCATTTTTTTGCTAAATATATACAATGAGTACACAGAAGTGGGCTAATACCTTTTATATCTGCTATTGTCCATCCAAGAAAAACTTTAATGACTTTTCATTATTTTTGTTAATTCTTTTTCTTGACTTTCAGATAAATTCGATGATAGGATCCCAAGATGAATCTCATTTTTTTTTTGTAAAAAACATATTTCTAATTAGTTGGAAGCAGTTTTAACTCTGTCTTAAAGATTTTGACATTAGACTCTACAGATTTTCACATTTTGGGTTCTCTATATTTTCAGACTCATAGATTCTAATGTATATAAATCTTTTTCTAGAAAATTTGTTTTTAAAAAAATTTGAGTTAATGACAACACAATTTATTTCATGCACTTCATCTTCCTCTCTAGGTTGTTTTGCGTTGTTAAAAATATTTAATTCCAAGGTCATGTTTCCAAATGAAAGTTTTATGATTTCATTCCTACAATTTATTAATGCATTTGATATAGCTAGGAATGGTTGACCCAAAATAAGAGGTATATATGCAGATGCATGAAAAATTTGGTTTGTGTATCTAAAACGATAAAATCTACTGAAAAATAGAATTGTTCAACTAGACAATAACATCTTCCACAATTCCTCATGGAGTTTTTATCGATCGGTCTGCTAATTGTAGTGTAACATTGGTAAGTTTTAGTTCACTTAACCCTAATTGTGTATACATCGAATTAAATTACAGCTGGCTCCAAGGTCCTGTAAAACTAGTTCAATTCAAAAAATTTCAATGATGCATAAGACTGTTGGACTATCTGGATATTTGTACTTTAGAAGAGTATTATGTTGTATTATAGTACTGACTTGTTCAGTGAGAAATGATTCCTTTGTTTCATTTGTTTTTCTTTTTATCTTGCAAAGATCTTTTAAAAACTTAGCATAGGCTGAAACTCGTTTTATTGCATCTAACAAAGGAATGTTAATCTTAACTTGTTTAAACAGCTTAAAATTTTTGCATTGATCTTTTACAGAAGTTGGTTTCTTGAATCTTTGAGGGAAAGGTAAAGGAATAGGACATGATTGATCTTCCTCATATTGTATTTCTAGTTTTTTTTTGGTTGAAGGTTTAGGTTCAAGTGGTTAATTAATA
>CM042200.1:15134452-15146147 GCA_023539305.1 Ilex asprella
GAGGATTCCATTTTAACTCTTCTTCTTTACTCCACTCGGTGTATGGTGGTTCGATTTGACTGAGTTAAGAGTGGATGTGGTAGTAAGTCTTTGATATTTCGTAGGTCTAGTCACAGTTTATGTTTGGATCCTCACAATTTCATCTCTAGCTTCCCACGAATCAATCGTTTATCTATGCATATTGGAGGAAAGTTTCGAGTTAAGTTAGGATTCCCATTGGAATGACCTCTTTGGATTAATCGACACTTGTTTTCTTGCATTTTCATTCACAACCTTCACTCACCAAAACTCAAAACAAAAGTTTTAACACTTTTTCTCTTTTTTTCACCAAAATCACTTTCACCACACTTGAACTTTCCTTCCCTGAGGAGACGACCTTGGAATACTTTTCCAAGTAAAACCCGACATTCAAAAGACTCCTTTCGCTTGGGGAGCAATTTTGTTCACTCACACATTTCATACATTTTGTACATTCTATTTTCCCATCTCCTTGTCCTTCCTTTTGACACCATTCCAAGGGAGGGTGACACTCCCCTTCATTCATACACTATACATTTTAAGGGATGGTATTTAGAGGTTAGGAAACAACAAGGTTTTTAATCAAGCAGTTATTCATCTCTACTAGTCATGTCAAGCTCTAAAATGTGAACTCAATTCGTTAATTGCCAAAATTACAAGTTCATGGTGCACTTTTGGTTGAGTTCAAAAACAGACAAGTATGTGACACTCATAGGATAGAATAAACCTCTATAATATGCTCATGTATTCAAAACTATCCATAAACCCACAACACTCTAAATAGGAGAATTTAGGTCAACATTCTGATATTTTTCACAAATTTTTTTAAAATTTTCACATATTTCTCAACTATTCTAACCTAAAAATATATTGAACATGTTAATGGTGAATTTCACCACAAAATTTGGTATTATCAATAGAAATTTCCACAAACATTGGTGTATTATACTAATGGTACATCTCAATCCCCAACTTGATTCATGCATTGTCCTCAATGCAACAAAAAAGATATGATATGTAATAAAGGAATGTAAAAAGATGAGTAGGGTTAGAGAACACCTTACACTTGAGCTTTGACATAAAACACTAATATCTGCACTAAGAAAGAAAACACTTGTGCAAAGATAAAATAAGTAACAAAATAACTTCAAAATTAAATGATAAAAGAAACCGATTGTACACTAAAAACTATATGAACAGCTAATCCTTTAACAAGTCTGGGTAGACAGGATCTACCAATTCTTCTTCCACTTTTTGACCTTCAAAATCCTAAAAAAAAATGGCTTAAGTCTTTGACCATTGACTTTGAATGTCTTGCCATCCTCGGGGTAGGTGATTTCCATGACATCATTGGGGTAAGCAACCTTGATAAGAAATGGGTCATCCCAACAGGATCAGAGTTTTTCCTGAAAGATGGAGAGACACGAATTGTACAAGATCACTTTTTGTTTGGGCTCAAATGTCTTTCTTAAAATGAATTTGTCATGAAAAATCTTAGCCATTTATTTTGAAATTTTGGAGCTCTTATACACATCTCTTCAAATATCTTCTAATTCATTCATCTCAAGCTTCCTATTCTCTCCGGTTATTCTCAAGTTGAAGTTCAAGGTCTTGATGGCCCAATAGGCCTTGTGCTCAATTTCAACCGACAAATGGAAAGCCTTGCCATAGAAGATCCTATAGGGTGACATGCCTAAAATGGTCTTGTAAGCAGTGCGGTAAGCCCATAGGACATCAATCAACCTAAGTGACCAATCCTTCCTATTATGGTTCATCGTTTTCTCTAGGATGTTCTTGATCACCCTATTGGCCAACTCGACTTGCCCATTGGTCTGTGAGTGATAAGTGGTTGACACCTTGTGTGTATGCCATACTTATGCATTAAAGATGCAAATGACCTATTACAGAAATGAGAACCACCGTCACTTATCATAGTACAAGGCATCCCAAACCTTGAAAAAATATTTTCTTTGAGAAACTTGACCATGACCCAGTGGTCATTGGACTTGGGTGGGATAGCCTCCACCCATTTTGACACGTAGTCCATTGTTAGTAATATATATAGGTAGCCAAACGACATGGGGAAGGGACTCATAAAGTCAATGTCTCAACAGTCAAATATCTCAATAACAAGTAAAGGGGAGAGGGACATCATGTTTCTTCGGGTCACACTACCCAATCTTTGGCACCTCTCACATTCCTTACAAAATTAAACACAGTCTTTGATTAAAGAGGGCCAATATCAACCTAATTGTAAAACTTTTGTTGAGGTCTTCTTTGAAAAGAAGTGTCCAGCGCACGCTTCGGAATGGCAGAAGGCAAAAATGTCTCGTTTTTCATTCTTAGGTATGCATCTCCTCGTTAGTTGGTTAGGGTAGTACTTGAACAAGTATGGGTTGTCGAAGTAAAAGTACTTTACATCCGCCATAAATCTCCATCTATCCTCTTGGCTCCAATGTAGTGGTATTTGTCTTGTACCAAAATAATTGCATATGTCAACATACCAAGGACAAACAGAATGAATAGACAATAAATGCTCATTTGGAAAAGAGTCTAGAATAGGAATATGCTCATTGGCATCTTGAACCACAAGTTGGAATAAATGGTCCGCCACCACATTCTTCACTCCTTTTTTGTCCTTGATTGTCAAGTACAATTCTTGTAGAATGAGCATCCACCAAATGAGTCTCGATTTTGCATCTTGCTTAGACAATAGATACTTTAAAGGAGAATGATCGGTATAGAATACTGTAGGTGAACCAATGATGTAAGACCAAAATTGATCTAATGCAAATACTACAACTAGCATTTGTTTTCAGTTGTAGTATAATTCATTTGTGCTTTGTTAAGAGTTTTGTTAGAATAGTATATTAGATAAGGTCTCGTATCTTCCCTTTGACCATGCACATCGTCGATCACGTAATCAGTTGCGTCACACATAAGCTCAAATTACAAGTCCCACTGGGGTGGTCGCATAATCGGAGGTGTAGTGAGTGTGCTTTTAATTTTTTTAAATGATGCCTCATAATTATCTGACCACATGAATGAGACGTCTTTGGAAAACAAGTTAGTCAAGGGTCGAGGCAATGCACTAAAGTCCTTTATAAAGCGATGATAAAAACCAGCATGGCCAAAAAACGACCTAATGTGTTTGATGATGTTTGGGTTGGGGAGGTTGGAAATGGCTTCAACCTTTGATTTATCAATTTAGATCCCTTTCGTCGAAACAATGTGCCCTAGATCCCTTGTGTCACCATGAAGTGGCACTTCTTCCAGTTGGGAACAAATTTTTCTCCTCGCATCTCTCAAGTACTCTCTCCAAGTTCTCCAAACAACCACCAAAGGAATGCCCAAACAATGAGAAGTTATCCATAAAAACTTCCACGATTTTCTCCACCATATCACTGAAGATTCCCATCACATATCTTTGAAAAGTCCCTGGGGCATTACACAACCCAAAAGGCATGCGTTGGTAGGCAAATGCACCGAAGGGGCAAGTGAAAGTGGTCTTTTTTTTATCCTCAAATGCGATTTCAATCTGATTGTACCCGGAGTAGCCATCCAAGAAGTAGTAAAATAGATGCCCAGCTACTCTTTCCAACACTTGGTCAAGGAATGGAAATGGAAAGTGGTCTTTTCTCGTGCACGAATTGAGCTTTTGATAATCAATACAAACTCTCCATCCGGTGACCACCCTTGTTGGAATTTACTCATTCTCCTCATTTTCCACAACTGTAACTTCTGATTTCTTGGGTACTACTTGTGTGGGACTAACCCACTTACTATTGGTAATCAAAAATATGATGTCCATGCAAGTAGCTTAAGTACCTCATCCTTCACCACGTCTTCCATAATGGGGTTAAGTCATTGTTGTGGTTGTCAGGATGGATTTACATCTTCCTCCAAGTAAATCCTATGAGTGCAAATGAGGGGACTAATCCCCTTAATATTAGCTATGGTCCACCAGATGGCCCCTTTGTGCCTCCTCAATACACAACAATTTTTCCTCTTGGCTTACCTCCAAAGTTGAGCTTATTACCACTAGGAAGGTCTCATGTTCCACCAAGAATGAATATTTGAGGTTGGATGGTAAAGGCTTCAACTCCAAGATGGAATTTTTCACATTTGATGGAAAGATCTTCTTCTCTTGATGTGGAAGCTTCTTAAATGTAGGGGTCCATTTTTCCACCCCTTTTAAACTTTCAAACTCCTCTTAATCAATACTCTTCTTCTCTCCCAACTTCAACAGGTTCAATGATTCAAGTGATCCTCCACCATATCAATCCTATTGACTTCATGCACTTCCTCATCATCCCCCGGTTGTTTGCTCAAATTGAATACGTTAAGGTCCATAACCATATTACCAAAAAGTAGGCTTCATCAGTCCATTCTTACAATTAATCACAACATTAGAAGTAGCAAGAAATGACCTACCTAGTATAACAAGAACTTGTGAGCTAGGGTTGGCAATCAAATAAGTTTCAAGTACAATAAAATCGACAAGAAAATAAAAATTATCCAATTGAACTAAGACATCCTCAATTACTCCCCTAGGTGTTTGAATGCTTTGGTTCGCCAGTTGAAAAGTGATTGGAGTTGGCTTCAAATCTTCAAGTTGGAGTTGTTGATACACCGAATAGTGTAGGACGTTGGCAGTTGCCCCCAAATCAAGAAGTGTTTGCTCCACCCGATAATTCCCTTTTATGATGACAATGGTAGGGCATCCGGGGTCTTTGAAATTTAGTGGTGTGATTGTCCTCAAGATTGAGCTCACTTGCTAGGTGAGGAATATATTCTTGTGAACATTCAATTTTCTCTTCAATATGCACAAATCCTTCAAGATCTTGGCACATGAGGAGTGAGATTCTCATTCTTCCAACTAAAGTTCGGGTGATTATTCCAACCTGAATTGTATGTGTTTGAGTGTGGGGAGAATGATTGCCTACTTTGATTGAAGGCATTGACTTGCTCATGGTAGACTTCCTCAAGTGTCAGAATGTTAGGAAGTCTAATATGGATTGCTCCACACTCTCACAAAGTGAGCAACCCTCCTCGGTCTTGGAAAAGTTACACTTCATGTCTCTTATTGACCTCTAGACTTTCCACTTTTCGAGACAATTTGGTAATTTTGGAAAGTAAGTCTTTCGATCCCGTAAATCATAAATCCCTCCCCCACTTAATTGATTACTACCCGGAGAAGACCTCGGTACATCGGTGGGATCTGTGATATCTCACGATTGTGTATTTTCTGCCAATGTAGTAGAGTATTCTAGTGCTTCATCGAGATTCTTGTTTAAAAACTTCCCATTGCACATAATATCTATGAACTATCGATGGCCCTATGTAATCTCTTCATAAAAGAAACTCACCAATTATCATGGTTCAAAGCCATGGTGTGGAATGGATTATAGCAACTCCTTCTAGTGATCCCAACATTGGTAAAATTGCTCATGGGGATTTTACGAAAATTTTTTGATTTGCTTTTTAAGAGCGGTGATTTTGGGCACTGGAAAAAATTTGTTCAAAAACTTGAAAATCATTTGTGTTCAAGAGGTTATTGATCGGGTCTTCAAGGAATTCAACCACATTTTTGCCTTATCTTTTAGGGCAAAGGGGAACAATTTTATACGGGCTATGTCTTCCATACCATGATTAGTAAGGAAGGTTATAACTATTTCCTCAAATTCCTTGATATGAAAATAAGGATTTTCTCTTTCAATTTTATGGAATTGAAAAAGTAGTTGCAACATTCCCGGCTTGACTAGGAAGACATGAGCTTGGACCAGTAAGAGAATGCATGAGGGAGAGGTGCTACAAGTTGTTGGAGATAATCCTGCATTCTCGTGGCTGGAGGATCAATTGAGATGTTGTTTCCTTCATTCCTAGTAGGAAAGTGCATTTTAGGGTCTTGCACACCTCCTCCCCATGGGACATTAACATTGACACCTAAATCCTCAAAGTTTTCAATGGCATTCTCGATTGGGTCTTGGTCAATATTCATGTTTGAGCCTAAGGGTGATCTAAACAATCTATTTTGGTCGCCCTGTCCCTACATACAAAAAAATATCTATAAATGAAAAGACAAGTAAACAAAAGTTTATAAAAGGAGCAACGTACCTTGACCTATGATGAGAATTCATAGGACTTACCTCCATTTTCCGAAAATCGCCTTCTAAATTCAACGTTTTACCCTCTTCAGTAACAATGCCAAAAATGCTTGACTTATTCCGTAGTTTCTAATTTTTAACCATGGCTTCGGTAATGTGTATGTGCCTTATATGGTTAGGTGAGTGTCACTCTCCCTCGGATATCATGCAAGAAATGGGAAGACGTGTGTGTGAATGAAATATATGTGTGTGCGCAAAAATGCTCCCCAATAGTAGAAAGACTTTTGTTGTCGTGTTTTACTTGGAATTAAGTATTCCATGGTATTATCCTTAGGGAAGGAAGGTGATTTTGTGTAAAATAAGAAGTGTAAAATTCTTGTGAGTTTGTGTTTTGGTGAGTGAAGTTTGTAATAGAAAATATAATGGAAAGCGTGTTTGCTAATCTAATGACGTCATTCCAACGGGAATGCTAAATCAACTCAAAACATTCTTTCAATGCTGCATAAGTGTTCGATTGATTATTAGGAAGCGAGGGACTAAATAGAATTTTAGGCTAAAGCATGTCCCGTGACAATTCAACGGTGTATCAAGAGTTTACAACCATGTCCACACAGGACCTAGTCAAACCAAGCAATCTCACACTACAAGGAGTGAAAAAGAGTTGATTTAGCATACCTAAAAGGAATTCTCCCTTGGATTTGCCAACTTAAAGCTTTGCTACTCATATTTAATGCAAGAACATACATAATGAAAAGAGACACTATGAAGAAATGAAGATTGGAACTTGTATTGATGCAAGAAAAGTTAAACTACAAAAGAGTGCATTTAATACTCATTTGAAAAGCTTGAAATAAAAAACTTAAATAAAAACATGGTAGATTCTAGAATATGTAACTAAACATGAAATACACTTGCAATAAATGAGATTAAAGTGCATTGAAGGAGATTACAAGAGTATTCTAGCTTACAACAATTGATATGGGTAGAAGAAATGCAAAAATTACAACTTCTCTCTCTAAAACCATATCTTTCTCCTTGAGTTTCTCTCTCTAAAATGCTAAACAATTCTCTCCAAATGTCAATTCATGTATTCATTTTCGTCCATGGAGGTCCTATAGTCTATGTGAGAGGTTTCCCATTAAAGGGGGCGGAGTTCATGCATTGATCAAGCTAGGACAAGCCTAGCTTGCAACTCCCCAGGCTTATACCTTCTATCTCTTCCTCATAAATGCTTGGGCCTCCAAAGTCCAACCTTAGGTTAGGGAAGGCACGTATGTTTGTAAGGGATGTCAAGAGACAAGTGGAAGAATCATAGGTGGGACCCCCAAGTGACAGAGCTTGAGTTGTAGGTTGTCTGACATTTCTAGGCAAAACCATTCGTAAGGTTGATGCAAACCTTTCGAAAGGTTTAGATAGGGACAAGGAAAAATGCAGACTAGTGTGTCAAACCTTACGGAAGGTCGATGCAAACCTTCTGTAAGGTTTATTCCAGTAGGTAGAACCTTTCTTAAAGTTTTGACAGTACAAAGGTAGTTCAATGTGCAAACCTTCTGGAAGGTTTATGACAAAACCTTCTTGAAGGTTTTCACCAGAATTGACTTTTTCATGATTTCTTCTCCTTCCAAGCCTTCCCTTAAGCCACCTCCTCAACTCCATTGTCTTTAATCACTACGATGGGGATTATCTCAAGACATTTACAACTCTTCACTTATATTCACACAAAACTTCATTAAAAGGTAGATTAAATGCATTTTTACCAAAATTCACAAGAAAATAAAGTATAAAAGGGTCTAAAGGGCTTACAAAATGTGCAATATTTTATGCTAATCAGGTACCAATTTCATTTTGGTTATACGTCGGTGATGATTCAGCGAGAGGCTGATTTTCATAAGATTTTTGTGAGGTTGATTTTGAAAATCTAGGATGGACTCAATTATTCATGGCCCCAAATCCATCAAATGATAGTATCGAATGAGAAAGTATTATGCCCATAATCGGGACCCAAATCCCTATGCTAAACACTTTGCTTCATTCATTGGAGCTACCACTCTAATCACTACCATTCTTGGCCTACCTAGGGTTGAGAATGATGCCCTTGGAGCTAGACTTGTTGGCGAGCTTCCTGGCTTTGTGGCTACGGAGTTGTATGATATACCAAACCCTAAATATTGGGTTGCGTATAAATTCTACTAGAAGAGATTGACTAAAAATTATATGTTGTTGAACCTCATAGCCAACTACAACTTAGAATCAAAGATACATATTTCACATTTCCCAATCCAAAGAGAACACATGCTATATTCCATAGCCAAATGGGTAGATCTAGATTTACCCATGTTTATATAGGGTGTATTCGGTGATCCTTTGAGGAGGGGAGAGTTTCTGTTGGTCTTCCTTTTGGATTATTGATTACTCGTATGTGCAATGGGGAAGGAATGGTGGTTGATCGACATCAATTAGGTGTAAATTAGAAATATTAAAAAAGTCGAATTAATAGAATTACCGCACTAAAAAGTAGGAATTAAAGTGAATTAGGGTTAGTGCGGGAATTATTCGTTTTAACAGTTTTTATCTAAAGTTGCAGGATAAATGCCCAAATAACCAAAGATGAAGGGTGCAATGTCAAGAAAAAGGAAAGCGAGGAGGCTAAAGTATAATAAATCAAGTCAGAAGCCTTGCAAGTTGCAAATCCACTTGCACCGCCGTCCGGACGGCACTGCCACCGTCTGGACGGTCCTCTTGAGGCGGCAATGCAAATCTCTTCCTCTCCTGCTTCCAGTTTTGCCTATAAATACAGGCTTCCTCCTCCTCTGCATGCAGGCCGGTCCAGCGAGAGAACTTCCTCCAGAAACAAAGTTTCGAGAGCTCCCAAGATACAACACAAAGAGAGAAAGAGAGATACCAAGTGAGAACACGTTCCGGTCCGTGTTATAGTGTAGTCCAAATCCTGTACTTTTATTTCTGTAATGACAACTGCTATCACTCTTTGCTCGTCTATAGCAATGGAGCGTGAG
Source organism: Ilex asprella (assembly GCA_023539305.1). Lineage (NCBI taxonomy): Eukaryota > Viridiplantae > Streptophyta > Magnoliopsida > Aquifoliales > Aquifoliaceae > Ilex > Ilex asprella. The sequence continues at coordinate 15,143,592 of CM042200.1, forward strand.
TAGTCGTTTATACCCTTCAAACTAGGGTAAACATATGTATAATATTGCTTGAGTTCTGGAAATGTTGATGTTTTATTTATATGTTTATACTAATATATATATATTATAGACTGACAGTCTAACAACCGCGGTGTTCCTATTGGTATGGCTCTGCTTTCACTGAAATACTGAGGCTGTTTAACTGGCGGTTATGTACGTTGTTCAATTTATATAATAGACTGATAGTTTATACTGGCTGTTATATACGTTGTTCAATTTACAATATATTACTGACAGTCTTACAACTACGGCATTCCTACCAGTCCACTAGAATGCTGAGGCTGTTTAACTGGCGGTTATGTAACCAGCTTTCTTAAGAAGTTGTTGGGTTATGATATAGTACCACCAGCTCGCCTGACAAGCGGCTGTGTTATGGTTTATTATATAATAAGGAATAATCATAACGTCAAGAGAATAACTCAAGTATTCCTCATGAATGGCTTGTCCTTCTGGATTAATTGAGTTAATCAATTGAAGTGGATATAACCAGCTTTCTTAAGAAGTTGCTATTTATACCACCAACTCGCCTAAGAAGCAGCTGTGTTATGATTTATATACATCAGACCTGCCGATTAGCTTTCCAGTAAAATGGAAGTTAATTGTTGTGAGGTAGCATTTCCAGTAACTTAAGCAATACAAAGCATATGAATCCCTAAAATGAAGGGTATCTTTTAATTTCTTGTCAGTTAGCTTCTTTACTTACACACTTTATTATAACTGCACTTTACTTTCGCCTGCCTTTTATTTTAAAATCAGTTAATTAGACTAAGCTCACACCACAAGCTATCAAACATCAAACTACTCCAAACAACCAATTTACCGTTTATTTGTGTTAGTTTTCTATTTTATTCTTTATTTTTATAACAAGAATTACTTAACTCTTCGTGGGATCGATACTTGGACTTAAAACCGAGAAAACTACAATTCGACCACTTATACTTGAGTGTAATATAATAATATAATTCTGACACACTAAAAAGTGTGAATCAGTGGTCTTACTTTCCGATGGGATGCATAATAGCATGAGGCCTCTAAATTAGATTTCTTTAGTGGTGAGAAGAAATCAGGCATATTATGTTGTATTAAAGGAGAAGAGAGGGGATGAGATGGAGGATCCACATGTAGAGACTAGTACCGATGCACCACGTCTAGCTCACTCTAAGGCTAGTATGTCTAGAGTATCACCACCACCACCTGAGTCTAGTTCGGATATCCTTACTGCACATAGAGTTTGGAGACTTAGGAGTTTACTGAAGGGGAAGTAAGTTGAAGGTGATCCAGTGTCCGACGATAATGAAGATTCGACCTTGATATAGCCCCATCAAGGTGGAGGGAGAGATGGTGATCTAGATGGTGGTGAAAATGCAGCTACAAGAGCTATTTAGGAGACTTAGTATAGGACTGTACGAGAGATTTTAAGAGATTTCAATTATTCATGGTCTTATATTAAAGTACTCTAGTTTTTTTTTGTTTAATTTTTTTTTGGACACTATCTTATTGACTTCGAGTTAATATATCATGTTTGTCCTTCTCTTTATCCTATATCACTATCCATGCTAGATGTTTTATATGTTTACCTCTTTTCTATTGTAATTCTCTACTTGCTTGTTACTATTGTGATTTTGAAATTCGTGACCAAAAAGGAGTGAAGTTTTGGAGTAAATTGAGGTGAAATTTGATTCACTAGCTAGGTTTAGTTGCATGTGAATATAGTAAAGGGGAGTTTGTTGAAATACCCAGGGGGAGTACATACACAAATTTGACAAGAAGTTACCTATTTTCTTTGCCTATTTTTAACTTGTTATTTTATTTGTGAAGACAAACTAAGGGGGGGAACTTGGTGGTAGTATTTTTGAAAAATCAGTTAGTTCTCAAGCATAATGGGCTAACATTGCTTATATATTTTACATGTTTACACTTCAATGACATTAACATGAAAATGCCCTATGCGTCTATTGGTGATTTTGATACTTGTGATTATGTTTCGTATTGTTTTTATATGTTGCTTTTCACGAGGTATTGATTGATTTGTGGTGTGCAAGACTATGATCTTGAAAGCTTTCGTCAAGAAGAAAATTTCTGAAATTCGTATTGAGATTGACAGACTTGTACTAGGACGTTTCGATTAGTTTATAATTAGTTTGGTTCTCAATGGTTTTTGAGTTGTAATCTTTAATTTCTTACTTGTATTTTGTTATGAAATTTCTAAAGGGGGAGATTGTTAGGATCATGCTGGTAATTGGTTAATTTTGTGAAATTTAATGTAATATCAACCAAATTCCATTGTCATCAAGCTTGAAAGATCAGGATTCATAAGCGACATGGAGATCAAGTTACAACATCATGTCGAGATCATTCTGATGCACCTTCAAGCTTAGGACAAAGGTAATGACTGTAGATGTAATGACCTTGTTATTGGTAAAAAAAATTGGGACAAGAATTAGTGCAAGAGTGATTATGGGTTTGAAGTCCGGACATTCGTACTACGAATTGATAGCTCTAGAGTTTGTGTGTGTT
>CM042200.1:15156147-15212816 GCA_023539305.1 Ilex asprella
ACGCATAGAGTAGTCTCCTTTCCTTTTGTACTAGAATAGGACATTCTTTTGGAATATTTTATAGTCTAGCTTCTTTTGTTTATTCCGCTGTGTTTCTTTATTTAATTTTTGAGATGTAATAGTCATGACTTGGGGCTTATTCTTTTTGATAATGTTGTAGTTATTTGTGGTTGACAAATGAAGTCATGTTTCTTAAGGAATTTTATTAGTGCTTTCATGATATGAATGGTTTTAGAATGTAATGCTGTCCAAGAGGGGGTTTTGGGGCATTACATTCAAGCCCTGATTATGTTATGCTCGCTGCCTAATTTGTTAGATAATTTTGTTAATTCAATGTTTTATGGGCAAGATTCAATCTCATTTGTTGATGTGAAATCCTTTTTTAATTCTAAGGAGTTGCGTATTAAATTAAATGGTAAAGGCAGTGCTGCTGAGGCCGAGGGCTTGTTTGTGAAGGGTCAGCTCGATAATTCCTCTAATAATAATAGAGGTCGATCTATTGAAAAAAATTCAGATAAAGGAAAAGAAAAATCTTGATATATATCACCGTCTAGGAAGAAACAAAAAAATGTTGAATGTTTCTACGGTCATAAAATTGGCCATTATAAGCGCGATTATTTTAAGTTGAAAAATAAAAGGGGACAGAAAAATCAAATCATTCTAATTACTCTAGTGCTGCAGAAGATACATCTGATAGTACTGATAATGTACTTACATTTGTTGTCTCTTATGGGTGTTTTAATGAGGAGTGAATTCTTGATTCGGGTAGTTTTTATCATATGTGTCTTAATAGGGGTTGGTTTACCACCTATGATTCAATCAATGGTAGTTCAGTCTTGGTGGAAAATAATATTGCTTGCAAGATTGTTGGAATAGGTACTATCTGAATTAAGACACATAATGGTATTGTGAGGACTTTGACAGATGTTCGTCATATTCCAAAATTAAAGAAGAATTTGATTTCTTTGGGTACTTTAGATTCCATTGGTTGCAGGTTTTTCTGTTGAAGGTAGAGTTGTGAAAGTTAGCAAGGGTTCCTTGGTTGTGATGAAAGGTAAAAAGGTTAATGGCCTCTATCTTCTTTAGGGTGATATTGTGATTGGTGCAGCTAATGTGTCATCTTAAAAAATTTCATATTCAGATACTAACTAGTTATGACATATGCGTTGGTTATTTAAGAGACACTACATATATTGGCTTAGTATTTGGTAGAAAAGATGATATCAATTCTACTGTTGTTAGTTATGTTGATTCAGATTATGCGGGTGATCTAGATAAGAGAAGATCTCTGATAGGTTGTTTTTTTACTCTATTTGGGTGCACTACAAGTTGGAGGGCGATCCTACAGCCTACAATTTCTTTGTCTACCACAGAGGTAGAATACATGGAAGTATCAGAGGCAATTAAAGAATCAATTTGGTTAAGAAGTTTGGTTTGTGACTTAGGTTTGGAAAAGAAAGTAACTACAATGTTTTGTGATAGTCAAAGGGCAATACATTTGACCAAAAATTAAATGAAAGGACCAAGTAGGTATCACTCCCTCCGTGAGGTTATGGCTCGAGGTATTGTCACATTGAAAAAAGTTGCTATAGCGGAGAACCTAGCAGATATGTTTACTAAGCTGGTAACAATGTTCAAGTTCAACCATTGCTTGGACTTGATTGGTATTTGCACTATTTGAGTTGTACCTTTTGGGGTATTTGACAAAAGCATAGGTCAAGTTCACTTTGGTTTGATGACTTGATGAAATACAAGCCAAGGTGGAGATTTTGTTATAATGACTTGTATTCTAAGTCTTATTGGGATAAGGCTCAAGAGTGTTTGTGTTCCAATATAAGTTGGTTTCATTATTTAATTGGGAATAAGTGGATTTGGTCAATCGATGATGGAGTTTTAGTCTAACGTGGAGTTTAGTGATTTAAACCCCAAGCTTAGGAATTCTCTTAATATATATATATATATATATATATATATACATATATATATTATGAAACTTTTGGTCTTCTAAAGTAGCTTAATATTGAGGTCAATTACACAGATCACGTTTTGGTGTTTGTTTGAAGTTTTGCTCTATTTTGATTTAGGGTTTTCTTGGGGAACACCTATTTATTGGGAAGAAGATTTTTAGCACTATTAAATTTGTAATAGTGATAGGGAAAATATAGTTCTCTCGTTGATTTGTTTTGAGAATTTTGTAATATCCAACCTTTTAATAGTGAATCTTACCATTATGTTTCGTTCATGGACGTAGGCTTACTTGTTGAGCCGAACTACGTAAATCTTTGTGAAACCCACTTATCAATATGAGATCGGCAATCCTTTGTCACCCTGTTGATCACCCATCAACCCGCAGAAGTACCCGTAAATGCCGCACAACCTGAGATCACATCAATAACATCCCCTTCACTAGGGTCGAAACCCACAAGGATAACCTCTACACATTTCATCATTGACCAATCCAAGGTTTAGCATATATTATTTTATACTCATTATTACACCTTAGTCCTCCTTTGAGCAAGAGGAGTCGATGCCCAGATACTTAACAAAAGCATTTCAAATTTTAGAATTTTGAAGGAAACCTGAGGATAGAAGGGCTCAAAGTCCTACCGATAGAAGTGTACACAGAACTCAACTTTTAGAAGACATGGGGAAAACCTACTAGTAGAAAAGTCATGGGTATATTGACCAAAAATGCCTACTGGAATTCTTCTATCGGTAGGAGAAACATACTGGAAATGTTCTACCAACAATCATTGAAGTTTTACCAGAAGAACCCATTGTTCTTTCGTTAGGTGTGCCCAATTTTTCTGCCATTCCATCATTATTCAATTCCAATCCATTTCAACACAATTCAATCTTAACCCAAACTCATATAACACGTAGTTTTACACTTAACATAGTCCACAAAAGTTTGATTACAACCCGTACTGTAGCAGCTAAATTACTATTTTACCTTTTTCCATAAAAATTCATATTTACTTAGATTTAACATTTTTCACCCCTTAAAAGAATTTCGTCCCGAAATTCACACACACATGCATATTCAACCACATATATATGCAACTATCATATAATATTGAATGACTATAAGAATGTACCTCCATCCTCGAACAAGAAGAGATAATTGGTATGTATAGTGTCCTCACGGTCCCATGTCACCTCTTCTACACCATGGTGTTGCCACAACAACTTCACCAGTTTCATAGTCTTGCCTTGTAATTCAAATTTACCTTTGCTCGCCTATCCATGATACCCACTGGTCCCTTCTCAAAAGCCCTATTCGCATCAACAACCAGCTCACCCCAATCCACCACAAGTGTCGAATTTGGACTGTACTTCTAGAGCAAGGAGACATCGAATACCGCTTGAACACCTGATAAATTTGGTGGTAATGACAACCGGTAAGCAACTGTACCAACCATCTTGAGTACCTCGAAGAGGTCAATATACCTCGGCGACAACTTCTCCTACTTCTCAAACCTTTTTAGGCATCACCTTCAAGAAGACGTGATCTCCAACCTAAACTCTAGAAGCCGTAGTCGTCTGTCAGCGTAGCTCTTTTGGCTGTTCTGAACCCTGAGAAGAAGCTTTCGTATCAATCTTAACCCGTAGATACGGGCACCCCAAGTAGCTGGACTATCTCCTATATGCACAGCCTATAGAATTACTCTAGTGTGAAAGTCATCCGCATTGTCAAACTGTGTGTCGAATTCGTAAGACGGTCCACTATCACCCACATCACGTCATGCCCTTGCGATGTCCATGGCAAGTGGGTCACAAAATCCATCATGACGTGTTTCCACTTCCACTCAGCAACCACCAAAGGCTGGAGCAAATTTGCCAGTCTTTGGTACTCATCCTTGACCTGCTAACACATGAGAAATCGACTAATAAACTTTCTAACGTGCCTCTTGATCCCACTCTAATAACACTAGCCACGAAGATGATGGTATATCTTCGTGCCACCTAGATGTACAGCAAAATGGGAGCAATGTAACTCCCTAAGGATCTCCTATCTCAGATCCGCAGACTAGGGAACCATAACTCTTCACCTGAACTGAAGCCTACCATCCACGTGAATGGTCTAGCCTTCGTCACTTTTACCCGTTTGTACTCGGTCCCTGATTGACAATATCTTTATGTTCTGCCCTTAGGATTCCATCACCCTGCTTAGTAGGGAAGGCGTAAATACTAAGCTCCCTAAAGTGCCCTAAGCCTAACTCATATAATGTAACCCAAATTACCCTATAATCTCAAGCATCTATCCAAGTCCATCCTTAAAGGCATCACAATACACTGTATACTTCTGCCCCCTCTCTGGCACCATTAGAATAGGAGTTGAAGCAAGCCTTCTCTTCAACTCATGGAATTCCTTCTCACACGATTCATCGCACTTCAATTTGATCTCCTTATGGGTCAACCTAGTCATAGGTGCAACTAGTTGGGAGAAGTCCTCAATGAACCTCCTGTAATACCCCGCCAATCCCAAAAAACTGTGTATCTTGAAGACTAAACTTCGCTTTTCCCACCTCATGACTGCCTCAACCTTCTCCGGGTCTACGGATACACCAAAAGCTAACACCTCGTATCCTAAGAACCTTATATCCGTCAGCCAAATTTCACACTTGTTAAACTTGGCGTACAACTGATTGTCTCTAAAGGTTTGGAGAATAACCCTTAAGTGACCCTCATGTTCCTCCTCAGACTTGGAGTAGGTTAGGGTGTCATCAATAAAGACCACAATAAACTGATCCAGATAAGGTTGGAACACCCTATACATAAGAACTATAAGTGACGTTGGGTCGTTCGTCAATTCAAATGGCATCACTGTGAACTTGAAATTTCCATACCATATCCTAAACTTTGTATTAGGGATATTTACCTCCCTAATCCTCAATTAATGGTATCATGTGAAAATATCTATCTTGGAGTAGACTCGTACCCCTCGTAGCTGATTGAACAAATCATCTATTCGCGACAAAGGGTACCTATTCTTAATAGTAACCCGATTCAACTGTCGATAATCTATACATAACTAAAGATTCTTATCCTTCTTCTTAGAAAACAATATTGGAGCGCCCCAACGTGAGGTACTCGGTCTAACGAAACCTTTATCCAGCAATTCTTGTAATTAGACCTTAAATTCTTGTAACTCTACGGATGTCATTCTATGACAAGTAATAGAAATAGGGGATGTACCGGGTTACAACTCAATAGTAAATTTTAGATCCTAATATAGAGGTAGTCCTAGTAGTTCATCCAAAAAAAAATCCTCATACTCGTAAAAACATTCGAGGTAGACCCAACTCCTGTCTCACCTCGTTCTCTAGGGTGATACTTGCTAGCCAACCCATGAACTGCCCATGCCAACGGGAATCATACACTACTTGGGGTAAAACATCATGTTTCTCTCACTAAAACTTAAAATGAACATTTTCAGATGTGTAAGTAGTGACTTTATTTCGATCACAATCAATGATGACTAGGTGTACCACCAACCAATCCATACCAAGGATGACATCAAACTCCGACATGCCCATGAATCTAAGGTCCACAGTGAGTAGAATCTTTGAGATCTCTAACTCACAACCCCAACATATCTGATCAATGCATACCCTATCTCCTAAGGGAGAACTCACATGCAATGACTTTTCCAAGATCTCAACCTTTAAGCCCAAGTCCCTCACACACGATCCATAAATAAAAGAACGTGATACACTATAGTCAAATAATATTCTTGCCCATAAGTCAGAGAGTAGAAATGTACCATGAATAACCAACTAATCTACTAACTCAATTTGAGGTATGATGGTGTAGAATCGTCCCTGGGTCCCCGAAGTCCCAACCTATAAGCCTTGTCCTCTGCCTTTGGCCTATGCTTTGTCCCATCTGGCCTGATTATAAAGTGTTTGCTTGTGAGGTAGTAGGGGCATGTGTGGCACCCTAGAACTGAAACTAGGTTTCCTGGCCTATGGTAAGGTGAGGAGGAACAAAGTAAGTCTATGTATGTCCTACCGATGATTGGGAGTGAGATGCCCTATAGCTCTAGGATCGTTACCTCTGAGAACAATCCCACTTTATGTGACCCGATATGTGGCAAAAGAAACATTTATATGGTCCTTCCTATGGTGTGCCCCTAAAATTCTTCCCGCCTTGGGATGACTAACTATGGCCTTGGCCTTGGTATCTACGATCCTGTCCTTGAAACCCTTGTAGGGCAGAAGTCCTTTGTTTCTTCGCCGAACTAGAAGAAGATGATTGACCATCCTTCTTCTTGTTCTTAGCTCCCACCTCCTAGACGCTCTTTGCTTCATCGACCTATCTCTCAATGGGCATAGCTATCTCAACCATACAGTCAAAATCTTGTCAATGGTGGTCCACAATCTTCCCTCGGATGGACAACTTTAACCCATCCTTGAATCTTCTCTCTTTGGCCAAGTTTGTGGCCACATAGTCGTGGCAAAAACGGGCTAACTCGATGAAATTAGCCAAGTATTCCTTCACCGTCATAGTCTCTAGCTTAAAATCCAAGAATTCCTGGGCTTTTTCTTGTCAAATAGCCGATGAGAAGTACTTACCCATAAAGAGCTCTCAAAACTCTCCCCATGTCATTGCCTCTAGGTTCTTTGAGGCCTTAGGCCATTCCCACCAAAGATAGACCTCTCATTCTAGCTAGAATGTAGCTAGCCTGGTCTTTGCAACATCAGATGTGATCTCCATAGGCTCTAGGATCTTGTCAATTTGCTGGAACCAATGTTGGCCACCATCGGATCTGCCCCTCCTATAAACGTCGGAGGCTTATGTGCCTTGAAATTTTGGAGGTTAATTGAGACTCCTTGGCCCACATTGGCATTAGCTTGTCCAAAGGTATTCGTCATCGTGCCTATAGCCTCTATAAAGGCTTGTTAGTCAAAGGTCGGTGGTGCATGGTTATTGTTTCCCCCACCTCGTCGACCATTCCGATGTCATCTTCCTCTATTTGCCATCTGTACACAAATTAAATAGAAATAGAGCACTAACATAGTATCCTAAGGTAGGGATCAAAGTTGAATTATTGAGATTTCTCTCCTTGTCTCACTAGTAGAGCATATGCCACCACTAGTAGGCATTTATACCATGAACCATCCCGTTCCATCATTTCTGAGCCCCGAGGTTGTATTCTCTAACCCTAGTGTATCTTTTCCATGTACATTTAACCTTGTATATAATTCACACAACAAATAACATGTAGCATTTAAAGCACATAACATGTGATGTACAATGGATGCAATAGCCTAGACCTACACTCTGCAAGCCCTAGGTAAATCTTGAACCTAAGCTCTGATACCAGGTTGTAAAACCCCTAAAACTGGGGCTCCTTTGTCAACCCATTGATCACCCATTAACCAGCAAAGTAGTATCCTTGAATGTCACACAACCTGACATCACGTCAACAACATCCCTTTCACTGGGGTAAAAACCCACAAGGATAACCTGTGCACATTTAATTATTAACATATCCGTGGTCTAACATATATTCATTCGTACTCATTATTACACCTTAGACCTTCTTTGAGCAAGAGGATTCGACGCCCAAAGGATTAACAAAAGAATTTCAAATTTTAGAATTTTAAAGAAAACCTACCAGTAGAAGGGCTCAAGGTCCAACTGATAGAACTGTTCTTAGAACTCAGCTTTCAGAAGACTTGGAGAAAACTTAACGGTAGAAGAATTCATTGTTATACTGGTAGAAAAGGCCTACTTGAATTCTCCTACCGGTAGGAAACTTAATGTTCTGCTGGTAGGAGAACCCTATTAGAAATGTTCTACCCGCAATCATTGAAGTTCTACCAGTAGAACATGTCTACTGGATCATTTCTACCGATACAAAAACACATCGTTCTACCAGTAGGTGTGTTCATTTTTTCCCCGATTCCATCGCTTTTCAATTCCAATCCATTCCAACACCATTCAATCTCAACCCAAAATCATATAAGATGTAGTTTTACACTTAAAATAGTCCATACGAGTTCGATTACAATCCGTTTCATACAGTTACATGTCCAAAAATGAATTTACATAAAGCTTTACAAAACATGATTTAAAAGCCACTTTTTTGGCATTTCTTCATCAATGAGGCCCCGAGTGAGAGTTGTCCACTAGCGCATGTCCCACACCTAAAATATTTTCTCTATAAAAGGTGAGCCACGCTCAATAGGGTATCTCTTAAAGATGCTACTCCCTAACCTAGATGCATATAAAATGTTCACATGTATATTTAACAAGCAACAATCATCCATTCAAGAATATGCAATTCAATGATGGATACTTTATGTCATACAATGTTATGAGATGAGACTCACACATTCAACTCAATCTGAGCCTTCACCAACTCCCTCAACACATGAAATGTCATGCGTAAGAATCTAGACGTTGCAAGCCCCCGCCATTGATTTTACACATCCAATGACCATTTTATAAAATAAAATAATGTGTCTTTGTTGGGTTCATGGATTTTGGTGTCTCACCACCAGGTCCGTACACTGATACACTCTTTTGGACTTCAACCGACGGAAGTGTATAAACTTGTAATCGGGTCTTGCACCAAAGGGATAATCTAGCTCTTCTTGCTTTACCCAACACAAGTTTTTTATGCAACCGTGCAACTTTGCCAGACCTAGGTCCAACTTTCCTGAGTCCATGTCTCAACCACCTAGTATGGGGTTTGATCCAAAAATATGCACACACATTCATGTCAACACCCATAAATGCAATACCTTTCGTGCATATGTAAATGTAATGTACACTTGCAATCCCAATGTAATGTTCAATATGTCACAAGCAAAACATTTTCCATCTATTATTTTCTTCCATCTGTCATCGCCTTCAAATAATGTACACCCACTAGAATGTCGACTACAACAGGAATCAAAACATCAAGCGGGCCATGAGCTGCACCATAATGCTCAACATTTTTCCCTCTAGATGGTCCTCGACCTCATTTCTTGGTGGTAGAAGCTGCTGCACAAACATTAATAATAGATGTTAGCTCACCATATTAAGAAAAATATGTTTCGAAAATAAAGTATGCATCAAACATGTACTGCTACCCTCAGTGCATGCAACAGGCTTTGATGTATGTGCATCAGATGATACATCCATAACATGTGTACTCGAGGATGCATTATAAAACACGGGTAAATTTAAATTTTTTCTAAAAAAGTGTAAAGTGGTAATTTACCACTATATTGCAAATTTAAAATTAGTATTTCTCTAAAGCTCGGATGAAGCAAAGGACTTCACAGTTGGATTCGTATCGCAAAACTGAGTTGCCCAGAAAATTTTCGTCGAATTTCGAAACAGTCGGATTTTTCACATTTTATGAGAAAACAGGGTGTCGGGTGACCTCACGAAAGTCCCCACAAATAACATTTATAAAATTTTCTTATAATTGAAGAAAGTTCAAATAAAAATAATTTGAACTTAAATCAATATAAAATTAATCGTTTGAGGATGAGAACAGACCTAGACAAGAGGGCGTGTGGTGCGACGTGCATCAAGCATCAAGGGTTATAAATATCCATAAAAATCTGATTTTCTAGCAGAATATTATGCTGAAACTATGGTGTAAACGTTGGAGAGAGGAGGAGATGAAAAAAAAGAATTTCCAGATTTGTTTCTCAGATCTATGGAGTTTCACTAATCGAAATTCTTCGGGCCAAAAATCAAAATGGATCTCCTCAACGAGAGCTACGCAACCATAAAAAGAATAAAAGATTTCACCAAATATCCAAAGAAGAGATTTTGAGAAATCAAAAGTTTAGAGTTGTGGTTGGTGTTATTGAAGGTTCTACCCTTCATTTTACGCTTCAAGAGGTAGGGTTCCCTCTGTTGTAATTGTACGTGAGATACACTTTGTAGCCATGGATATCTACAATCAACTCTCAAAATTTCAGATCCAATGGACAACAAAATAAAAAGTTATGGCTCAAATACTAGACAGTGTCTAAATCTCTTAACTTTTTGTCCATTTTTTGCCTTTTTTAACCATTTTTGATTTCAAAATAATTCCAATCTTTTTTCCAAACCAAATCAAACTTATACATCAAACATAGTTGCCACAAGTTCCATTGATTCACACTTTTTAGTGATCGGATTTAATTAATATTATACACCCAAGTATAAGTGGTCAAATTGTAGTTTTCTCGGTGTTTAAGTCCAAGTATCGATCCCACAAAGAGTTTTAGTAATTAGAACTTAAAATAAAATAAAAACAATAAAGGTGTTTGTTTGAAGCATAATATTGTTTCATAGCTTGTGATGTGAGCTTAGTTTGATAACTAGTTTAAACAATTAAATACAAACAATGCGTAAATAAAACAGATAACTGACAATAATATAAAAGATACCCTTCAGTTTAGGGGTCCATATGCTTTGTATTGGTTGATTACTGGAAAATGCTACCTCACATCAATTAACTTCCATTTTGCTAGAAAGCTAACCGGCAGGTCTAATGTATATAAACCATAACACAACTGCTTCTCAAGCTACACTGGTGGCAATATTTTGTAACACAACTGCTTCTCAGGCTACACTGGTTATATCCACGTCAACTAATTAGCTCAGGAAAACTAGAAGGATGAGCCTTTCATGAGCATTTAAACATCAAAGGTTAGGAATAAAACTCAAATAGGCAAAACCCTACCTTAATAGAAGTGTAAAAAACTTCTATAACACCAAACAAGCCCAAAGCTCTTGATTTCCCAAATTTGCCTCTTTGGATCTTCACTGAAGTTCCTCGTTCTTGGTATGGCTGCATAGCCCTCGTCGAGGAGATAAACTTTAAGTCTTGCCTTAACGGATTTCGGCCAACGGAACTCCGAGAATCGATGAAAGAGTTCTTATTTTCTCTATTTTCTGCCTCTTTCTCTCCCACATGTTGAGGCCAGCTGAAATGGGTGAGAATATATTAATTTTTAGAGATTTAGCCCCTATTTATAATTTTAAAGACATGACACACATCGAGCCACACGCCCTCTCTTTTTCGGGTCCGTTTTCGCCCTGAAATGATTTGTTTTATCCCAGTTTAAGTTCAAATTAATTTTAATTGGACATTTATCCAATTATAAGAAAATTTTATAATTTTTGTTTTTTGGGACATTTGTGAGGTCATCCGCCACCCAGTCGCCTTGAATGACATGCAAAATTTGACTATCTTGGTATTCGACGAAATTCGACAGGGTGACTAGATTTCACAATACAAATCTAATGGCGAAGCCTGTTGTGTCATACAAGCTCTAGAGAACACGTATTTTAATTTCGCATTATAGTGGCAAAATGACAATTCTACCCTTTTTCGAAAAATTTTAATTTTTTTCCGGGTTTTACATTCTTCCCCCTTAGAAAAATTTTGTCCCCGAAATTCACACACACATATACACACAACCACATGCATATGCAACAATCATTTAATATTAAATGACTACAAAGATGAACCTTGATCCTCGAATAACAAAGGATAATTAGTACGTATAGTGTCCTCATGCTCCTACGTCGCCTCCTCCACTCCTTGGTGCTGCCACAACACCTTTGTCAGCCTCACGGTCTTGCCTCGCAAAACCAGATCCCAGGTTATCCATGATACGTATTGGTCCCTCCTCGAAGGTCCCATCAGCATCAACAATAAGCTCTCCCCAATCCACCACATGGAGTAGATCTGGGGTGTATATCTGGAGCATAGAGACATGGAACACTGCGTGAACATGTGATAGATTTGGTGGTAATGCCAACTGATAAGCAACTGTACCCACCCTTTCTAGTATCTCGAAGAGCCTAATATACCTCGGCGACAGCTTTCCCCACTTGTCAAACCTAACCACTCCTCTCTTAGGCATCACCTTTAAGAAGACATGATTTCTTACCTCAAACTGTAGAGGTCGTCGCCATCTGTCGGCGTAGCTCTTCTGCCGGCTTTGAGTCGTGATAAGAAGATCTTGTATCAAGTCCACTTTCTTCGAGGTGTTTCTAGCCAATTTCGGACCCGTAGAGGTTCGATCCCCCACCTCTGTCCAAAAAATCGAAGAACAACAAGACATCCCATATTGTGCCTCATTGAGTGTCATTTGTATGTTCGCCTGATAACTGTTGTTGTAGGCGAACTTTACTAAGGGTAACTGTTCTTCCCAACTACCCTTGAGATCTAGGACACATGCTCATAGCATGTCCTCTAGTGTTTGGATGGTCCTCCCTGACTAACCGTCCGTCTGGGGATGAAAAATAGTGCTCATCATCAACTGTATCCTCATACCTCGCTGAAAACTCTCCCAAAAATGAGTCGTAAACTTGGGATCCTGATCCAATACTATATGTATAGGCATCCCATGCAATCGGACAATCTCTCGTATATACAACCTGTCGAATTCCTCCAGTGTGAAGATCATCTGCACTGGCAAAAATTATGCCGGCTTTGTAAGTCCGCCCATTATTACCCACACCGCATCATGTCCCTGCGATGTCCATGGCAAATGAGTTACAAAATCCATCGTGACATGTTCCCACTTCCACTCAGCTACCTCCAAAGGCTAGAGTAACCCTGTTGGTCTCTCATATTCAGCCTTCACTTGACGACACGTGAGACATCGACTGACAAAGTCACCAACTTGTTTCTTCATCCCGCTCCAATAATACTGGCGACAAAGATCATGGTACATCTTCGTGCCACTTGGATGTATAACAAAACAAGAGCAATGGAATTCCCTAATGATTTCCTCTCTAAACTATGCAGACTGGGGAACCACAATCCTTCGTCTATACCAAAGACTACCAGCATGTGTGAATGAATTGGGCTTAGGGGTTGAAACCTTGGAAGAGCCACTAGAAGTTAGTTCTCCCCTAGGAGCTAGGGTGAGTGTTGATCAGATATATCGAGGTTGTGAGCTAGAGATCTCAGGAATTCTACTCATAGTGGACCTTAGGATCATGGACATGTCAGAGTTTGAGTTCATCCCTGGGATGGACTGGTTAACGGTACACCGTGTTGTTATTGAATGTGATCGTAAAAAGGTCACTACCTATACGCCAGATGGTGTTTGTTTCAATTTCTAGATGGAAAAATAGGGTGCTTTACTCCAAGCCGTGTATGACACTCGATAGAACGAGCAATTGATGGGTTGGCTAACAATTCATACCTTGGAGGACGAGGCGAAACATGAGTTGGGTCTACCTCGGGTGGTTTATGAGTACGAGAATATTTTTTCGGATGAATTACAGGGATTACCTCTACATAAGAATGTAGACTTCACCATTGAGTGACACCCAATACATCGCCAATTTCTATGACTCCACATAGGATGGTGCTTGTTGAGTTGCAAGAACTCAAGGTCCAATTACAGGAATTTTTGGACAGGGACAAAGCTCTGACACCCCTAAAATCGGGGTTAATTTATAAGTCCGTTGACCACCCGTCAACCCGTAGAAATACCCGTCAGTGTCGCAAGACCCGACATCACGTCAATAGCATCCCTTAAGTCAGGATTATAACCCACACATGTACACATTATAATTTAATCAACTTGGGTCCAATATATCTCATTTAAGGTCCCTATGTGTCCTTCGAACCAAAGAAACCCAAGCCCGAAAGAATAACACATAATATTTAAAATTTCAAATTCACGGTCGAACGTTATTTGGCATTCAAACGTCACTTGGACTTCAAACGTCACTTGCTCCCATTACTTTTGCATTTCTATCAGAGTTCTGCGAACACCAAGTACTGGGACTCACTGTCGTTCGAATGTCCATTAACGTTTGAACGTCATTCCAGTTTCTGCTGCAATTTTCGTGAGATATACTTTTGTAGCCATGAATGTCTACAATCTACTGTCAAAATTTCAGATCCAATGGACAGCAGAATAAAAAGTTATGGCTCAAATACTAGACTGTCTAAATCTCTTTCTTTTTTGTCTATTTTTTGCCTTTTTCAACCATTTTTTATTTCAAACACATTCCAATCTTTTTCAAAACTAACACAAACTTATACAACATATATTTGTACATCAAACATGGTTGCCACAAGTTAAATTACAATCTTTTGCATAATTTTACATGTCAAAAACTAAGTTTTCAAAAATGTTTTACAAAAACTCAAATTTAAGCCACATTCCAGCTTTCTTCACCCTTGATGGTCCAAATGAGATCTGTCTCCCGACGTGTAACCCACACCTGAAATGTGTTCCAGTATAGGGTAAGCTACGCTCAGTAGAATATTTCCTATAGATGCTACTCCTCGCTAGTTGCACATGAAGTATTCACGTGCAAGAACAATTATTACAACAATTCCAATCAAGTGTATGCAACTCAATGATGGAATTTACTATGACATGCCATGCAATGAGATGAAACTCATTCATGCACTAAATCTGAGCCCTTCTTGGCCCCTCAACACATGCAACGCCAAGGTGTATGATTTCGTCATCCATGTTACACATCGAACGACATTTACAATCTAGGGTCTTTCTTGGGGTAGATGTTTATGGACTTATACCAACGACACCCAATCGACACGGAATTCACGCACTTTCACCAACGGTTACACGTACACTAATACACTTTATGGGCTCTTATACCAACGAAGTGCTTATCCAATCACCGGGTCTCTCACCCAAGGGATCTTTTAGCCCCTTCTTGCTATCCCAACCCAATTTTGTTTCGTGCAAATATGCGACTCAACGGGATCTTCGATCCACATCTTCCGAGTCTACCCGTCATCCACCAAGTGAGGTGATGATGACAACCATGCACATACACCCTCATGATGCGATGTCCCCATGCAAATGGAATGTAATGAACTATTGCATGTCAATGTCATGTCGCACATGTAATGAATGTCATATGGACAAATTATACCACACATCAACATATTCCATGGAAATTTATATCATATGCATATAAATTCTATAAATCATCATTATGCTTTTAATTATCCAAGACATTTAATCAAACACCTTCAAGGCATAATTTATGAAACACATAGCATGCCTTAAATTTCACTAAGTCACAAGAATGAACACAAGTAACTTCCATGTACAAATTAAAGGCAAGAATTGGTCTTTAGAAATTTTAATGCCAAATTTCCTCATTCCATGACAATAGCTACACTTTAGGTCAATTTCAATATTAAACCCTTTCCATAAACATCAAAGGTTAGGAATAAAACCCAAGTAGGCAAAACCCTACCTCAGTAGAAGTGTAGAAAACTTCTATAACACCAAACAAGCCCAAAGCTCTTGATTTTCCAAATTTTTCTCTATGGATCTTTGGTGAAATTCTTTGTTCTTGGTATGAAGGTGTAGCCCTCGTCGAGGAGATGAACTTTAAGTCTTGGTTCAATAGATTCCGACCGACAAAACTCCGAGAATCGGCGAAAGAGTTATTGTTTTCTCTCTTTTCTCCATCTTTCTCTCCCACACGTTGCGGCCAGCTGAAATGGGTGAGACTATCTGATTTTTTAAAATATTTAGCCCCTATTTATAATTTTAAAGACTTGGCTCACATCGAGCCACACACCCCTTCTTTTTCGTGTCCGTTTTTTCCCCGAAAGGATTTATTTTATCCCGATTTAAGTTCAAATTTATTTTATTTGAACTTTTATTTAATTATAAGAAAATTTTATAATTTCTTTTTTTGGGGACCTTTGTGAGGACATCCGCCACCCAGTCACCTTGAATGACGTGCAAAATTCGACTTTCTTTGTGTTCAACGAAATTCAACAGGGTGACTAGATTTCGCAATACTAATCTAACGGCGAAGTCCGTTGTGTGATACGAGCTCTAGAGAACACGTATTTTAATTTTGTATTATAATGACAAAATGACAATTTTTTCCTTTTTCGAAAAATTTCAAATTTTCCCTAGGTTTTACATTCTTCCTCCTTAAAAAAGTTTCGTCCCCGAAATTCACACACATATATACACAACCACATACATATGCAACATTAATTTAATATTAAATGACTACCAAGATGTACCTCCATCCTCGGATAAGAAATGATAATTGGTACGTATAGTGTTCTCATGCTCCCACGTTGCCTCCTCCACTCCTTGGTGCTGCCACAACACCTTTATTAGCCTCACGCTCTTGCCTCGTAAAATCTGATCCCGGCTATCCATGATACATGTTGGTCCCTCCTCGAAGGTCCTATCCACAACAACAACAAGCTCGTCCCAATCCACCACATGAGTCGGATCTAGGGTGTAATTCTAGAGCATAGAGACATGAAAATTCGCGTGAACACGCAATAGATTATACGATAATGCCAACTAATAAGCAACTGTATCCACCCTTTCGAGTATCTTGAAGGGCCCAATATACCTCAGGGACGGCTTTCCCCGCTTGTCGAACCTGACCACTCCTCTCTTAGGCATCACCTTCAAAAAGACTTGATGTGTTACCTCAAACTTTAGAGGTCACCCCCATTTGTCGGCGTAGCTCTTCTGCTGGCTTTGAGCTGTGATAAGATGTTTTCGTATCAAGTTCACCTACTCTGATATGACTCTAACCAATTTTGAACCCACAGAGATTCGCTCCCCCACCTCCGCCCAAATAACCAGAGATCGAATAGGCGTCCAATATAGTGCCTCATAGGGTCTCATCTGTATGCTCACCTGATAACTGTTGTTTTAGGCGAACTCCACTAAGGGTAAATGTTGTTCCTAACTACCACTTGAGATTTAGGACACATGCTAGTAGCATGTCCTCTAGTGCCTGAATGGTCCTGTCTGACTGAACGTCCGTCTGGAGATGAAAAGTAGTGCTCATCATCTACTATGTCCCTATGGCTCGCTAGAAACTCTCTCAAAGTTGAGTTGTAAACCTGGGATCCTGATCCGATACTCTAGATACGGGCACCCCACGTAATCAAACAATCTCATGTGTATACAACCTGTAGAATTTCCCCAGTGTTAAGGTCATCCGTAACGCCAAAAAGTATATCAACTTTGTAAGCCAGTCTACTATTACACACACCACATCATGTCTCCATGATGTCCATGGCAAATGGGTCACAAAATCTATTGTGACATGCTCCCACTTTCACTCAACTACCTCCAAAGGTTGGAGTAACCTTGCTGGTCTCTCATATTTAGCCTTCACTTGCTGACGCATGAGACAATGACTAACAAAGTCACCAACTTGTTTCTTCATCCCACTCCAATAATTCTAGCAACAAAGATCATGGTACATCTTCGTGCCAGCTGGAAACTCCCTAAGGATCTCTTCTCTCAACTCTGCAGACTGGAAAACCATAATTCTTCCCCCATACCGAAGACTACCATCACGTGTGAATGAATTGTACTTAGAGGTTGAAACCTTAGAAAAGCCACTGCATGTAAGTTCTCCCTTATGAGCTATGATGAGTGTTGATCAGATATTTTGGGGATTGTGAGCTAGATATCTCAGGAATTCTACTCACCGTGGACCTTAGGGTCATGGACATATTGGAGTTTGAGGTCATCCTTGGGATGGACTAGTTGACGGCACACCGTGTTGTTATTGATTGTAATCATAAAAGGGTCACTACCTATACGTCAGTTAGTGTTTGTTTCAAGCTCCAAGGGGAAAAGCATGGTGTTTTACCCCAAGCCGTGTATGACTTTCGATGGCACGGACAGTTGATGGGTTGGCTAGTAAGCCTTATCCTAGAGGACGAGGCGAGATTTTTTTGAAGGAAATATCGGGATTACCTCTAAATAGGGATGTAGACTTCACCATTGAGTTGCAGCCCCGGTACATCACCTATTTCTATGACTCCATATAGGATGGCGCCCGCGGGTGGACGAGCGATCAAAGAATATATTTGATAAGTAGGTTCATTAGGTTCTTTTGATTCTAATCAATCTTTCCTTAACCCCTGTTTGACCTTAGTAGTATTGGTAGTGATATGGGAGACCCATCTAATAACCCTAAACAAGAGATTGACCAATAGGTCAGAACTCTTAGAGAATATCTACACCTTACCAAGAGTGGTGTCCCATCATGGTTTGTCTTTCCCACCAATGCAAACAGGTTTACAACAAAGCTTGGCATTCTCTAACTTTTATGACAATTCTATGGCATCGATTCCAAGAACCCTTATTTGCATATGAAGAAATTGAATGAGGTATGTGGGAATTTTCAAGATATCATAGAGTTAGCCAAGTTGAAGCTTTTCATCTTCTCATTGAAGGACAAAGTCAAGTAGTGACTTAATATTCTGAAGCTCCATTTTATACCTGACTAGTCTAAACTGCAAAAGGTATTTAAAAAAAAATCTATTCATCGTACAAATGCTTTAAAGCACCAAATCATGAATATCATGGTCAAAGAAGGGAAAACATTTTGTCAGTGGTCGGGCAAATTCAAAGATCTGCTTCATGCATGCCCCCACCATGGTGTTGAAAGTTGGACACTTGTGGGATTTTTCTATAATGCTCTTCCTACCCCCATTTGTCAATTCTTTGAAATGATGTCTCAATGATAGTTTATAGAGAGTTCCCAGATGTGGGACTCGACCTCATCTACTAGTTCCAAGAGTAAGAATACCACTTCCTATGAGGAAAAGTATCTATTGAAGGAAGTTGATGATCTTTGGGCTAAGATGGCCTCTTTATCTCACAAGCTTGAGGCTCTAGAGATGAAGAAGGTCAATGAGGTGTTTGATCTACCACCCATATAATGTACTCTTAGGATATATGCTTTGGTGGGGCATTCTACTTCGTCCTATGATTCCTACCTTCCAAGAAATCTTGTTGGAATAATCCAACACAATTTTTAGGTTTTCTGAAGCCATATAACAACCCCTAATCTAGAATGTACAACCTAGGGTGGAAATAACTCCCAAACCTTAGTTAAAGGATAAACTAGTAGCATAAAGCCCAACAATAATAAGGACTACCACAACAGCAACAATACCCACCATATCACCCACCTCACAAACATAGTCTAGAGACACTCTTAATGAATTCATGTAGGCCCAAATACATTACAATAGCTTAAAACATGAAGACTTTTACTTAGTTTAATGCCCAGACTACATAATCTTTTCATGAGATGAAAAGCCACCTACATAAGATAACCCAGTCCATGACCACACAAGAAAATGGTAAGTTTCCTGCCCAACCAAAACCACCACATGGTCAATTTCAAGGTGGTATTCTTCTTGTAGGGGACCCATCCCAAGAACAAGTCTAAGTTGTCATCTCTCTCGGGAGTGGTATGATAATTGAAAAGGCCATGCCGTAAGCACACGCAGAGTCTACCTCTACACCTGTGGTCGAGCCTGTACCATTCTCTCCTGATGAGACTGTGTCTAGAGAGGCTGAGGAGCCTCTATATCCCATTCCTACTCCCTTCACTCAAAGACTCAAGAAACCCCAAAAGCTAAGTAACCATACTTAGATGTACAAGCTTTTTATGCAAGTAAAGATCAATATACCACTTTTTTATGCCATCAAACGGGTCCCTTCATGTACCAAGTTTCTAAAGGACTTGTGCACTGTCAAAAGGAACCAAAATTTTCAAAAAATTACATTTTCAACTAAACAGGCTAGTGCCATAATTCAACACAATACCCCTTATAAATTCAAAGACCTATGGTTTTCCCACAATTTCTTGTGTTATAGAGAACTTCAAGATTGAGTAGCCTCTACTTGATCTTGGAACCAGTGTTAATCTACTCCCTTATAATGTCTAGTAACAACTAGGGTTAGGCAAGCTCTACAAGCATTACATTGCAGTTGGCAACCATTCTATTAAAGTCTTTAGGAGAATAGTTAAAGATGTGCATGTCCAAGTTGATAAGGTCTATTTACCTATAGATTTCATTGTATTGGATGCCTATTCAATTCCACACTCGGAGAGTCAAATTCCTATTATTCTCAATAGACCCTCTCTTGTAACTTCGAATGCATTAATTAATTATAGGAATAGGATCCTAAAGTTATCATTCTTGAATATGACTCTTGAGCAAATTATTTTCAATATAGCGAAACAACCGGGTTAGGATGAGGAAGTGAGCAAGGAGCACTCCAAAGATCATTGACATAGGAGCACATTAATAGGGAACTTATGGGGGATTTGTTGGAGACATACTTGGTTTGAATCTAATTTTGATTCTATTTTAGATGAGGATTACATGAGTCTATCTAGGGAGCGAGCGACTTTTCCTATTAATGTTGTTAGGTCGTGGTCGCCCAAGTTTGAGGAGTTAGCTCCAAGTGGCGAGAAGCCAATTTCTTCTAATGAAAAACCACTAAAACCTGACTTGAAATGTCTCCCATCTAACTTAAAATATGCATTCTTTAGGGAGAGTGAGTCTTACTTGATGGTCATCTCTTCTATACTCATATTGGAGCAAGAGTCCAAACTTTTAGACTCTTAAAGCATCATCGTAGTGCTATAGGATGAACCATCACTGATTTGAAGGGTATAAGTCCCCCTTTTTTGTAATCTTGCTATATTCCTTGAGGAGGATTCAAAACCTTCTCGCCAAATGCAGCGATGGTTGAACCCTATTACGGAAAAGGTTGTAAGGGATGAAGTACTCATTTTTTTACACATAAGAATCATCTTCTCCAACTAGCATAATAAATGGGTCAGCCTAACCTACGTTATGCTAAAAAAATTAGGAGATTTGGTAGTCAAGAATGAGAAAAATGGGTTGGTCCCTACCTGAGTTTTCATGGGATGGCACATTTGTATTGAATGTTGTAAACTCAACCTTGTCACTAGGAAAGACTGTATCCCTCTCCCATTTCTTGACCAAGTTCTAGAGAGGATAACAAGTCATCTATTCTATTATTT
Organism: Ilex asprella; assembly: GCA_023539305.1. Classification (NCBI taxonomy): domain Eukaryota; kingdom Viridiplantae; phylum Streptophyta; class Magnoliopsida; order Aquifoliales; family Aquifoliaceae; genus Ilex; species Ilex asprella. The sequence goes on from CM042200.1 coordinate 15,176,962, forward strand.
CTTAGATGGGTATTCTGAATACAACCAAATCGAGATAGTACTTGATGATTGCATGTGCAATGTTTTTTGCTTTGAATAAATTTAGGTCTTATTTTCTAGGCTCCTCAATTGTTGTTTTCATTGATCATGCAACCCTTAAATATATATTGACCAAGAAGGATGCCAAGCTAGGATTGCTTTGATGGATAAATGATTCGACAGCAAAAGTGTCATTTATTTATCTATTATTGATGTCGAATTGCACCAATTCTGAGTTATTAATTAGATAATCCTTTGGTTTTATGATTTAATTAATTTTTACTATTTGGATATTTATTAGGTAAAATAGGTAAACTAAGTTGAATTGGAGGATTTGGTAAATCAACCAGAAAATGGGATCATATAAGGAAATCAAGGGGATCAAAGTGTAATTATAAAGAAAAGTGAACGGAGTAAAAATTGGATATTGTGGGCCAGTCCTGGATAGCTAGTTGCATCCTAATGTAGGCCCTACATCCGAACGCATGTGTGGATGCTGAACAATCTTGGAATTTTGGCTAAGTGTTGATGACGATATGTGATGCCTTTGTCTACAATAGAAGCTCCATTTGGAAGCACCTACTAAGGATGGATTCAAAGAGGTTTAGAACTATGGACTGGTGGGTATGCTTTGTTTTTATTCCTTTATGATTTTTCAGGTGGCAAAGGTGAATGTGGTACCAAGGCCATAGTTCACTTTGTGCACAGTTTATACTATGCAGGATTTAGCCAGGGAACTCACAGGAGATCCCCATTTTGTATGGCTACATGGGAGTAAGAAGCTGGACTAGGGATAGTTAACAGATAGGTAGATGATCTTACTTTGGGGGAGCATGGTGAGATTTTTCACCCCTTTAGCTTGGACCATGTGACAGGGCGGGTTCGTTTTCCTAGATGACTGCTATTTTTTTTTATACTTTTGGTGGTTACTTGTTAGTAGTTAGTTTAGGATCAAGTGATAGTCAAAGCCCAGTTGTAGTAAGTAGAATTAGGGCTTGACTTAGTTTGCATGTAAGAATGATGAAGTTGATGATTAGGTAGATGGTACATAATGAAAATTTTGGCCTAACTTCAGAATTATATATTATATTTCCAATTAAAAATTACAAATACTAGTACAAGTTTGGCCATGCTTGAATTAGAGGTTAGGAAAAGACATTTTCACTTTGAAACTTGATACATAGAGTGGAGATTAACATAATGTCCCTGGTGAATTTAGAGCCATTCATTATTAGAATGACATTTCCATTTACTCAATAAAAATAATTTCATTCAACTAATTTCTTTGAATTGCCTCATTATATTTGTTTTGATCAATGTTGGTTTTGTGAATGACTGCTTGATTTTAAATTACTAGCATAGGGAATGTGCTGCAAAGAAATCTTGAGATATGATTTTAGGCCATGTTTTATATGATTTGAGTCTTAGCCTTATTTCTTGAATTTTTATTATCCTTAGAAGCCGTCAGTAATCTTTTTGATTTAAAGTTCAATTGCTAAACCACATATAATAACCAAGCCTAGAATGTGGCATACTATCATTAACCCATGATTATCCTGAGATTGACCTGTTAGAGTTGATGTATAAGGGTTTACGTGGTTGAGACATATTAAGAGGAAAAATGAGAATTTGTGTGCACTTGTAAATTTAGTATTAGTTGGACTTGCTTAAAGTAAAAAATATGTATATGCTTGTTGAAAAAAAAATGATGATGAACATGCATAGAATGCAAAAAATGAGCACATGTTGAAAATCATGCTTATAAGGTTGGGTGAGAGTGTATATGTCAAGAAGCATTGCTACGTAAAATTCTCTTGGGGTAATGCTTTAATTCTCTATTCCCTTTTGTTTCAAAACCCAAATACCTAAGACCACCTTAGAACCTTAAGAAATTACCTATTTGATCTCAAGAGTTATTGGTGTATGCATGACTTGTGTGAATAAGGAAGTGGGTGTTTTGCATGTTATATGTTAATTTCTATTAATGAGACTATGCTAGTTCTCTTTTCTTTGTTACAATATTCATTGTTTACCAAATATATGTAAGCTAAACTTTGTTTTGATTTTACATTAACTCAACTCACATATGATATGATGAGGGTAAAGTAGCTATTATAATATGAGTGAATTTATTGCTAAGAGTACAACTTGAGTAAGAATTGATTCGAAGCTAGCTTTGGATTGTAGAAAAGTGGGTATTTTTAACTAATTTTATGATCAAGCAAGGCAATTTACACACAACACACTAATTTCAATGGGAATCCCATTTGGGAATATTCTTATGTAGCCTTTAATTCTATAATCTGACTTTTTATACACTTGTTCATGATTTTTATTTGATCTATTTTCTTGATTGTTTGTGTAATTAGATGATAAATTAAAATTGTAGATAAATTAATGGAAGTTTGTAGGTATCTTCACTGAAAAACCTTGACGGGACTATCCGTCCACTAAGGGGAACCTAAGAGTTTAAAAACTTGTTGCTTATGCTAAATGCAATCGGGAGTTCTACAAAATTTGATTTGTGTTAGTTTATTATTATTTTATTATGTTTTAGTTTTTAGGATTTAGGCATTACTAGCGACTAGTAAGATGTAGGTTTTGGGGGGTATGATTAGTCATCAAAAGTACCATTTTTTTATCTATTATTTATGACGAATTGCATTGTTTCTGAGCTATTATATGATTTATCACTTGGAATTATGTTATGATAGGGTTTTTAGTGTTTGATTGATTTATTAGGTAAAAACTGGTAAAATAAGTGAATTTTGTGTGCTTGATAAATTGACCAACTGATTGAAGATCAAAGTGAATTCTAAGGGACCAAAGTGTCATTTAGGAATAAATCTACGGTCAACTCCAGAGGAAGGGGGGCCTGGGCCACTCATTCTGGAATAGATAAGTGTGTCCCAACGTAACTCTTCGATCTACACACAATGATTGGACAATGACACCTTGGAATTTGGAGAGTGATTTGACTTTGATGACACGGACTAACTTCGTCTGGATGCCACCTTTGGATTCAAAACACTGCTAAGATGTTTTGGATTCCAGAGAATTGAAGTTGTTCGGGCGTGGGAGTGCATGCAAATAGCAAGATACAAAGTGCTTCCATCCGAACCCAAATTCCCTGTAAACAAATTCATAACAGAGACCCTCATTCGTCTAGACACAGCTTGTCTATCCGTGTAAAACCTAGAAAAATTTGTAATTTTTATGAAAAAAGACAAAATGACAATTAGTTGCTATGGTACGGGTTGAAAACTCAAAATTTTTTAGAACTCGTATGACAAAACGGACCTCACTGTTGGATTCGTCTCACAAAATTTAGTTATGCAGTCAATTTTCGTTGAATTTCGACACAGTCAAATTTTTTGCATTTTACGAGGTGATCGGGTGTCGCGCAACTAAAAAAAACGCGATAAAAAATTAGTTGGAAAATTTAGAAAATAAATTTTAGTTCAAATAAAAATATATTGAATTTGAAATGGGATGATATTTAATTGATTTGGGACTTATGGCGCAACGTGGGCCAAGTATCCAAGGAGTATAAATAGGGGAGAAAATTATTTTCTCCCCATTTTGGCCAGCTGATTTCGAAAAAGATAGGGGAAGGGAAGAGTGGGGAAAATCAAGATTTCTTCTTCTACTCTGTACAATCTAGGGCCACCCTTTGGTCGAAATCCTTCGGGATAAGAACCAAAATTTATCTACGCGACCAGGCTACGTTCACATACCAAAAAGCACGAATTTTGACGAAGTCCAAAAGACGGAATTTTTGGACATCAAGGTTCAAGGCTTGGTTTGGGTTCTTGGGAGCTTCTTACTATGGGTATTACACTTTAAGAGGTAAGTTTCCTTTTCTAACTAGGTTTATTTTTAACCTAGGGTTGAAATATGAAGTGAGTAAGGTGTTACAGATTAAATCTCATGTATGACACATACCTGTAGTAATTGAAATGTGGAAAATTGGTAAAAAAAAATGGTTAAAATCAATTCTAGCATGATTTTAGTTTGTTGAAATTACTTATTTATAATTTCTTGAGAAATGTGATGATTTGGGCATATATGTGTTACATGATTTTGTGTCTTGATGGTGTTTGATGAAATGTCTATATTGATTAAGTGTGTTATTCGCATTGATTACTTTATAACATATTTAGGAGTTGGTGTTGGTATATGCATTATGATATATTGACATTGAGGTTGTCGATGGTAGTTATATGCTTATGATGTAATTGACTATGGAAAATGTTGATGGGTATTTAAGTTGTTTATATTGTGCTCAAGACATATCAAACTTGATATTGGAAATACAGTTGTACATCACATTTGCATATGCACGGGAAGCATTGCATTTGTGGGGCATGTGACATGAGTGTGGGTGTGTGCAATGTTTTGATTAAACACCACTCTTGATGGATGATGCGTGTGCTTGAGAAAGTTGGACCAAGGTTTGAATGAGTCGCACAAGTTACATTGAAAATAGGGTCAGGGTTAGCACAAAAGGCTCCCTCTGGTGCATGACAAGGTGATTTTGAATACGCACACCATTAGTATCGAGTCCATAAAGTATGTCGATGTATGTGAAGTTGTTGGTGGAATTATATAAATGTCGTGTCGGTTGGGTGTCTATTGGTGGAATTCCATAAATACTCACTCCAAGATAGGCCTAAGAATTTGAATGGTCATTTGATGTGTACAATTAATGACGGGGGCTTGAAACGCCCGGTTTCATATGCATGACATTGCATGTGTTATGGGAGTCGGTGAAGACTCGGGTTGAGTTGCATATGAGAGTCTTATCTCATAACATAGCATGACATAGAGAATTTCCATTACGAATTACACATTCTTAAATGGATTGTTGATTGATGGTTGAATTTGCATGTGGGAATTTCATATGCATGTAAGTTAGGGAGTAGTCTCTTTAGGAGATCCCCTATTGAGTGTGGCTTACCCATTATGAGACAACATTTTATGTGCGGGACAAGAGTCAGTGGATGGTTCTCACCCAGGCTCTCATTGATGAAGAAAACCTGATATGTGGCTTTAAATTATGTTTTGTAAAGCAAATATGTAATTTAATTTTTGGACATGTAATATTGTGTAAAAAATTGTAAAACGAACTCATATGAATTTTGTTGTATGTAAAATTGTAAGTTACATGAGTTTGGGTTGTTGTTGTATGAGATTGGAAGAGTTGAAATTGAAAAAAGATGGAATCGGGGGAAAACATGACACTTTAACCGGTAGAACATTGAGTATCTATCAGTAGAAGAATTTTAGTAGGCACTTCGACTAGTAGAACGTCAAGTACCTACCAGTAAAAGATTTCTAGAAGGTTTTTCTACCAATAGAACATTGAATCATCTACCAGTAGGTCTCCTGTAATTTTCAAAAAATTAAAATGATCTTGCCAATCCTTTAGGCCTTGAGTCCTTTTGTTTCAAGGATGTAAATGGAGTAAAATGAAGAGTAAATTTATGTATATTAGACCTTGGAATGGTAATGTGATAGATATGTACACAAGTTACGCATTTGAGAGTGCCTGGTACAAGGGTGACTCTTCCCAAACGTAGTGTTGTTCAAGATCCCGATGAATAGGATGTTATTGTTGTGGTGTTGGGTTATGCAGCATTCACAGGTATTTTCGTGGGTTGATGGAGGATTAATGAGTTGATAAAGGAACCCCGATTTTAGAGGCATCACAATTCAGACTCGTCTTTTAGATTTGTGTCGTTACGTTTTAACCTAGTAGGATCCCTATTGTAAAACAATCCCTGAAATACCCTATGTATCATTTCCGTATAAATATGGGAGTGGAGAACGTTATTGGGGATCTTGTCCTAAGTTTATTTTTCCAGCCTTTTTAGCATATGTCTTGTGAGTAATTCTTCTTTTACTCTTTAGTTAGGGTAGGGTTTTGGGATCATATATCAAATATCTTATTTTGCAATTATTCTCTATTATTCTTAAATGATTTATCTTTTACTACCTATCGATTGAATGAATGATTTTTATCAAAGTATGGGACCGTGTATACTTATTTGATTGTTCATTAACTAGATTGGTTTCTTGCGAGTTTACGAAACTAGTTCTTAAACTTATATTTTTATATCAATCAACTCTTGATTTCCAAAGTTATATATTCTAGTTGATTAGAATGGCATTGGAAAGTTAACTGAGATAAGCTATAATTGCATAAGTATAATATTTGGTGCGCATGAACAATTTCCAATCCCGAAACTAAAGAGTAGATTTTACTGATAAAAAATTTCATTCAAATTATAACAATTTCTTATTTCAAACAACCTACAAACTATTATTCTTTTTTACCTTCCTGTGATCTATTCAATCCTTGTGGATTGCCCTTGGACCTACTGAGTTATTACTACACTTGACCACCTACACTCGGGGGCACCGATTTAGAGTCAACCAGGAAATCTAATAAAATATTAATCATATTGGTGTAACCCCAATACAAATAGTCCATTTACAAATCATCTGTAAAAGTCAATTCCTATAAAATCAAAGTGAATCCACAAACATATATACAAGACACCATAGATATAACCCATCTAAGACTTATAATCTTTGTTTTGATCAATTTATGTTTATCACGGCTTAATTCTACTAGTACCCACGTGTCATTGTCATAAGTATCAACCCTTAGACAGTCTACAGAATCTAAAACATGTAAACCCCCACATTCTTATCTTTATATAACAACGTAATTATGTTTTTGAAATGCTAATATAAGTAATAATGTATGCATGAACTATGTAGATTGTAAGAGTAGAACTAAAAATGTTAGTTGAGGTAATAGGGTATTGTTGTCGAAGTATGAAAGTATTCTGTAGTGAAAGCACACTTTAGAGAGAATTTGAGTAGGAAGGATTTTGATACATTTCTAGTGTTTGGATCATAACTTTTTACTTTGAAGTTAATTTAATTTGAAATTTTGACGGTCGATAGTAGACTTCCAGGGCTTCAAAAGAGTATTTCACAAAAATTGTCTAAATCGATCTCTAAATGGGTCAAAACTTCACTATAAAATCATCTAAAAATGGGAATGACGTTTGAGCGTGCATGGACGTTCAAACGACAATTCGTCGCAGTACTTTTGAGTTTGATAGAACTATGATGAAAGAGAAAAAGTACTAGGAGCACACGACGTTCGAATGCCAAATGACGTTCGAACGTAAAACAGTAATTTGCACTAGTGACGTTCGAACGTGAGGTCAAAACTCTGAGTTTCAGATTCGCGCACAGGGGTCTATTTCTCACCTTATAAATACTTAAGGACCTCTATTAGCCTTATTTCAACATTTCTAACCCTAGACAGGCTTAGAGAGGAAGAAAGAAAGGGAAATACAAGAGATTAAAGTGTTGATACAAGTTGGAAATGACCAAATCTACTAGTTCTTCACTCAAAGCTAAGGAAGAAAGGTAGGTATTTCTTCTCACTCTTGTTCATTGAGGCTAGGTTGTGTATATATATATGTGTGTGTGTTTTGACTCTAAATCTTAGATATATGTTATGGAATCCTTGTTTCTTGATGCTCTTGCAAAGATTACTATGTTTTGAAGGAAGCTATGGTGGAATATCCATGAAATCTCTTCTCCTTGTTTTGAAAACCCTAGTTTTTAAGAAAAATGAGTTTTTCTCTCAATATTCTTTTGTTCCTTATTTCAAAACTCTAGTGCTTTGTATTGAACAATAAAATGATATTTTTTATGATCTCTTGCGTATTTTCTTAAATTGTTCTATTGGAGTAATACATGTGAAATTTGGAGATTTTTTTATTTGGCTGTGATTTGGGAGAATAGGTTTGTATTGTATCTCTTGTGGATGTTTGGATGACCATGGGTGGCCTTCGATCGAGTATCGTAGAGTGGGTTAGATGCATTTCTTACTCCATGTGGGTTTGAAGGTTCCCTATCACTCGTAATGTGGTTGATGCTTTGCAAGGACTAAACTACTTTTTGCTCACGTGGTATCGAAGCTGAGGGTTAATATACTATTCCTGGGTTTGATCGTCCCTGTCGATGCGTCTGTATACGTCCTTCCTAAAATTGTGTATCCTTGTGAGTATTAGATGTGTGTGTTGGGGGGGGGGCAGGGTATTCTCGATGTATTTATTCATGCGATTACATACATCATACCTGAGATACATATACATAATGTTGTGAAAGATACAAGTTATGGCTTGATATACATTGTGGGAAATGGGACATATTGGGGGTTAATGTTTATTGTTGTGGAAATGGTTTATTATAAGAATATTGGAAATGGTTTATGGTTGGAAATGGTTTATTGTTGGGAATTGGTTTTACTACTTCATTTAACTTATTGTCGTTGCGTAAACTGGAGATCTGTTAAAATTTCATTGTTTTATGTCAAAAGTTATATATAATATTTGCGAAATGAGACCGACTTATTTTATATGTTTTCTAAAACATTGTTCGAGTTTGGGAGAATTTTCCTACAGAGCTTAGTGCTCACCCCCTACAAACAATATTCTTTTCAGATTTTGGCTTAGAGGAAGAGCTCGGAATGGACGAGCAGGTACTTTGGGAAGCTCAAGTGGATAGGCATGTGAATCCGGAGGAGGATGTCTAGAGTTATCATGTTTATGTTCTTGACTAGGAGATTCATTTTGAGATAATGTTTATGCTAATATTTTCAATATTCCGCTGTAAGATAATAGTTTGGCATTTTTTTTTTTGTGTAATTGTCATGGTTTGACATATTCTTTTGGATGTAATGGTCATGGTTTGGCCTATTCTTTTGGATGATGTTGTAGATATTACGGATGATGAATGACATTTTCTTCATTTATAGATCTCATTAGTTGCTCTCATGATGTGAAAGGTTTTAGATAGTAATGTTATCCAAGAGGGATTTGGGGTGTTACAAAACATATACCCTGATACCAATTTGTCACATCCTGGATCCTCCAGGCATGCCATGTATAACGCCTCGCATCACACAAGCATGTTATGTGTTTTAAAATCATAAATGACATACACAAACTTTGGAAAGATGCATAGAATTCCCAAACTTGACGCTTTTACAAATTTTCAAGCTCATCTTAAACAACTAAATCAAAATAAAGTCCACATACTAATCAAGCTAAGCTCTATATGATTCAAGCCAATCTAGAAAAGGGGGAAACAACCTAGGGTGAGCTTCAACAGCTTAGCAGAATATCTTAATTTTGAGACACATAGATTTTAAAATAAGTAATTAGATATAATTGGGCATCAAAAAGAACAACCATTTCATACATAGATATAATGTAAAACTGTAAATGGAACAGTTATGTACGAAAATGATAAAGCAATACCAATACAATGACATAACGGAGAGGTAATATCCTAATGGACAACTCAGGGTTGTTATTAGCCATACGATCAAACCTTGCAGGGACTTGCAACCTAAAAAATATATGCTTCCTAAGCACAATTCGGCACCCAAGTCCAAAGATAATTTTGGTCACCCAGGCATTTTTGAACTCAATGCAACCCTCTATGATCTCAACTTGGAAGTTAAACCCTATGCCACTTAATCCTTTATGCAATTACATTTCATAGAAAAGGTTCTCGGAGTTCCAAATCAATATGAACAATTCGAGCAATCATGCAATACATATTTCAAAACCTTAACCGGGTCCAGAGTTCAAAATCAAAGCGAACCACCCAATCATGAGTTTGTAAACATTTAAAAAATCCTTTATGACATAATGGATATAATTGGAAAGAGTTTGAAAACTTTTGCCTATTTTGGACTTCATAAACCCTTTAGTGACATTTCAAGAATAGCATTCATTTAACTCACTAAAAATAGTTTTAAAGTTGGTTGGGTCAAAAATTATATCTCTATGCCAAACTGGGACCTGAAGGGCAAAAAGATCATTTTACACCATTTTTGCCAAGAGTGTAGGGTCGCAAAACAGAGATCTTTTTTGAAATCCTTTTGCAAATGGATTCTAATGCTACTAATTAGAGTCCCATAAACCACCATACGCGCCGACGAAAATTTTGGGCCGAAAAAGACTATTTATCTTCTTCCTCCTCCTCATTCTCCAAGAACCGTAGAATCTTTCTAATTTTTCAGTAAACTACCCAACTTCACCTCCATAGAACACAAATCACCCTCAAACCAATGCTAAACTACTCCCAATATTTCCTACTTCCAAACCCCATAGGCATCTAGGTTCAAATCCCTCTCATACTCCACGAATTTAGGGTCAAAGTAGGCCCAAAAACCATTTTGACAAGTTATGCCCAGACCAGCAAATTGAATTTTGACCCCTCAAATAACCTTATTTTTTCAATTCTCACACCATTTTTGGATTCATTGACTCCAAAATAGCTAGGCCCAACCACCCTCTACCATCTTTAACAAGTTTTTAGAAATGAAAATGTTATTTGAACCTTATTGGGAGATCTTATTTAGGGACATAATGATGTACAACCATTAGATTGGTTGTGGGCTCCATCTAACATTGGAACTCACAACTAAATAAGGTCCCTATAGCATTCCTCTTTTAGAAAATCAAATTTTCAAGTTTCAAGCTTACGGGGGTTTCATCACCACACCTCTACACACCACAACCATAGTCATACAACCTCCAGAACTACTCTTATACGACCCAAGAACACATCCTAGTGCTCTATTGGAAGCAAAACCAACAATTCCATGCAACCCACTTCACACTATAAACTTAATTTTGACCTTAAACACTCATCCAATTGAAAACTATGAACACCAATGGATTCCTAGGTAGAAACTTGGTTTACCTCGTTTCTTTTTGCACTCAAAAACCCTATGGAACCAAAAATCCCAATGTGTTCATCCTTTTAATTTTCCAACCTCTCTCTCTCTCTCCCTTCGTTTTGAGCCTTCCCAAAGCTTCCAGATTCCTTAAACATATTTAAACCTCCACCAAGCATAGCCATGATGGTTTTTCATGGATGAACTCACCAAAAAAGGACACCTCCTCCAACCATCATGTGAGGTGCTTGGAGGGGAGTTTTCATAAATACCCTCAAATTCAAATTTTCTATTTTTTTTAGTTCATGAACATTAATTTAATATTGACAAAGATACCAATTGGGTCCTCCCCTACTCTCACGCACCAAGCCCTAAACCTATGACCATTCGAATTCGCGAACTAACTCTAATTTGTCTAATCCTTTTAATTTGTGCAATTTGCATAATCTAATATTACTAAATCTCAATTTTTAAACCTCTAGACAACATTCCTAAAATTTAAACACATCCGAGGGCTTACTTAGTCGGGCATGACTCATGAGACACAACACTCGGAATCATGGTCGTAACAAGAACTCTCCACTAGATATACTCACCGATGTTATGGAAAGCTTCACTTGAACTCTGCACCACAATGGATTTATTAGGCCTCATGCGATCCCAAGAAGCACTCAAGATGCCTGGTATGCACACTCCGTCGATGGGTTTGAATGGATACCAATCCAGATCTTATTCTCCAAGGTGTAAGGTTGGATTTGAGTATCAAGGTGGATTTTGCCTTTGGATCTTTGGGATCTATGGTACTTCAAGGACCTTTTAATGTTATAGAAGCAGATTTTAGGTTCATAATTGAGATACGCTAGCTTGGGAAGACTCCCTCTATTTATAGGATCAAAATAGGGTTAGTCTTAGGGACCAAATAAACTAAAATTAATGAGTGACCACTTGAGCAGTGAGAGGGCAGTAGCTGCAAGAAAGGGATATGAATTCAAAGCACAATAGAAGAGTGGGGACTGCACAAGCTATCTTAAGACAACTAGAGAGGCCTAAGAGCAACCTAGAGGGCAGTCTCCATTGCCCATTCGTTCATTCTTTCCTAATTTTATCCCTAAGTGTTTAGAGACCACTCTAGCCAAAGGCAAGGGAGTAGAAGGCGATCTCTACTAGGGTTAAAGCTAGAAACTACGCAAAAACTTGTCATCTTGAGTATTAAATGACTCAATCCAATCTTTTCAATACACAATTTTACCCTAATCATCCTAGGAGTCATTAGCGGATCAATCATCGATTCAATTTTACCCTAATTATCTTAAATCTAAAATTAAACCAAGTGTGCTAAGGTTTCTATGGTCATTACCTTTGTCTTAAACATGAAGATACATGAAGATGCATTCGAAAAGTCTTTGATGTGTTGTTGTAACTTGAATTCCTCTCTTTATTTGACACTTCGGATCTCGAACGTTTTAGCATCATCACCATAGAATAGGTTGAAATTTAAAAAAGATTTCACAAAATTAGCCAATTACAAACATGATCCTAACACATCTAATGAAAAATATTATAGGTACACTTTCGGTTGTCTGTTGGTACCAAAGTAAAGTTTCTGACTTTTCAATTGCCCAAAGAAATAGTGGCATAGGTAATTCTTCTTTATGTAGATCCATCTAGAGAAAGAGAGGCGGTGAGGAATATTGAGACCAAATTTTTGGAAAGTATCGGTGGAGAAGGAAGCGAAGCATGATACTTCTTTGGCTAAATAGTTAGGCAGACCCACAATTAGGCAGTCGGTTGGCAGAACTATTGCTTGGCCATGTATCGATGTATATTGAATTTTAATATTTTTCAATTATTTGTATTTAAGTACTTTTCACACTTCCAAACATCTTGGACTCATAATAACTGAATTTGAAGGTTTATTGTAAATATAATATCATTGTGTTCAGTATTACTTTTTTGGGAATAGAATCATTAGTGTGTGATCGTTAAAGCCCACAAGAGATATGTATATTTATAACTGACCCATATTTATTATTTTTTATTTTTTGGTATAGATTTATTTGTGCATGTTTGTTAAAGTCTACATGAAATATGTATAATTATAAATGAGCAGGTTTAGATCTAAATATATATATATATATATATATATATATATGTATGTATGTATGTATATTTTGTTTTTTTTTGGTTTTTGTGTCGTCAAATGCAAATACATTTTTGCATCGACTAACTACCAACACAAACTTTTTGCAACGCCTTCTTGTCAACTCAAAAACTAGTTTTTTCTTGTAGTGTCGATTACTAGTCAAACCAATAAGCTTGGTTTAAGCTATTTACTTGGTCGTTCAATGCTGTGAATTGGTTAGCTGCGTCAGTGAGTTTTTAATTCAAGTGTATAGTTCTTCACCTCACTTAGTGTTCAAAACAAAATAGAAAAGAAAATTCTTTTTAGGGATTTTTATGAATTTTATGCAAAAGCAAAGCATGAAAATGCAAATAAAAAGAAAATCCTGCTCCATCAAATGCACAACTCTAGGATGATATATTCAATGCAAACTCAACTAGAATATGGTGTGCCTCATGTAACTACTCTCTTACTTGAGGGAGTTCCCACCAGCAGATTTTCTAAGTTCCTTGACCCTAGAAAATATTGAAGCTCATTTAAGTCATCGATAAGTTTCTTTTTCACTCAAATGGCCTTGACTTTATACAACTGTGGGTGCTTTGAGGCCTCATTAGATATATATATTTTTTTGTTAAACATCACCACTACAAGGGTGAAATTTTTTTATAAATAAAAAATTACACTTAATCTGGGAACGTATGTAGTTTACCCATTCCTTTTCAAAAAAAGTACCTTACCTATTCAAATACCTTCTAGTTACGGGATATGCATGATAGATAATTTAATAAACAACAAAATAAACATGCATGCCTTTTATAGAATAAGAGAAAAGGACCTAAGTGAATCTAAAATCCCATTGGTCTAGCCTTCTTTTCGTAATTGTCGGATTTGATGGGAATCTTCATCTGTAAGATTTCTTCCTTGAAGTGGTAATTGAGAATATTGGTTGCAGCAATAGTATGTAACCTAAATTTATAATCTAAATTTGCATCTCAAATAAATAAAGACTATTGAATTGGATTACTGGCTCCCATTTTAAAAAGTTGATAGACTCACTCATCATATGATTTCCGTTCATTTGGGTTACAAATTTGAATTATATAGTGTTTTTCATCATCATGTTCTAAATTATATTCATCACCAAATCGAAAGCAATAAAAAACATAGGCAAAACATGAAAGGGCAACGCAGCAAGCATGAACGACATTATTTTGCTTCGGTGGCAATCATCCCAAAAGAACTTGAAAGTATCAATCTAGTGGCGTGGTCCAGAACAAGTGTGTTTTGTCCTAGAGAATGGGTAAATGTTATGCCAAATAGACATTGCATCCCATTTTCTTTTCTATTATACACAATAAACGTATGATTTGACAGAAATAGTGGAAAAGGTTTAGGCAGATCGTTGGATAAGGTGGGTTAACACTCATAAAGATAGGTTAATAAATGCAATGGATCACACATATCCCTTATTTGGAATGCCAAAATTGAGCCTGGATATTAATTCCTGGTCTATCCTTGACCCAGGTGCTATAGTACCTTTTAGCCCTCCTACATGGGTTAAAATTAACCCACTTCCACCATGAGTTTCAGTCCCAGCCAATAGGTTTTGTATGGGTAATGACATATTTACCCCTCTCCTCCATTTTAGATTGAGAGCTCTATGTCTCTCTCTGTGTAGGCGATGAAGAAGACGACGATGTCATTCTTTCACTCGCTCGATGTGTCTCTCTCATTCTCTAGACCAAACAAAGAAGAGATCTTCACTGCTCCACCCTCAACCTTCACCGTTCACAGTCACCGTGTTGTATGATCTGATGTATGCTTTAGACATGAAGGAAGCATTGAATCGACTTTTGATGGAGATCATGGACGCAAGGAATCAGTGCCTCAAGCATTCTATGGACCTCTCCATGAAACACGAGTAACTCCCCGAAAAGCATCAGGTCTCTCTCTCTCTCTCTCTCTTTTTGTTGGAATGTTTGGTTGCTCAAAGAATCTTTTTTTCTTTCCTTCATTTGAATGGAGCTTGCAAGTTCAGGGTAATGCTAGAGAATGAATAGTTGGAGGAACAGTAGGATCAGATGTTGTAGCCATAAAAAAATAGGGTCCTTTTGGAATTGGATATTTCAAAAATTAAGGTTTTGAGTTTTGAAGTCTCTACAAATCAGGGTTTCCAAATAGCTCTTCGATTAGTGCCAACAAGTCGATTGACAAACTAATAGAACAAAAAAAACAAGAAACAAAATCGAATCAATCAAAATTTTAGAGATAAAGAGGAGAATGGAGAATCAAATTAGAAAGCAAAGAAATTTTGATCAATAAGAATCTAGCAGACTGTTTTTCCAAAGATTAGAATGAATGGATCACTCAGGATCCGATCTCTCTTACGAGTTTCCAAAGATTAGTTGTTATTGTGGAGCCAATGCTAGATCTTGTTCCTTATGTCATGCTGCACTTTTCTTTATGAACAACCTCATATCAAGAATCTTTGTCTTCTAAATCCCTCCACAATGGTTTTTCATTTTCAAGTGCTTGTTGAATCAAATTATTTTTATTGGTATTTGTTTTTCAAAATTGGCTAGTTAACAATGGACTAACTCTACTTGGAGTATCTGTGACACCCCAAAAATCCGGGGGTCAGTCGATTACTCATCAATCCGCGAAATATCTGTAAATACCGAGTAACTTGATATCTCGCCGTTATGCCCCATTTACTGGGGTCCATCATTTAACAAAAATTGGGCAGCGTCTCCTTTGTACGGGGAACTCTATCCAAAACGCAACATGTGCAATATATCTTCACATGACCCATCTGAGGCCCAGTATAACACATTGGCCACACTGGGTCCATTTATAAGCAAACATTGGTCACACCGGGTCCAATTTTTCATACTTATATCAAAATATACAAGGTTATAGTCCATACAAGTTTTATTACAATTATTTGCAAAAGATTACTTGCCCAAAAATATAATTTCCACAAGTGTTCTACATTAACACAAAATAAAGTCACATTCGGCTTTCTTCAAACATAAGGGTTCAAATTGGAGCCATCCGCCGGTGTATTTCCCCCACCTGAAATATTTTCCCGTATAGGGTGAGCTAACGCCTAGTAGAGTATATCCTATAAGGGCTACTCCCCACCTTAGATGCATATGCAATGTGTATATGCAACAAACAACATTTAACAACCATTCATACAGGAATATGCATTCAATATTGGAATGCAACCATGTCATGCTATAAAATGAGATGATACTCACTCATGCACTTAAACCCAAGTCCTCACCGACTTCCACAACACAACGCAATGTCAATGTGTAATGACCCGTCTTCGGCAGAAATACATCCAAAGATCGCTTTGTTTTTAAAATCATGCGTTTTATAAATAAATCAGATCATTATTGGATGGTACTCATTAAATGAGTATTTCTTATAAGTCAAAATCTTCTGACTTGTTGGGTAATGAATTTTGGATTTTATGTCGCCGGTTCCATATACCATACTACATTTTTCCGGAACTTCACCACAGGGTCTTGCACCCGAGGGGAGAATCTATCCCTTCTTGCTATACCCAACACAAGTTTTTGTTTATGCAACATGCGGTTCAATGGGATCTTCGACCAGACTTTTCCAATTCCACATATCAATAACCAAGAATGGTGTTTGGTTAATCATGCATACACACACCCGCACTCATGACTCATGCCCATGATTGTGATGCCAATTCCATGTCCATATTGCAAAGCATGTCAAATGAACAATTTCTACATATCACTATATACCATGACAATTTATATCATATGAATATAATCACCATAATCCATTACAGGTTCAATATATCCTAGAGCATATATCAACACTTCATCAACATGTTATCACATAATACATGCTAATATCACATTTCATTCACAAGGCATAATATAAAACACAAAACATGCTCACATGATCCCAATTTCTAAGGGATTACATAAAAACTTTCATATACCAAAATTAAGCCAAGATTAGACCACCAAAACAGCCCACATAAACCACCATATAACAGCCCATATATAGCCCACAAAATGGCCTAAAAAAAGTCCATAATATGGTCAAAAAATAGTCCATAATATGGCCGAAATATAGTCCGTAATTCAGCCCCTTAACAGCCCAAATTCAGCCCCTAAACCGGCCCTAGAACAGCCCCAAAAGAGAGGAGTAAAACCAAAGTAGGAAAAACCTCTTGTAGCGTGTAGGAAGTGATAGAACTTCCAAAACACCAACCAAAGCCCAAGAACTTGATTTTTTCAAAATATTTTCTTTGGATCTTTGGTGAAATTCACTTTCCTTGGTACGTAAAAGTAGCCCTCGTCGCGGTGATCAACTTTAGTTCATGGCTCGATGAATTCTGACCACTGGAACTCTGAGAATCGACGAAGGAAGTTTAAAAATCTCACTTTTTCTCTTCTTTTCTTTCTTCTTTCTTTAAAAACGTGTGGAGGCTGAGCAATGGAGATATTTCTCCAAAAAATCTGATTTAACTCACTATTTTATAATTTTAAAGACTTGGCTCAGATCGCGCCAAGTGCCCCCCACTTATTCAGATCCGTTTTCGCCCCGAAATAATTTATTGCATTATGTGTTTAGTCCAAATTAATTTTATTGGTACTTTAGTCCAATCATAATTAAATTTAATAATATTTATTTTCGGGGAATACGGAGAGGTCATTCGCCACCCAGTCGTCTCGAACGACGAGTAAAAAATTTGACTATTTCATAATTCGATGAAATTCGACAAGGTGACTAGATTTCGCGACATGAGTCCAACGGCGAACTCCATTTCCTCATTCAAGGTCTAGAACATGAGTATTTTAAATACGCATTATAGTGATAAATTACCATTTTGCCCTTTTTTGAAAAATTTCAAATTTACCCGAGTTTCAAAGTATCAACATTTGGGTTTATCAGAGTCATATATAATGTTATTTTGGAAGTTATTTTCAAGAAAGATGTACCAAACTTAGGCCAACAGTACATTGATAGCAATTTTGGATCAAGCTCATCAGTGAATTCGAGGAGGAGGGAAGTGGATGTCATAGTTATTGATGATGATTGACCTCATCGATTTTCATGTAACACAAATTTGAATGTTAGTAGGGGTGTATTTAGGTTGACTATGTATGGTAGTGTGTAATGTTGCCTCATTTTGTTAGGAATTATATAAGGCAACATTAATTTCGCTTGTTATTGTTGAAGAATATTAATCATGTTGCCTTATGTTTTTGTGTATTTTTTTATAAGACAACATTTTATTACAATTATATATGTTGAATATGTAACTATTATTAATGAATGTTAGGAGACCTTTTTGAGATTGATCGAATCTAGTGCTGCTAGCAACACATTACTACATACTTGGATTTTATATTTAGTTGTTTGGATCTAATACACTTCGTCTACTCTTATACAATTCTTCACTTTGCTGTCAAAAAATTGAAAAACAAAAATCAATATTTTAATGTATATATTTTATTCTGCATATGTGACAAATATTTAATTTTGTTAGAATAAGCCACTAATCCAACAAAGGATTGGATTGTATTGGATAGGTTCATGGGTAGAATGGTAAACTACTACGAAATATATGGTGTAATCCATGGGGCCTACGCAATTACACATTTGTTTCCCAAACAAAGATTTGGAATGGATATACTCCCTAACCAATGGATTTATAGTGGGTGAGTGGGTTTGGGTTGTATGGGTTTGGATTTAAAAAAGAAAATCCTACCCTATCCAAAGTCATTACCCAAACACACCCAATATTCATCACCAAATCGAAAGCAGTAAACAACATAGGCAAAACATGAAAGTGCAACGTAGCAAGCATGAACAACATTATTTTGATTCAGTGGCAATCATTCCAAAAGAAGCTACAGTATCAATTGAGCGGCGTGGTCCAAAACAAGTGTGTTTTGTCCAAGAGAACGGGTAGATGTTATGCAAAATAGACATTGCAGACCATTTTCGTCTCTATTATTCACAATAAACCTATGATTTGACAAAAATAGTTGAAAAGGTATAGGCATACCCCATGTGAAATACAAGGACATGACTAAAATATGAGTTATGCGGAATTAGGTTTTCTAATCTAATCTCTTAATCTTTTGGGCATTCCAATGAACTCCCTTTAACAAACATAAATAACAATTTTTAACTCCCACATTAGCATTGATGGTGTGTGTCACACAAATGAACAGAGCTTAGGGATTATTAGAGCACTCAATAGCTCTATCGGAGCTCCTAGGCTCTTAAGAATTGAATAAAGGGGAATAGGGATTTGCACATAGAGAGTTTATAGTGGTTCACTAGCTCGGGAGCTCGGCCAATCCACTCTAAAAGGAGTCTCTTACTCTTGGGGGTGATTATATTGATAAAGAGGGGAAGATTATAAAGGTTATTTGCTTAGACAAGCTGTTTGTTTTCTATTGTGAGAGATATGCCTCTTATTTGTAGTCTTCAGAGGCCTTACATGATCCTGGTCGTGATCTTATCCTTCTTCTCGTAACGGTAGTGCCTTTTATACGCTTGCCATGAACATCGTTGAGATGGTTACGATTTCTTTGCTTAAATGCAAGACCGTTACCTTATGTGTGGTGTGTGGGTGGAAGTCAGTTATCATCTGTGCTACTCCTGTGAAGGTTCAGTTGCTTGAGAGGAGGCACTGACCTCTAATTCCCTAGCCATCCATGATGGGCTGAGTGCCTTGAGCTGGGATGATCCGAGCTTTAGGTACCACCAGTTGCCCCTGCCCCTAGCCATGTAAGCTACATGAGTTGGGGATGATCTCTAACCTTGGTGAGCGACGTTAGCTTGGTTTGCTTATGGGATTCACAAGATGTGACGTTTCTCAAATTTTACGGTGTTGAAAACGTGTACGAAGTTACTTTGCCCTCGTTTCTTGCGCATGTTCATCATTTATGCTCCACGTGTCCACAAGTATACTTTGCCTTAAATGTTCCTTCTTGCTGAAACCGCCTCAATCATTTTTAATTCCCTTCATATTCCCCTATCTTTTCCTCTTCTTTGCGATTCTGTCTTCTCTAATCTCCACGCGATCTAGAATTTCACTAGTAAATACTCAAATTGGCTCTGAAGTCCAGGTGAAGCTAAATTAGTTCATTCCTAGAACCCACCTCAGGTCTCTAATAGTTGATCGTCTTTGGTTAGGTACGACATTTGTCTTGTTTCATTTCTTACCTTCCTCTAGGGTTTTTTTATTCATTCTAGATCCCTCATATTTTAGATGGTTACTTCATTTCTGGACTTTTGGTTTCTGCTATTTTAGGAGTCAGGGTAACTCCTTGTCTTCTTTTCCCCTTTTCTTAGATCCCCACTCGACTGTTATGGTCTTCCTTTTTGTTCATTGTAGCCTTGATCCCAGGGCCCTCGAGGACTATTTTACCAATGTTCCTTCTCTTTATGCCTCTTTTAATCTTCCTCTCTTCCACACCTTCTTTTCTGCTTCATCTGAAGCTACTGTTTCATTTGTCTCTCTAGCCATGGTGATAGATCTCCCAAACTTGAGGAGGATGATCTAGAGGATATGGGCGATGATATAGATAACTTTTCAAACAACGAGAACGAGGTAGAGGTCCCTTTGTCTCTACCAAGCCCTGCCCTAAGGTCTGAGAAGTCCAGGAGAAGGAAATCTAAGAAAGGCGGGGTTGGGACCTCCGACAGTGCTGAGGATGCTGAGCCCACTCCCCGAGCTTCAGATATTATGGGTTTTAGTGAGGTCACTCCCCCTTTTTATGAGCATTCTTTCTTCTAGATATGGCTTGCCTAGGGGTTTGCAATACTGGTGTCCCCATGTAGACATTAGGTATGATAATGAGGTGCCCGAGAAGACTTGTTTCTTTGTTGCCTCCCTCGAGAATGGCCTTAGATTGCATGTGCACCATTTTCTCAAGTCTATCCTTGAGGACTTCAATGTCTGCTTAAACCAATTTTCTCTTAATTTTTGGGGGCATTTTTTTGGTCTTCTTATTTTCTTTAAGAAGAATGAGCTTGGAATCCCTGCAGTTCCCTTACTTATGAAGTATTTAAATATTAAGTTCTCCCCTGCTGATGATTTCCTGTATATTGCAAAACAGGTGAAGGCCCCACCCCTAATTACTAATCTTCTGAGCTCGTACAATGGTTGGAAGAAGCTTTTATTCTTCGTGTCTAGTAAAGAATGGGAATTTGACCAGAGTGATGTTGTTGATACCGTTCCCATACGCCGATCCTAGTCAGGCTGATAATTTGGTCAAGTCCTCATTCGAGGAGGCCTAGATTGACATTTTTATTCTTGTGTTTCACCTACTGATCTTGTCTCCTTTGGTTATTTCAAGTATTCGACCCGACCTCAGAACAGAAGATATGCTTTTCCTTCTGGGTCTTGAGGATTGCCATCCGAAAACGTATTCTGAGCTATTCAAGCCTTCGGTGCTCACTCAGTTTGGGTTTAGTCCTCACGATGCGAGAGTTAAGACCCCCATCCCTATATTAGTGGTTGGTGTAGAAGATCCCACTGGTAAGACTTTCTTATTCTATCCCTGGTTTTACCCTTTCATTTTATTAATTTTTTCTGATCTTTTTATTTCATTCTCCTAGGTCCCAACTCAATGGCTCCAGATGTTGAGGTAGTTAGGGACAAGGTGGCCTAATTTCGAAAGGACAAAACTGGGGGCAAACACGAGGCTAAAGATATATCTAGAGGCGACCTCGGTCCTTCATCAAAGGTTAAAAAGTTAGAGGTGCCTCCACCTCTCCCGACGACCTCTCTTCTTCAGAAGACGTCCTGTCACCCACTACCTTTTTTTGAGGGGGCTCCTTTTGCTCCAAAGGTCCCTGGTTCCCCCAAATCAAACATGGGGGGCCTCCCTAAATCTGGATTCAAGAAACTTTCATCTCGATTAAAGAGGTGATCAAGACACTAGATTCTTTGGCTCATTCTTTCATCTTGGTTCACAATCAACTGAAGAGGCATCTATTCAACTGGCTTCTAGTAAAGCTAATCACTCTACCAGCTGAGCTGCTCAAGGCAGGGGTTCACTCATCAAGGTCGTGAACCTTGCTACCAATGTTCTTCTATTTGTCATCCGAGAGTTTGATATCCAAGAGGCCACATCGATACCTTTATCTACTTCGACAGCTACTGCTTTTTATGGGGTAGCATTAGTAAGTTTATGCTTGTTATTTTTTTAGTTTGAATTTGACTCAAGGTCTTTCTTATTCTGGCAGATGGAAATCCATGTTAGAGCTCTGGTGGAAAGAGTTAGATCTTTAGAGAAGGACACCGAAGTGACTCAAAAATCTCTCAGAGCCTATGAGCTCAAGTCGAGGAGCTGACTATTGCTAATGATGACCATAAGGCTCAAGTTCAAGACCTAAAGGCCCAAGTGCAAGGTCTGAGCTTAGTGAACAAAGATTTAGAGGTCGAGATCAAACTCAAGACTGATGGCCTGTCTCAAGCAAGAAAGGATGTCTTTGAGGCTCGTGATGCTATACAATCCATGAAGAACGAAGATCACTAAGCTTTAAGATGAATGTGCCACAAACTAGGCTAAGGGCTACTTCAAGAGAAAGCCATGAAGGATTACCCAGATCTGGACTTCAACTTTGATCCTCCTATGGATGAGGAGGAAAAAGACTCAGTTGTAGAGAAGAGGTTTGAAGTTGATGTCAAAGCTTCTAGTGTTCTTCCTGAGCCTGAAGCTTCTGTTGTTGTCTGTGCCGAGGATAAGGTCCCTGTTGAGAATGGGGTCGGGACTCTTGGGCCTATTCTTACGGAAACGGTTGCTGAAGCTTCTAGGCCTATTCCAGCTGAGGTGACTATCCCAGTAGAGGTGGGAGTTCCTAAGATTGTTCCACCTCCAGCTGTCACAACTGAGACTGAGGTTTCAACATCTATCTCTTCTGAGGCTTCGCCTGCTCTAACTGACCTCCCTCCAACTCCTATCCTACTAGAAGGAATGACTACTCTTGAGCTACCCCGTGTTCCTAAGGAAATTGTAGATCCAACTACAGATACTTAGGGTCTTGCTTATCTATTTGTCAATTTTTATTTTTTTCTTTGTAATTAGAATTAAGGAAAAAAGAACTTTTCATAATTTATACATCTCTTGCTTAGTTTTTTCTTCCTTCCTCTCTCCCCTTGCTTCCGAGGAGAGTCTTAGTCTCTTGGAAGAAAAAAATTTCCAAGTATGAAGTCTAACTTTTTGAGTTTATGAGTTAGAGAACTCATTTTTATGAGCTGAAGAGCTCATCGTTTGTTTATGAGTTTAGAGAACTCATCTTTAATTTATGAGTTAGAGAGCTCTTCATTTGTTTATGAGCTTGAGAGCTCATCATTAATTTATGAGCTAAAGAGCTCATCATTTATTTATGAGCCGAAGAGCTCATATTTAATTTATTAGCTAAAGAGTTCATCATTTGTTTATGTGTTGAAGAGTTCATCGTTTCCTTATGAGTTTAGAGAACTCGTCTTTAATTTATGAGCTGAAGACCTCATATTTAATTTATGAAGAACGACAATTGATCTTAAACTTTTTGTTTATTACAGTGAAGTTTTACAAAAAAACAGGATTCTTAACTACATAAAGAATTTCTTCAAATGGTATACATTCTATGAATGAGGCAAAGTTATCCCTTCCTTAATCTGCAGCTCATAATTCTCTAGTTTGACTATTCTAGACTTGATGTATGAACCTTCCTAGTTGGGCCCTAGCTTTCCATGAGTTGGGTCCCTCTCTACTGGGAGGAGTTTCTTGAGGACTAGGTCCCCCACCTTAAAGCTCCTGTGTCTAACCCTTATATTGTAATATTTTGCTTTCTTTCTATGATAATCGAGGATGTGTTGCAAGGCTTTGTCACTCTTTTTCTCCCAGAGGTCAAGATTGAAAAGACGTGACTTGTCATTTTGCTTAGAGTTAATGAGCTCTGTCCTTGGGAACGGAATGCCTATTTCCACAGGGAACACAACCACAGTGCCATAGGTTAAGGCAAAAGGTCTTTCTTGGGTGGCTGCTCTGGCGGTGGTTCTGTAACCCCATATTACTTGTGACAAGTGTTCCACGCATCGACCTTTTAAGGCTTCGAGCTTCTTTTATGGTCTGAATGGTTGTTTCTGCTTGCCCATTTGACTGAAGATGAGCTGGTGCAGAGATGTAGTTTTTTATGTCTAGCATGGCATAAAATCCTTTGAAGCTGGAATTGACAAACTACTTCCCATTATTTGAGATGAGACCTCTTGGGATCCCAAACCTTTAGATTATGGACTTCCAAGTGAAACTCTGGATCTTCTGCTCTATGATCTTTGCAAGGAGTTCCACCTCAGCCCATTTGGTAAAGTAGTTACCCCAAGTGCTTGTTAGACGAGGGTTAAGTATGTCTAAACCCCACTACTGGAATGGCCACGGACTAATCACCGAGGTGAGAAGCTCTAGTGGGCAGTGCGGGATATTGGCATGCAATTGGCAATTTTTGTACTTCTTGATCAACTTTACTACATCCCTAAACATCGTGGGCCAAAAGTACCCCTACCTTAGAGCTTTATTAGCCAGAGTTTGAGCTCTAATGTGGTTTTCATAGCTTCCATCATGGACCTCTCTTAGAATGTAATTTGTTTCCTCATCTCCAACACACCTCAAGAGCGGTGATGAGAATCCATGTTTAGACAGGTTTCCCTAGAGGATAGTGAATTTGGATGACCTGGCTCTTAGCTTTGTTGCTTCTTTGAAATTCGAAGGCAGGGTTCCACTCTAAAGGTATTCCTTAATCGGATCCATCCATGTTGGTTGAATATGAACAAGGAACACCTCCTCTGCCTCGAAGCTCACAAATGACTCAACTAGGTGTTCCATTGGAATGAGTCTATCTAGGCTCTTCTAGCAAGCAGTCGCTAGTCTGGCTAAGGCATCGGCTCGAGAATTTTTTGCTCGGGGGACATGCATGACCTTAACCCGCAAAATTTTTTTCATTAGTTCTTGTACCTTTTCCAAATATAGAGCCATTCTTTCTCCCTTTTCTTTGTATGCTTCCTCGATCTGTTTCACTACCAGGTAGGATTCGTTGTGAATCATGAGCCACTCTTCTTCCTTGAAAAGGCTTCATACTTAGCCTCGTTGTTTAAGCTTTGAAATCAAATATAAGGGTTTACTCTATGTCTATCCCATATGGGGTGGTTAGGATTAGTGCAGCGCCGCTGCCTTGGGCAGTGGCAGCACCATCCACATAGAGCTTCCACGTTGGGAGGTCGGGAACTAGTTGGATCGTATCCAAGGATGCCTCTTGATCTGTCGTGAATTCTACGATGAAATCTACTAATATCTTTCATTTGATAGCAGTTATGGGCTTGCACATTATGTCAAACTTGATGAGCTTTATTGCCCATTTCACTAGTCTCCCTGACGGCTCTAGCTTTTGCAAGACCTACTTCATTGCCTGATTTGTGGGAACTTCTATTATGTGAACCTGGAAATAAGGTATGAGCCTTATTGCTACTATTACCAGAGTTAGGACTAGATTTTTCATTTTTGGATATCTTTCATCTTCTCTCCTCAGAGCTCTGTTGCAATAGTAGACTGGCTATTGAGCTTGGTCTAGTTATTTTACTAGGGTTATGCTGGTGTAAAAGTTTGAGACAACAAGGCATAGAGTGAACACCCCCCCTTCTCGGGGGCTTGCAAGAACTGGTGGTGAGCTGAGATAATTCTTGAGAGCTTTGAAAGCCTCCCCACACTATACATCCCATTGGAATGGTTTTTTTCAAAACTAGGAATAAAGGCTAACATTTATCGCTCAACCTGAAGACAAACCAGTTCAATGCTACTATTCTTCCTATCAAACATTGGACCTCTCTTGTGTTTGAGGGTGGTTTCATGTCAATCACAGCTCAGACTTTCTCTAGATTAGCCTCAATGCCTCAAATGTTTACTATAAAGCCCAAAAATATTTCTAAGCGCATTTGGCTAGGTTGAGCTTCATTTGGTACTTTTTGAGAATCTAGAAAGATTCTTCGAGGTGCCAGATGTGTAGCTCAGCCTTTAACGACATTACCTGTATATCATCAATGTAGGCCTTCATGGATATTTCGATCTGCTTCTGGAACATGCGATTTACCAATCACTGATAAGTGGCTTCTGTATTTTTTACTCTGAAGGGCATGACTTGATAGTAGTACATTCATTGCTCAGTTACGAATGACGTCTTCTCTTGGTCATTGGGATCCATTCTGGTCTGATTATATCCTAATAAAACATCCATGATACTGAGCAACTCATGCCCTATTGTGTCATCCACGATCAAATCAATCCGAGGTAGAGGAAAGTTGTCCTTTAGGCATACATGGTTCAGGTCAGTAAAATCGATGTAGAGGCGCCACTTACCGTTGGTCTTTTTTACAAGGACCACATTGGCTAGCCAAGTTGGATAATCTTCCTCCCTAATTTTCTTGGCATGGAGAAGCTTGGAGACCTCTTCATTTATGGTTTTTTGGCTTTCTGGGGTAAATCTTCTTCACTTTTACCTGATGGACTTGAAGGTCGGATTCATGCTAAGCTTGTGCGTGATGACCGAGGGGTCAATCTCATACATATCCTCTTGTTTGCATGAGAACACCTCCATGTTCTCCCTTAGAAATTAAATAAGGGGGGTCCTTGATCCCCTTGGGCAGCGTTGACCTCACGTACATCGAATGTCATAGGTCCTCGTTGAGTTTGATTGGCTCCAACTCTTCTGAGGGAATGGGCCTTGTATCAAACTTGTTTCTCATGTCAAGCTCGTCCAACTGTATGGTCTCGACGTCTTTTCTCTTCATGGATGCCATGTAACATTCCCTTGCTACGCGCTGGTCTCCTCGGACCACCCCAATGTTATTTTCAGTTGAAAACTTTATTACAAGGCGATATGCAGAAGGAATGGGTCTCATGGCATTGAGAGAAGGCCTCCCCAAGAGAACGTTGTATTCTGATAGGGTATCGATTGTCAAAAATCTTGTGGTAGTGATCGACTAGTAGGGATGGTCTCCCATTATGAGGACGAACTGGATTGAGCCTAGGGGAATCACCATTTTCCTTGAGAATCCAAGCAAGTGAGTTCTCACTGGCCTGAGCCAGTCTCGGTCGATGTCCATTTTGTCAAATACAGAGGCGAAGATGATGTCGATGGAGCTTTCATTGTTGATAAAAACTCAATGGATGGTTTTGTTGGCAATGATGGCTCTTACCACCAAGTGATTGTCATGGGGATGCTGCCAACGTTCTAGGTCCACATCCGAAAATGTTATGTCCATATTTAGCCGAGGTGTCTTGGACACAGGCAGTGTCTACAATATGTCTTCGGCTCAGATTTTTAGTATACGGGCCTTTCTAGCTAAGCTCATTTTCCCACCTCCAACAAATCCTCTGGATATTACTTTGATCTCTCTCATGGGCTACTGGTGTTGTGGAAGAGCTTGCTGCTGGGGTACAAGAGGTAGATGAGCTCAGTTTTGATTATCTTGGGCCACAAAGTGACGCAGCTGCCCCATCTGAATTAAGAACACGATCTCTTTCTTTAGTTGGATGCAATCGTTGGTGAGGTGGCTATAGTCCCAATGATACTCACAGTTCTTCGTCAGGTCCCACTTTGTGGGGTTAGCCTTCATCCGAGGTGGCCACCTCAGGAACTTTTCATTCTGCATCTCATAGAGGAGCTAGGACACCATGGAGTTGAGGGGAGTGAATTGCCTTGGGGCATACCCTGGCTACAACTCCTGAGGTGGAGGACCTATGCGATCTTTAATATCTCCTCTCTTTTTTGGGGACCGATACTTGTCTCTTCGTGTTAACCTTTCTCGACTCCTCTCCTTAATTGGACTGTGGTCTTTTCTCTTCTCTTTCTCCTTGTGGGTGCTCGAGCTCCTAGCCTTTGAGAAGAGCCTCCTCGCCACTAATGTATTTCTATGCCTTGGCCAGGACCTCAGCCATGCTGGCTTGTGGGTTCTTGGAGATCGAAAACGTCAAGTCCTTTGAATGGACTCCCAGTCAGGCAATGAAGGCAGTAAGAGAAAATTTCTCGTCAGGGACGTCTACTTTAGAGATTCTGAATTGAACCTTTGAATTTAGCTTCATAGTTTCTCATCTGGTCCCTGTTTCACATTCAGTAAGTGGTAGCTCAGCTTTCTGTAGGTCCGAGTTCCTATGAATTGCTAGACGAATAAGATTGAGAGCTCCCTATAGGAGGAAGTGGATGTTGGGGTCAGCCTATTCAACCAGGCTAAGATTAAGTCCTTCAAGGTAATAGTAAAGGCTCGGCACCACACTAGGTCTTGGTACCCATGTAACTCTATTTGATTTTTAAAGGTGTTGAGATGGTCCATGGGATCCTTCATTCTATCAAAGGTCTCCATCTGAGGCATTCTGAACTTTGGTGGAAGGGAAAAATGTAGCACCTCTAAGGTGAAGAGAGACTCTGTCTACCAGACCAGGGCGTCCGTACGACTCACCTCTTGTTAAATCTCCCTAGAGCACTGCTCACAAAATTACTCTTTTATTTCATGTTGGAATGGGGGAAGCTCGTTCTTGTGAGTCCCCGTGTTCTGGCTTTGCACTTCCTTGTTCTCTCTATTCTTTTGAGCTCGACGACATATGTTGTCTAATGATTGACTGTGCTCATTCTTCTCCGCATTCAAAGGATTGGGTCGTTGATTTTCTCCCTATGAGGGATCAACCTGGGCTGGCTGTGCTCTCTGGTGTCGCTAGGCTTGGATGAGGTTTAGTAGTTTCTCGTTTTACTAGAGAAGACTCTGATTGACTTGTTGAAGGGCCTCAGGTTCATTGTTCGGAGGATGATTCGCCATTAGAGGATCAACTTCTGGATTAGGTAGGTTTTCCTGCTGTTTTCCAGTGGCGAACTCTTGTTGGTTCTGTAAACGCAGAGGGTGTATCTAGTTTCTGCTCATGTTGCGCGTAGAAACTATCAAGTATTGAAAATATTAGTAGAATTTTTACAGGAACAACCATTCCCACATACGGTGCCAACTGATGATATGTGTCACACAAATGAACAGAGTTTAGGGACTAGTACATCACTGAATAGCTCAGTCGGAGCTCCTAGGCTTAAGAATTGAATAAAGGGGAATGAGGAATTGCACACACAGAATTTATAGTGGTTCACCAGCTGAAGAACTCGAGTAATCTACTCTGAAAGGAGTCTCTTGCTCCTGTGGTGATTATATTGATAAATAGGGAAGATTACACAAGGTGTTTGCTTAGGCTGCTTGTTTTTTGTTGTGAGGGATATGCCTCTTATTTTTAGTCTTCAGAGGCCTTATATGATCCTAGCCGTGATCTTAGTATTCTTCTCATAATGACAGTACCTTTCATGCGGTTGTCATAGACATCGTTGAGACGATTATGACTTCTTTGCTTAATTACAAGACCGTTACATTATGTGTGGTGCATGAGTGGATGCCAACTGTCTTCTGTGCTACTTCTGTGGAGGAGTCACTGACCTCTAATTCCCTAGCCATCCGTGATGGGCTGAGTGCCCTGAGCTGGGATGGTCCGAGCTGAGTTCTCGAGCTAAACCTTAGGCATATTTTGGGTATCATCAAGCATAAAAATTCTCAGATCCCCTTCGACTATCTCCTATATATACTGCAGCCTGCAGGTTATAACTTATCGTCTAATGAAGAGTCTAGCAGTTTCAATGATTTCCAAGGGAATTTCCAAAGCTATCTTGTTAACATAAGCTTTTAGTTGGTTGTGAACTGTCCCATAATGTATAAAGAATTTGTTATCCTCAGCCCAATGTATATTCAAAAAGAAGGTAATTGCTCACCCGTTGCCCTTATATACTGAAAAAGATACATTACATAAACTTCTAAATGGTACATGAGAAGAAACTACAACGACAAACAATCATAATGTGTTTCATCTCTTGCATGCTCTATTTCCCCGTTGCCTTTGCAATCATATAGTGGCTTTGATAGAACTTCTCCTGTAGCTAACTCAACATCTCCTTCCATGTAGTCGTTTACAACTTCTAAAGGCTTATAAGTATACCACCACGCACATAGCACATAATAAATGAGATTTATAAATTGTATTCCACCGGAAAGCCAGTAGAAATTTTCCAGTCTTCCCCTATTGAGGTTCCTATCAGGCAGCCAATTTCTTTCCTTGCCAGTGTATTTGTGAACTGAGGATACCAAAAAGGTACCTGTGTAATGTCCTATCGATGTTACCAAAGAGTAGAGTGCAATCGCCGTGCTTCGCATACTTTCTGGAGATTGATCATAGAGGAATTCTATATGCCCAATTGACTGAAATACTTCAGATACCCCATGGATGCAAAATTGTGGAACCAACCAAAACACACTTACGGGTATAGTGGCAGTTGGCTTGTCCAGTAAGTTGTGATTTGCCGCCACTTCTTTCCGCTTAATTTCAACCAGTGCTGCAACAATAGTAGCAACAATATTCACGGCGAAGCCTATGCCCATTCTTTGTAAGCATGTGATGCCCACGGGATTTCCAGTGAACCGACGAGCAAAAGGAACAAAAAGGCGTTCATACAAAACCACACCTACTAACACAGTAATGACACCAAAGATTGACAAACTAGCCGGAGGGATTTGGAAGGAGTGGGATATATGACGATCCATGGTTCGGGCTTGTGGGATGACAAAGCCATGTGCTTGGGATGCAGCTACTAATATTCCAGCTGCGGAGATGGGCAACACCCTTATCATGGACTTTAGTTCTTCAACTCGATGGACAGTAGCTAGCCTCCACAAATTTGGTGAGGTTGAATCTTTTTTATCCTCATCGGTTACTACTGCAGCTCGATCAAGCCACCTTCAAACATCAACAACAATACAAGCAGTCACATACATTGTCTCCTCAGTCTACAAGGCTATATACGTTTATAATGATTCTGCAAGAAATCTTTGGGTGAGAGGAAAAATGACTTCCAATTGAGCTTTCATAATATATTTATGTTTAACAACTTCTAATCACTTTAAAGGGAGTGCCATCAAAAATTAAATGCTCAAAATCTGTCTTTTTTTTCCTCATCGAGATGATAGTTGGACAATGCTATTGCAGGTTATTCTAGCAAGCTATGGTAATAAAAGTCGTCAACAAGTGTATACCTTGGCAGTTTTAAATCAAACTACTTGCAGCACTATTTCCAAATTCATGAAAGAATACTTAAGTTTTGGTATTAATATATCTTACTTGAATTCATCAGTACGTAGAAGCCTTCCGTTGGATGAAATAGAAGCATCAAGTTCTGTATTCTCGTAAAGGAGACCAGAGTCTGCTGGTGCAACTATTTTATTCTTCCTCACCGCTGCAACAATTACCTGAGCCACTCTGACTAGTGGACTCCCTCCTGGTTTGATTTTCTTATAAAGAGGAGAACCGATAAGGAAAAATATAATTGATATCATCATTGCAACAGCTGGAATTCCATAACCCCAAACCCAACTCACATTGTCTTGGATATAAACAACAACAGTTAAAGCGGTTAGTGTGGCCATTGCCATGCAAAAATAGTGCCAATTGAAAAAATTCCAGCTCCGAGACTCTATGCCTGCTTTGGACATGTCAAACTGATCAGCAGCAAAAGTAACGAGACAAGGCCGAAGGCCACCTGTTCCGAAAGCAGTTAAGATGAGAGAGATATAAAGAGGCCATAATTGCAGGGATGAAGCTTCTATGCAATTTTCTTGAGTGGGGCATGGTAGCGGGCGTAACTGTGGCAGAACTGCTGATACCACGATGCTCACTAGTCCCTGTGACACACATGTTTAGCACTACACAATTTAATCAAAAACTTCCGTTGATTGATTTTGATAGTTTTCTTCTTTGCTTCTTTTTAGTTTGACATTTGCAGTTCGCATCAAATGTCTGCACAAAAACTATGTCAGGTATTCATACTAGTTGATGTGATATAAATGAGAAAAAATGTGTAAAAAGAAAATTTAGAGTTCTAACTATCTTATTCTATAAAATATAAGTAATACTACGTAAATTAAAAAAAATAGACTTAATAATTATAACTATTAATTTCACTGTGTCTGAACATTTATTGAGATTCACTCCCTTTTCGGTAACTGTAATTATCAAGTCTACCATTTAAGTTTTATTTTTTAAATTCATGTAGCATTGCTCGTAAAAATATATAATAATATTACTGTATTGAAAAAACGCTCTCTAGTACAATGCTTCCTCTTTTTCTTTGAGATAGCATTACCCGTGTAAAACCCACTTATTTTATTGTTTATTTTTATTTTATTATTTCTGTAATCAATGACTAAAATAACTTAATTGAAACTCAAAGATTAAAAATTATTTTTTGGTATAATACTAACAACTAATTTTTTGGTATGACAATAACAATTAATTTTTTGGTATCATAATTGGACCCATATATATACATATAAATTTTAAGGGAGCTATAGTTTGAATCTTACCCCCATATATTTTTCTTCCCCTCCTTATTTCTATCACATGCCTCACTGTTATTTTTTTGAGGTCATGTATTTTGAAAAAAAAATATTATTTTTTCATAAATAATGGGTATAAATTAATTTCAAAATTTGTAATTAAATAAAGGAAAGAACAAAAAAAATGTTATTACATATGACAAGCACTCGGATTTTATGTTTCATCGTGTTTTTAGATGCGAGTTATGATTAGTTTATAAATATCATGTGCATGTGTAGTCCTATAATGGACTGCTTACTTTTACCTTTCTAAGTTAATATTTACCTACAAAAGTATTTCCCTATTGTTGTATCTAATTATTAAGAGTTCTAATAACTAGGGGTGGAGAAGAATTATAGTATAGAGGGGGCAGACATAAATACAAAAATTTCAGCTAATAGAAAAGAGTGGAGTTTAATTATGAAAAATATCGTAAGAAACAAGATTAATTTTTATGTGGGTCATAAGCCTATTTCAGTAATAGATTAAAGCAAAGCATAAAGTTTTTTTAATTATCAAGAATTTTCTATAATTAATTGTTCCTTTCGATGAATATAAATAATTGTGATAAAATCATTACTCATTTTGTTACAACCTTAAGACCATCTTCTATCCTATTGAGAAATTAATTCTTTTCTCATTTGGAGAGTGGAGAAATTAATTCTTTGAATAACAGAAAACACAACTTTAGGTAAAGAAAC
Source organism: Ilex asprella (assembly GCA_023539305.1). Taxonomy (NCBI): domain Eukaryota; kingdom Viridiplantae; phylum Streptophyta; class Magnoliopsida; order Aquifoliales; family Aquifoliaceae; genus Ilex; species Ilex asprella. The sequence continues at coordinate 15,210,085 of CM042200.1, forward strand.
TTTGTTCTTTCGCTTCTAACCTAGTTAACGTACCGAAAAAAGTTAGGGGCAACTTTATAATTTTTTTTTGTTCAAAATAGGTGCAATGTATTAAATAAAAAAGATGTATTATTTCTTATCAATATGATGAGTCATGGCATTTCATATTTGTTCAGCGCAATCAAAAAATATTTTTTAAAAAATTTGAGTAGCGCCAATACTAAGACAAAGTTGCTAAAAAGAATCAAGGAATGGAGTCACTATATAAATATATAAAAAGTCAAGGGGGCAATGAGTTCAATTGAGAAAAATCATGGGTATTTCAAGATATATATTGAATAATTCTTAAAAGTTTCCCCCCGGGGGGGGGGAGGGGGGAAGTACCCCACTCAGAGGAATGTTTAAAACAAAAAATTAAGATCATGCTCGTATTCAAACCTTTTGTGAGATTAGAAATAAGGGTGTATAGTTTTTAAAGTCAACAAGCAAATAAAGTTAATATAGTTGAGCATGAGGGTAGATGGAGCAGCAGCACAGATTAGAGGTTATTATACTTCATATGATGTTATTCGTGGTGTTCATATTTATAATAAACTCAGGTGTAAGTTTTTTTTTTTTTTTTAACGGGGCATGTAAGTTCTCAATCATTAGAAATTGTACTTCTCTTTCCTAACTTAGCATGCATGTTACTCTTCTTGATGCCTGCCTTTATCTAGACTTGAATCCTCCACTTTCATAATCTTGCTACCTTGATCATGTAATCTTTCCCCTCGACTTGAGGAATGTATGTGTTTCAAGCCTCAGAAAGAGGTCGCATTAATAAAACCCTAGCCAATGAGGTAGGCAAAGGTATACCCATTAAGAATTACAAGAACAAGAATACACTATTTATTTGTCCCATATGAAAATTTGATATTTAGGGTTGTAAACGAGCCAATTGAGCTGAGTGTGAGGGTGTTCGAGCTTGGCTTTTCAGATTCTGCTCGAGGTTAGCCAAGTGTTGTTTGCGGTTGTCTTAAATGAGTTTTGCCATTTTACGCTCAAGCTCCACCCTGCTTTGTTCTCCTCAACATCATAATCATAATAAAATAAAATAAAACACACACACACACACACGAAATATTAACAGAGAGAAAGATTACCAGTTCATAAATGATGGAACCCACAATGATAGTCCAAAATCGACCGGCAAAGGAGTCAGCAATCAGTGCCCCGGCCAGAGGCGTGAAACTGGAAAGGCCACCAAAGTTCGAAAGAGTGTTGGATGCCTTCACCAGTGGCATGTTGAGCTCTTGGGTCAGATAAGTAATCATGTTAGCATGAGACCCGGTGACTGCAAATCTGTCACACATTTCGTTCGCTGTCACAAGTAAATAACAAAATTGTTAGTTCATCAGTCTTCATTTTTCTCGTTTATTCACACTTCCTAGACAATACCATTCATTAATTCATTTACATGTTATAACAGGAAACAATTCATTCCTCAAGTGTGGTCCCGTGAGGCTGTGTGACCACTTCTGCTAGTTACTTTTAACCTGCTTTTCCGATTCTACTAAAGAGCGCACAAACTCAATTTGAAGGAATAAATTGACATAATAGAAAATTTGAGTATAAAAATGACATACAATTCACACGTGAAGGGCTATTGAAAATAATAGTAACTCATGTGTGTTACTAGTATTGTCATTTTAGTACGTTTCCACACCATCATAGGCCAAATCCGGGTGTTTCACGCAATCTCCAAAAGGCTTACCCTCCCTTGCATGCTGTTGTGGGTTTTAATCCGCTCCAGGATAAAAAAAAAAACCTCTAAATCGTGTTGTAAATGCCATCTTTTATTTTATAACTCCTAACATATCGCTGGATATTTATAGGAATTCCCCACAAAAAGAATTACATGTAGTAGACTCATCATATCTTGAGTTAAAAGATTGAATTTAAAAGATTTTTTTACAGATGAAAGGTCGTAAAGAAATTTTTACAGGTCGTCTTATGTATTTTAAAATGGCTGTTAGCTTTTGGAAGTTAGTCGCAAAACAACAAACATATGATCACAAAGCTGCTGAGAAACAATTATTGGTGCCATGAAAATGACCAAATAGACAAATACAAAAGATCTCCTCATTTACTGCCAAAGTATTCGTTTTCGCGACATAAAACGTGGGAGCATCATGTGCCTTTTAAATTTTCTCCATTTGAATAAAATTGTATAATTTATATTAAATTTGTTAAATTTTATATTAAGTTTTTGGGTCCCACTAATATTCTTTTGACAAGATGCACTATAAAGCGGAGAACACTATGGTACACTCTTTTCACTCTTTTTGTATCCTATGGAAAGTTGTTAAATAGAACATTCCAAAAAGTGGAAAGTAAGCCTAAAAAAAGTTGTAAAATTTTATACAAAATTAGTTTCAGTGAACTAAAAAGGTGGTATGATAAAAATTAAAAAAAATAAAAAATAAAAAAGTCTTGATTAACCCTAAAAGTTGATAAGCTTATCCCAAAAAGATGATAAATTCACTAAAACTTAAAACTAGATAAACTTTATGTGAAAGCTTAACAAACATTACACAAAGTGATAAATTAAAGCCAAAAAGATATTAAGGGTGTGTTTGGGATCACTTATAAAATTCAAAAAGTACTTTTTTAATAAATGATTATCAAAAGTGTTTATAAGAAAAATATTTTTATTAAATAAGTATTGTTTGGATACTCAAAATTTAAAGTACTTAAATTAATGTATTTTATAA
>CM042200.1:15219607-15229607 GCA_023539305.1 Ilex asprella
CTAATCAGCAGACAGATTCTTCCTCCGTCTACCAAGTTTCCAATGCACTTCATATTACCTTTCCCAAGGTTTTTCGACCTTCCGGATTCAATGAAAACATTATCTTGACCTAAACATATTTAGAAACTTATCTAATAACTATTTTCAATCTCAAACGCCTTTGATAATTAAACTTCCTAGATTCATTTGTCTCCTAAGTATTCATTTATAATGTTTTAACCTATGTGATTCATTCTTACACCATTATATACAAAAGAACTATTAAACTCGCATATTACTATATTAATATACGCCTGTGGGGTATTACAGAGAGAGGGAGATAGAGAGTAATTGAGTAATAAATGGTCTTTTAGTCTTTTTTTCAAAAAAAAATAAAAAATGCACTTAGGGCTAAATAATTTTCTTTAATGTAGTTTAACTCAATTAAGTCTAAATTGTTGTACCGGCTTCCAAATTTCCCATATATCAACTATAGCTGCCAAAAAAAAAATCCAAAATACATTGCCTAGTAAGGTGAAGAAGGCCAGATAAATTAACCTAACCCATTCTTTCTCTTGCCTCTTTGTTCACCATCTCTTGGATCTAAGAAGATGGAACCATTACACGGGAGGGTGAGATTGAGCATTTATTCATCTGCTTTGCTACAAAATTTGCTAATTGATTTCCTATTATTCTTGTTGATTGAAAGTTTAAACTTGGGATTTGATTTGCATAGACCCAAATATCATTATAAATGAAAGTTCAACTTCTAGGATTGAAACATAAGGAAGCTTTTGTAGTACATCCATCAGAATCTTTGAGTCAGACTCCATAATTACTTGATGGTAGCCTATTTTCAGGGCCAATTCGCATCCCCTTCGGAAAGCAAAAGCCTCAACAATCAGAGGGGAGGCTGCTTTAAAGGTCTAGATTCTTCTTTAAGCAAACACCCTAGGTAGTTGCGTACCACTACACGAAAAGCTCCTCACTTTGTTTTGACAAGGAAAGATCCATCACAATTAATCTTGATCTATCCATTGGAGGGTGCTTTCTAGATATGTCCATGCTTTGTGATTGCTTTTATTGTTGATTATTTGGGTATTTTTGTTGTTCCACACGAGCTTCAGAGGCCTCATGGAGAACTATTCGTCATGTTGGGGTTTGTGGTGAAAGAGCAAATCATTCCTTGCTCGCCATATGGGCAAGAGTATATTTGCTATTAGTGATTGGCCTTCTATGTTTCCCTCCTTCTTGGTCCCCTGTAAGTGCTGAAGAAGCCATTCCTCTATTCTAGTAAGGTTTTGTCTTTGAAACTCAATGGTCAAAGGGGATTTCTACCAGATTTGATGTACCCACGAACAGAGCAAGAACATATGTTTAGTAGTCTCCTCTTCCTCCCCACAAATAGGGCGGGTCTGGCTTGTCTGCGGTTGGGAGAAAACCGCATGACGTGCGGTTTAATAAAGCAGTGTCGTTTGAGTGTTTTATGTAATTTTTTTTAACAATCTATACAAAAAACAACGTCGTTTTTGGTCCTTGAAATTCCATATATGCACCCCTCTTCTTCGTTAAACTTCAACAGCAAAGCCTTGCGAGGTGCTGCAGATCTGGGCAACTTCAGGCAGCTCCGACTACAAGCAACATATGCTATCTCATCTCTCTCTCCCTCCTTCTCCCCTCCCTTTCTCATTTCTCTTTGTCTCCCTCTTTCTTCTTCAAGAAAATCACTCGCACACACATCCCTGCCCTCCATCTGTTTAAGAAAATGCCAGAAAGGATTGATGCATTTGAGCTATTGCAAGAGCAGAAAAACATACCCATTGAGGAAGTTTTTGGGAATCTGAGATGTAGCAGAGAGGGTCTCACCACTCAAGCTGCTCGAGAAAGATTAGACATTTTTGGGCACAACAAGCTTGAAGAGAAGAAAGTGCTAATCTGTTTGATAGATCCTGTACTTTATTTCAATATTTTTTTCTTGGAAATTTTGAACTTTAATTTTTCTTTTCTTGGGAAAGCCTCTTGAATGGCAAGACTTTTTTGGTATCATTACTTTGCTTGTAATTAACTCGACAATTAGTTTTATTGAGGATAACAATGCAGGCAATGTTGCAGCTACTCTCATGGCTTGTCTTGCTCCAAAAACTAAGGTGTTAAGTTTTCTTTGTAACTATGAGCTAAGTTTTTTGCCCATGTGTTCAAAATGCCAATTTCCTATATGGGCAGACAGTTTTGGGTGATAGCAGTTATGCTGGGCAGTAGGTGCTACAGTGTTTTTGAGGCTGCTGATGATGAACTGATTTGTGTGGTTTTGATGGTTTTGGATGTTGGGTTGATTTGGTTTTGAGAACTGGTGTTGTTTTGGTGAGCTGGGAGCATGCTTTGGAGTCTGGGCACTTATTCTATGCATTCTGACCATGAAGTTGTTGTTCCTCTCTGCATTAGACTGTTCTGCTTTGTCTTTGTAGTACTGCACTGATCTGGAGCATGGAGTTGGGATGCAGATAGAAGTTTTCAGACTTAGAGGATTCCCAAAATGTAATTAGAAATGGTTTAGTCCATCTTGAAGGATTAAAGCCATTTTTCATATTTTTAGAATATTTTGTTCTTTGATTCTTATAATTCATTATTTTTAGAACTTTGTAATGTAGTTATGGAACTTTGTAATGTAAAAGCAGTGGTGTATTGATGAAACTTGTGTTGCGAATGAACTTATGTGTTTAATTTGAATGAAATTGTGGGTTTTGTATATTGTTGTGACTTGAAAAATCACATTCATTAAGAAGACCACATTCATTAAAAATATCACTTTCATAAAAAAAAGATCACATTCATTAAAAAACGATCACATTTATTATTTAATACAACAAACATCCTTACAATACAAGCATCCTTACATTCATTAAAAATACAAAATGATTCAGCAAAATGATCCAAGCATCCTTTTAACTACTGATCCTCAAAAAAGCAAAGAACTGAAACTGACAAAGAAAGCAGTAACAGTTTAATCAAACAAAACAGAAAATTGTACAAAATAGAAACAAAAACTAATTTTGTCATCCACAATTCTGTACAACAACTGTTTATGTAATTCAGCTCCTGCTTTATCTGACTACTGCAGCTTTAGAACAGTTCAGCAATTACAACTCCTACCAGTCCGCACAGAACAAATAGCACTGGATCACAACTACAGTTAGCAAGTAACATCCCACACCACAGTTCCAACATTAGACATCAGCAAATTCTATAAAACTCCAAAACACATCATGAAAACCAAGTTGCAGTACCATAGCAGTACTACACAACATGCCCCATGCTGCAACTTCAAACCAATCATAAAATCTCAACAAAACATCCACCCCATTACTTACTACCAATTAGCTGCACCTCAATCAAATCATTTTTTCTGTCTTCCTACTACTCTCCCAACCCAAAGCTCAACTACTTTCCTTGCCTCACAACTCAATTCATGGACCCTCTTTACTCATGCCAAAATAGAACCTCATTCTGTAAAAATAACCTCCTCTTTACATAACTGATCCAGTGTTCCGTACCACCCCAGTTTTACAATTCAGAATGCAAAACCAACTACATTTTTTGCAAATTCCCTAAACACATGCTTCAGAATACAACAAGCATCCTCACAAATTCCCTAAGATCTTGCAGACTAGGAGATCTTCTAATTTTTCTACTAGTGGTGTCTTACCACTTGCTGGAAGGATGCTGCTGCATTGGGATCAAAGCATGCTGCCAAATGCAAAGGTTGAGAAAGGTTGTTATAAAAGGGACATTGCCTTTCGTAATTACCTTTTATCTGGGCATGATGTTTGCTGTTTCTTTGTCTATGGAGCACTGCCAGTTGCTGCATGCGGGTTTATAATAAGACCAGTCCAGGATTCTTACTTCATCAAGCAGTTTGGAAGTATGGGGCTGTTTCTGTATTTTTTTTGTTGACTGGGCAGTTGTTTGAGGTAATTGATATATGGCTTAAGTCCTTGAAGGATTAAATCCACCTCTTGTATCTAGAATATTCTGTTTGATTTGCTTCTTGTAATTCATTCATTCATGGAATAATTTTTTTTTTGTTCCAAAAAAAAAAAAAAGGTGATCAACATAAGGAATGGCATTGTAGATATAGTGTTGCTAATTACAAATGCAGTCACACCATAGTGCCCATTCAGTCTCTCTCTTTGAAAAACCTATGTAGAAGCAGCAGACATGTCTGTCAAGACACAACAATTGGCACAAAGGGAATTTAGTATACCAATTTTATCTACAATTGCGTATAAAAAGTACCTTCATACACAATGCAAGGAAATCCTCCGATTGACATGAATTTGACAAACCCGAATACAAAAGAGGCACATGGTCCCCTTGCCTACCCCATATATAGCAAATGAATCAATTAAATTCAAATGACATGAACTTGCTCCAAATGCACAAAAAAACTCATGCTTCAATGTAAGAAACAAAACTTCAAAAGGTGATAGCTTCAGCTTTTGCTATGTGGAAGATATGATAGTAACAGTGCTGAGAAGTACGGTAGAAGTCTATAAGTTTGCTATATATGGGGACCATTAACCCTGACAAAAAAATCACCCCGCCCCCCTCGCTCCCTCCCTCCCTCCCTCCCTCCCTCAAACCCAACAAGAACAAAACCAACAAAGCAAAAATTTCCCAAAATTGCGTTAACATGGATGAAAAAAAGGGTAAATTACATGGAGAGAAACAGAAGACCACAAGGAAAAACTTGATACCCGTAGTTTCATTGATCCTTTCAAAGTTGCCTTAATGTTGTCGAAATCAGAGATAATGCATCGGATGGGTTCCTCAGAGTAGGGCAATGAATGCCAACATGAGCAAAGAACTGTAGACACAAAATCGATGTAAGAACGTCACTGCCAAAAAACATATGTGGGAGAAGCAGAACCCAGTTTGACGAAGAAGAAGAAGAAGAAGAAAGAAAAGGAGAAGCAATGCCTGATTTTGATTTCAAGGACCCAAACAACGGCGTTTTTGGTAAGGACAAAAAAAATTGCAAAAAACAGTGAAACGTTGCCATTCCACTTCACCACATATCATGCGGTGAGTGAGTGAGTTACTGCAGAGGAGCCACACCCACACATGCTTTTGGTTTATCTTCTTCCTCCATAGTTTCTCTTGCAGCTAGGGCTCCATTTTCCATCTTCCATGGGAAAGATTGAATCTTTGTTGGTACTTTTTATCTACCATATTGTTTCCCATTACTCTTCTGTTGATCAGTAGGGTGATAAGGATTTTCCTTCTTCACCTGTGTCATAGATATTTGAACCAAAAGGTTGTATCCACTCTTGATTGCATGGGGCCCATTGTTTGTATATAACCACCTCTCCAAGTTTTCATGTGCCGTTTCACTTAGTGGAATAGCTAAAATTTCCTTAGCTACTTCCTTAAGGAAGGTCTCTTGCACCAATTTAGTTTTTCACTACTTTCATGGTTGTGCTATCAACTCCTCCACTCTGTTTACATATTGTTCATAAGATTTTGCACCTTGGTACCCACACATCTTGCCAATATTTGATTTGGATTCCATCCCCAACTTGTCAATAGGGGCCTATGTTTAGGACATTTCTTCCTTTTAATATGCTTTTCCAAATCCATGAATCCGATGATTTTGGTCTAACATTCCAGAAGGTTGTATAAGCAAAATATTTAGCTTTTAGGATTTTAACCTATAACTTGTTTGGGTCATAGACAATTCTCTATGTTTATTTAGCTAGTATATCATCATTAAACTTACTCTAGGCCTTGGAAGTCCATGCCCCCTTCCTCTTTCCCTTTGTTAGGTCATCTCAACTTTTCTAGTGTATTCCCCTATCCTTAGAGGATTTACTACACCAGAATCTTCTTATATGGATTGTTATCTCTGGGCAGGAATTGTTATGGAATTTGTAAATATAGGCATCGCATATGTTGGTATAGTTTGTATTATGACTTTAATTGACACTTTTTTCCTTACATAATTAAGAAGTTTCTCCTTCCATCCTGCAATTTTGTTCAGTATCCTCTCTTTTAGCTAGGCTAGGGTATGTTTCTTTGATTTTCCTCACTCTGTAAGCAAACCTAGATATTTGTCTACCTTTTTGCAATAGAGGAACTCGTAGTAGCTACGCAAGGTCTTGTTCCAACTATAGGGGTGTGTTTTTATTGAATATCACCCTTGACTTGTTCAGTATGTCTAACAATCCACTTTCATAGTAGTATCTGTTTAGTATCGTCATCAAGGCCTGACACTTCCCTCTATCTGCTATGGAGAAAAAAATTGAGTCATCTACAAACAACAAATAGGATATTCTTGGACTTGTCCTTTTCATCTGAATCCCCTTTAACTTTTGTGTTTCCATTGCTTTGTGAAACATTTTACTGAGTCATTCTATGACCAAAATGAAAAGGAAGGGAGAGATGGGATCCCCTTGTCGTAGTGCCCTTGATTTGTTTATCTTAAGCTCCCTTTGCCTATTAATAATAATAGTGTATCTTTCTGTGCTTACACAACGCATATTCAGCTGGACACATTTAGAATGAAATCCCAGTTTCAACAGCATGTCCATTAGGAAGTCTCACTCAAATCTATCATAGGCTTGTCGTGTCAAACTTTAAAGACATTTAGTACTTTTTGTCTTTCTTCTCTACCTCATAAAGTGTGACGCCCCTAAATCCGAGGGTCCTTTCTCAATTCGTTGATCATCCATCAACCCATGGAATACCCTTGGATACTGTATAACCTGATACCACGTTATTAGATCTCATTCACCGAGATCATAACAAAACAGGGACTCCTTTTCACGAAAGCTATACCTAATACATAAGTTGTCCATGCATTGATCATACAACCATTCCAAAGTTCACATCCGAAAGTATAGGATTTAAAATTTAATCATTCATATCATCCAAAGAAAAGAGCTCAATATATGAAGGCTCGAAAGCGTTGAAGTTAAAGAAAAAAATCAGGTTTAGGAAAGAGGTACTAGTACCTGTGATAAGGAGTACCAGTACCTGAGCCATCTGGAAGTCAAGTACCAGTACTTGGGGCCACAAGCAGTGTGGTACTAGTACCTGTGAGTATAAGTACCGGTACTTGAGAAATTTGGATACTAGCTACCTAAGGCCCAAATTTCAACTTTTAACCCCACAAACTCATACAACACTCATTCATAATTTGATTACATGTCCAAATAAAAAGTATCCTTACAAGCTTTTGTCAAAATACAAGTTTTGTATTACAACATGTACAAGGCCAAATATAATATTTATATAAGGTCTTCAATTCCAAAATCTAGAGCCACAAGCCTGCTCTATCGTCAATACAGGTCCAAGTGAGGGTCGTCAATTGCAGCATGTCCAATACTTGAACTGTATTCTCATAAAGGCTGAGTCACGCTTAATAGGGTATCTTCTAAGGAGGTCACTTTTCAACCCAGATGCATATGAAATGTCACATGCAAATCATTGTTTCAAGCATCCATTCAAACACATACATTTCATAAATGAATGTTACAATTCCATGTCATGTCATGTCATGCCATGAAACGAGAACTCAAGCAGACAATACAACTTGAGCCTCACCGGCTCCCATAACACATGTTATACCATGCGTATACATCCAGACATTTCAAGTCCCCATCATTGATGTTGGACATCTAATGACTATTTTATAAAAATCTTGTGTCTTTCATGGGGTAGGTATTTATGTATTTTCGCCAATGGTCACCTAACTGACAAGACATCTATGAACTTCCAACAATGGTTCCACATATACCAACACACTTTATGGACTCAATACCAACATGAATGCATATCCGAAATTACCGGGTCTTGCACCCGATGGAGAATTTAACCCTTCTTGCTAGCCCCAACACATTTTTCAATTTCGAACTCGGGTGACTCAGCTAGGCCTAGGTCTAATTTTCCCGACCTCTCGTATCAACCCACCAAGAATGGTGTTTGACTAAAAACTTGCATACATACCCACACTCATGTTGGATACCCACGAATGTGATGCTACCCATGCATGTGCAATTAAAATGTGTAATTGCAATTCATATCATTATGTTCATCATATCATATAACATATAATAAACATGTCCATTTTTTACAACATTCCCAAATGTGTCACATGTGATTTTAATTCAAATAACATGCTTGAATTTTTAAGCATTTTATCAAACACTTAATAGACAAAATTATGTAAACACATACCATACCCCCAAAAATGCATTTCATCAAGCCCAATTCAAATAAGAAATGGTTTTAGCATATTCTCATCCACATTTTCCATGTTCTAGCTACACTAAGTGTGAGCTAATACATGAGAATTCACCTCTATCACCATACTCATTTCATATCACAACCCTATGTTGGAAATAAACCTATATAGGAGGGAACCCTACCTCTTGTAGCATAATTCCACGTAGTAGAAGCCCCAAGAACCCCAAATCTACCCTTCCAAGCTTTGGCCCCAAATTTCCGTCTTTGAGATTTTGGATAAAAATTCGATCTTTGGTATGGTTGTGTAGCTCTCGTTGTGTAGAGCAACTTTAGCTCTTGGTCCAAAGTGATCCAATGGTTGGATCTTCGTAGGTAGGAGAAGAAAGGTGAAAAAAGTTTGGAGAATCTCTCTCTCGCTTCCTATCTCTCTTTCTTTTTCTCTCTCCATCTCTATTGGATGTTGCAAGCTAAGAATGTGGGAAAAATCAGATTTTCCTCCCTTTAATAAATACCTTTTAAATGTTTGGCTTACAATGCGCCACATGTCCCACTTTAATTGGTCCAATTTTATCTCAAATCAATTAAATCTTCCCCCACTTATTGTGCTAAATTTCAATTATTTCTCTGGTTCCGCGAGTAAAATCTGATCGTGTTTACTTTACTCGTGTGACATCCGACTATATTGTAAAATGTAAAAAAAATTGATTGTCTTGGAATTCAACGAATATTATCTAGATAGCTAGATTTCATGATACAAATCCGACAGTGATGTCCATTTCGTCATCTGAGTTTTAGAAAAATTTGAGTTTTTAACCCATACCGTAATGACTAATTACTATTTTGTTCTTTTTACTTAAGTTTTAATTTTCCCAAATTTTACATAGAGTGCATCACTTCTTGAGTCACTATGTTGTTGTCTTGTATGTGTCTGTCCAGCCTCCCCCCCCCCCAATGAAAGCACTTTGGTTATGTGATGATATTTGGGGTAGTAATGATTTGAGCCTGGTAGCTATCAACTTGGACACAATCTTGTATACATAATTACAATAACTTATAGGCCTACATTCACCGAAGGTGTTGAACTTTTCGGATTAGTGTGATATTGTTTTCATTTGATTCACTTAGCATGAAACCCTGTTTAAATTAAGGACAGTACTGCATGTAGGACTTCATTATTTATAGTGCTCCAGTGTCTTTTGTAAAACAAACTCGAAAATCCATTTGGACCTAGGGCTCTTAAGTTTCCAAGAATGAAGTAAGTTTTCTTAACCTCCTCCAATGGAGGAGTTCTCATCACCATTTCATTCATTTGTGTTGTTACTTTTTAAGGAATCTCTTATAATATCTACTCAAAGTTTCTAGCTCCCTCTATTGTAAGTAGCCTCTGAAATAGTTCTTGGATAAGGACATTAATTTCTTCTTGCTCATTAGCACAATTCTTGTCTTTCCCTTTTAGCATGGTTAGCTTATTTCTTTTCCCCATTGTACAGTCATGGCAAGGAAAAACCTAGTATTCTTATCCCCCATTTAAGCCGCTTGAGTCTCAACTTTTGCCCCCAATATTGTTCCTTCCTCCTTCATAGTTTATCTTGTTCCACTTTTATGCCCCTTATGGCCTCCACATTTAATTTTTGATCTGTTTCATTATGTAGGACTACCAATTTAGATTTTAGTTGCTTTATTCCCAATCTGTTATTTGCAAAGTGACAGCAGCTCCAAATCCTTTAGGTTCTAGCCACAATTCTTTAGCTTTTTTTTTCAGTTGACGCATTTTGGA
>CM042200.1:15237107-15242754 GCA_023539305.1 Ilex asprella
AGCCTAATGTTCTAGCTCGTCTCATTTGGGGAGTAAATATTCAATGTAACTATGATACAATATCACCATTGATGACATGTTATCACCAATCAATAATAAAATTTCAAGTGAACAAGGTGAATCCCACTTGGAATTATATGGAATAAGAGTAGGGAACTATCTATATAATAAAATAGGAGTGTGTTTGAATTTTATCCCAGTCATATTTTTCCCCTTAAAACCATCACCAATCACTTACTTCACTCATCATCATTTTATCATACTCAAACGTCAAATTCCATCACTTATTTCTGTCACATGTTTAATCATTTATATATTTTTTTTCTAAAAAATATTGCATAATTCATTTCTATCATATATTTAATTATTTAATATTTGATTAATTTTTAGTTAATTAATTTAATTTTTTTACGCTTAAAGTTTATACTTTATCGTGCCTTCATGCACGGGTTATGACTAGTTTACTTACATGACATGTTGATTATTAATTTTTGTGAGATCTATTTATTTATTTATTTATTTTAATATTATTAGTTTGTGAAATCATATCATATCACATTCTCATATAACATCATTGTTGGGATGAATATTTTCTCCAGATTGCGGTGGGAATGGTTTGAAAGTCAGGGGGGAGGGGGGTTGTGGAAAACCATAACTTGACTTGACTTGATTGCAACCTCGATTGCAAACAGATATATCAGAAACTTTTCAGCCCGGCTTCTGCAACATACCAAGCAAGCTGCGTTGAGCCATCTGATCCGATCTATAGAAATAGACGAAAGCAAGTGACGGTGGGGGAGGTGGTGAAGTGTGAACACAGAAGAGCGGATCAGATGGCTCGTGTTGTGGAAATGTATGTTGTTCCGTTCACACACACACGCAGTGTATTGTGATATGTTTTTTGTTTTTTTTTTGTCAGATCATTCGATATCCGAAAGTCACATTGGACTCTGACTAATCCAGATTCGAGTCGGGTGAGACCACAAAGGTGGCAAAGCTCCCCCTACCGAATGCAGATGCGTTCCCAAGACTCGAACTCGAGACCTTGGTTAAGGTAGAACAATCTCTCACCAACTTTTTGATATGTTTAGGCGTAGCAGATGCTACATTTAATAAACGAGGTCAAAAATGCACATGGCGGATGACACACTTTTTTTTTTGGGATTTGGTTATATATTAATAGTAATGGTAATTGGATTTAATTTATTAATTTAATTACATATAATAATTAAATTGACACTGAGTTTTAATTTTTATTGAAATTCACAATCAATTGCATGATTATGATGGATTATATCAACAAAATAAGTTCAAATATTATTATTAATTTATTAATTACTGATAAATTTCAGTATCATTTGGTGGCATTTTGTTTAACTATTTATTTTGTTGTGTATTTTCTAAATAACCTGATAATTTATTGTTATGTTTTATCTCTTTCTTGTTGAGACTTACTCCATCTTAATCACACATATGATTAATATTTTAGTCATACTAAATTCGTTTCAATTAATTTTACAAAATAACAATGAAACCATACTTTTTTTTGATGAAATTATCTTATTACTCTAAAAAATTATTATTATTATTATTATTATTTTAAAAAGGTTATCTAATGGTACATTAATTGTCTTGAGATTCTAGCTTAGACTCGATCCATTCAGCAGCGGATACACAGTGGGGGCAACTGCCTCCACTGAAATTTTAAAAAAAAGTGGGTGTAAGTATAATTTCAAAAATTTCAAAATTTATTAAACATTTGCCCTCACTAAAAACTTTTAAAAAATTCATGGGGCTTGTAATTCTCTTTTTGTTTTATTATTTTATGTGTTGAATTGAAATTGGGGCTTGTAGTCATGTATTTTTTTGTATATGTTGAAATGAACTTGGGGCTTTTAGTTATCTTCTATGATTTTTTTATATATATTTAATTGATATTGGGATTTATAGTCCTCTATTGTGTTTTATTTTTATGTTAAATTAGAAGTGGAGCTTGTGGCTCTCTTTTGTTTTATTCTTATATGTTGAATTGGATTTATGTGTTAGATTAAATTATTTTGATTTGGTGGTTTGAATAGTTTTATTGTGATAGGTTAAGTAATTCCTATACCTAGGTTTAGTTTAATAGAATAGTCATAGTTTAAGTTAGTTTTTATTGTTTGTTAAAATTCACTGATGAATGCTAAGTTTGTGACTAAATAAATTAATTTTTAAAAAATTAATTGTTCAATCGAACGAGAGATCAATAAATGAACAATTGCTTGGTTACATATGTCAAGAAAGAAATTTTAAGTATCATTGATTATGAAATTACCATACTACACTTTTCAAAATATGAAAAATCGTTGTGAGCAACTGTGAATATTTATAGGATATTCAACAATTTGGATTCTCTCATTATAGACTCAATATATGACTGAGCCCAATTTTTTAATTCAATTTTTTTTGTTTAAATTTTAACTATTGTTACCCCCATTGGAGAAGATGTCCAGCTCTGCCCTTGTATGCATTGCCCATAAATTACTAACCCCATTGATGATACCTAAAAAAAATTTAAAGTTTGAATTCGGGAGTTAAGATCAAGAATGGAGCTCAGCCATGAGATCCCGATTTCAACAATCCAGATCTGGGATCCACTCGACTTGCAACCCAAAGAAAATGCGAGGATAGTTGGCAACCACGACACGCTTGCTCAATGACAATAACCATCAATCCAAACGCAAAATCCTTAACCACCACAACCATTGCCTAGAATCATGCAAGATATCACGAGAGATAGGCGAAGATCTCACCACATACCCTATAGAATTAGGAACAAGGCTATAAATACTGTACAAGGCCCTCACTAGGCAGCATGATGCACCATTTTGAATTAAAAAAATTTTGTAATTCACCCTCCACTTTGAATAAAAAGCGTCTGGAATAAGAGTCTCATTTGAAGAGTGGATTAGCTGAGCTCTCGAGTTGGTGAACCACTACAAACCCTCAAAGTAGTCTTCCTTACCAAAAAAATCATCTGAATCACCAGAGCCTTGTAGCTCAGATATAGCCTCCATTCAATTATAATTTGCTCGAACACGTTTAGAGCACTATCAGTTTTGCACCGTCTGTGGGAACGACTATTCCTATTACAAAAACTCTCAGTAATTGATGATCTCTACGCTCAACATGAGCAGAAACCAAATGAATCATCCGCGAATACAGAACCAGCAAGAAGCTACCAGTGGGAGACAACCAGAAAACCCTCAATACTTCCTACCTACCATTAAGACAGATCCTCCCATAGCGGATCCTCCTCAAAATAATGAATTGGAGGCCTTTCGTCTCGTTAACCAGCAACTACTGCAGCGAAATGAAGAGCTTTTAAAGCTCCTACATGGTCCACAGAAGACACCACCAGCCCAGAATGATCTCCCCCAGGGGAACCACAGCCTCTCAATCCTTTGAGAGAGGTGGAAATAGCCCAGTGATGGGCTATGTGCCCCACCGACCTCCCAGGAATAGAGATAACAATGAAGTTTAGAGCCAAAATGTGGAAACTGAGAGAAATAAGTTTCTCCTTTTCCCGTAGGAAAGAAGAGAGCAATATTGGGAGTAGTGATTCAGAGACATCCAGCAAGAACTCAACCACATGAAAAAGGCTGTAAGGGGGAAAACACCAAAGACCATGGATGTTTTAGTACAATAGCGTTACTAGAAGTTGGAGGCGAATTCTCATTTTGTCACTCAAACTCTTTCAAAAAAAAAATTTATATTTTTTTTGCATAAAAATTGACCCATGAAAATAACCTGATAAGAGACATGTTACAAAGTCAATAATATATTGTCCTGTCATTCACATCCAAACAATATATGACAATTAACATAATAATCCAAAACCAAAGAACTTAAAATTAATTTTTCTCAAATAAAAATATCATCCAAACAAATACAAAATAAGAGTACGAAACAAGTGTTTTTCCACTAAATAAAATACATAAGTACGGAAAGGGAATAAATAAAAGAGGCACAAGTATTGTTTTGTCCGTTGTAAATAAGTCGCATCACGATCAACTAATCTACACATAAGAACAAAACAAAATGATGTTAGTGACGCTTGTGGGAATGATGGTAGAGATTAAGATGATTCAAGGATTACAGAAGTCGGTGCCTCTAAAACAGATTGGGAGTGATTATGCTCAGCCTCATAGGTGACAATGAGCATGGTGGGATCATCCAGTGCTCTCTCTACATGCTTGCGTGCTGGACAACTTCTCACACTGCAGCACTTGTAATATCCCCTAAAACACCACCAAAAATGCCAACCATTACATTTCTCTGCACTTGGAACTTTAATCACACTGACTAACTACTAAGTCTATATTGAACACCCAGAACACAATGAGTTAACAACCCAAAACTTCAATGCCCAAATCCACCCCCACCCCCATTCAGGGGAGATATAATTCCAAGCTAAAGATAGATGTCAATTGTGGTAATTGGTCGTCGTGTTGAACTTTCAAGTCATGCCTTGCCAAAATTTACTTAATTTATATTCAATTCATTTATAATTACATATAATCATATCCATGTCATATTAGTTTCGAGTATGTCATATTTGTTTCGTGTCTTATTAAAGACATATATATGAAATACATATCCAGATAATTCTATGACAATTTGGTGTAAAATTGATGGATTTTTGCCTCAAATTGTGAGGCCTACCAAGGTTCTACAATGATGAATAGGCAATTTAGAAGTAATGCATGAACAAATGGTCAAACGAGTTGGAGATAGAGTGAATCAGTGAGTCAAAACTAAGTGAGCAAAATAGAGGATGTTTTTATCAATAGATTTGCATTGAAACAGCACAAAAACAGCAACTACATTGTTACTAACCTCGGATATAGAGACCCTTTGATGGACTTTTGACCATACTTCCTCCAAGAATAATCGTCAGGTGGAATATCAGCCAGGTTGGAGGTTATCGTTGGCACTCTCACCACTCTCTTCACCTTCGATTTCCTAATCAAAATCAACGAAAACCCAATGAATCCAAAATTTCAAATATAAAAGCTCATATTTGCAAGATCGTATCAATAGTGATGATGTGAAAGGGGTTGTCTCTGTATCTTTTCTTGGGGGCAATGACACTTCCCAGAAGACCCTCCCCTGCCCTTGGCAGCCATGTCGTCCATTGAACTGCACTTCCTCTTCAAAGAAGACAATGAAAGAGGAGGTTTTCCATTCATAATCTGAAACCCAAATGACATTGAATGTTGTAAACTCTCTGTATCGCTGGTCAACGATGAAATGAAAGAGTTAACTCTTTGTATACCCACAAATCCTATTAGTTGAAACCTCAATCCATGCATGACCCAGAAATTGTAATCAAATCAAAGTGGTTTTGAAATAGAAAAAAATGATCTACGGGGAGAAATTGAAAGAAAAATCAAAATATGAGACCAAACCACAACTGTTGGATTGCCTTTGCTATCGAAGATCTGACGTGCCTTCATGAATTGAATAGTGGTCGTGACATTAGTTTCGATCTGGTAGTGGCTTATACAGAGAGAAAGAGAGAGAGATGGAGAAGGGAAGGTGAAGAGAGGGATTCATATCCCCTCCATTATGATTTTCCTTCAATTCCCCTCAATATAGTTCTAGA